>VXBX01007492.1:185549-347751 GCA_013400415.1 Scytalopus superciliaris
CCTGCCCGGTGCCGCGGGGGTGGCGGGGCGGGCCCTGGCCCGGCGGTGCCCGGGATTGCGATGTGCGCGCCGCGGCTCCGCTGCGGGCGCGTTTGCGTGCCCGGTCTGTGTCTGTGTGTGTGTGTGTATCTCTGTGTGTGTCTGTGCTGGGGGGTGAGCGCTGTCCGAGGGGGCACACGCGGAATTGCAGCCCCCAACCCCAGTTTCGGTGGGGCGATGGCGCTGAGCGGCGCGGTCCGCCCATCCCAGCGCTCTCCATTCCCACCGTCCTGACGCGCGACTCGCTGAGCCATCGAGCCTGGGAAAGGACCTCCGAGACCGTCAGGGTCCGACATTAGGGTGATTTCTGATAAATCACTGGCAGAAGGAGGGGGAGCCTGGCGGTTCGGGCGGTGGTATTGGGCGGACAGGCAGTGAGAGCCTCCGGAGGTGCCCGAGGTAAACACGGGGCTTTGCGTGCCGCTTGATAAAGTTCCTGCAGCGTTTGCCGCAAATAGCCCGGGCTCCCGGTGGGAGGGTGGGGAATGGTGCTCCCGGAGCCGAGCCTGAGTGGGTTATAGCGTCATAACACTGGTGCCTGTCGGTGGTTGAGGAACTTTCATGTGTGGGGGTCTTCACTGAAGGTAGTATTAAATGCTGTGTCGCTCCACAACCTGGCCGTGTGTCGGGCTGCAGTAGCTCGTGATATACAGTATAAAAATACTGTGCGGTTGTTCATTTCTGCTTCAGAATTTACTGTGTTAAATGTCAATTCTTCCTCGTCATTCTTCTTGAAGGCTGTAGCTAACTGCTGGTGTTGACAATACTGCCAATCTCTCGAGTTTGGAAAGCATAAATGAGATCCTTGGAAAGCACAATTGGCCATCAGATTATTACTGTTGTCTTTAAACAAGTCCTTAAAATGTAGTTCGGTAATCTTTTGACTTTTTGATGTGTAAGTCCACGAAGCTGTGCAAAGCACGTGTGCTGAGGAGAAAAAGGATCTTCATTCTTGTCAGGATATTTCGGTCCCAGTGGAAAAACCTTGCCCGGGGTGGCACGCACCTGGGATAGGGGCTGAGTGTAATCGACTGTGGACTGATGTCAGTCTCTAGATCCAGCTGTGCTGATCTTACTGCTCCCAGATGCTTGTTATAGCTGCGCTGCCAGAGGGATCTGCTCCATCTGATCCGCAGGTGGAGCTGTTCCTTTGAGTGCAGCGCAGCCCCGCCTGGATGCGCCTGGCTGGAGCAGAAGGTGGAAATGGGCACTTTGTGCTGATCTGGCCTGTTTGGACAAGAGGTTGGAATCAGCTGCACAAGTGAGGCACGGGCACTTCAGGGAAGAACTGTGAAGGAAAGCTGAGGGCAGTGCCTTTTTTTGCTCACGTAGTTATTCCCTGGGTAGCCGCAGACACTGCAAGAGAAGAGCTTACAGGCTACTGTGAAACACCAGTGTCTCTGTCACATGGGGTCTGGAACTTGCATTCTTTCAACCCGGCTTCAGAGTTCCACATCCTTGTAACTTCTTGAGGTTCAGCAAGAGCTGATCTGTAGCACCTCCCTATGTGCAACCTTGGGGCATGTTGCAAAAGTGACATTAGAATGCATTGCCTCAAACCTATTCCATGAGATTTAAGCAACTGTGTTTCACTTGTGCCTTTCCTCCCGACTGAGTGAGTAGGTGTGCTCAGCAGATGTGCACTTGCTAATCAGTAAGAACTTGGTTGTGAAGCCTCAGAACCAGATTAATAAATATCCATGAGATTGGAAGAGGATTTTGCTTGTCAGATCAGCAAGCAAATAGTCTGTGTCTCTTTTTAGTAAGCCGTGGGATATTCTTGATTTTATGGGATAATGCAGCTGCTTTCTGCAAACAAGTTTGTTTCATCCACATCTGTCTTAATATGGCTTATAGAGGTAGCGAGACTGGTTATATAGACATGCTGTGGTAGTCTCTCTCTGTCACTGGTACACTGCATGCCCTGTGATGACCCATACAGTGAACTTTAACTAACAGTGACACAGCTTTGACAATGATGTGAAAGTAAAATAGTCCTTGCATTGCTCTCAAGTTTGAGCATTAATTCTCATTGGTTTTGTTTGGGGTTTTTGGGATTTTGTTTCTTTGTGATTGTGTTTGGTTTTTTTATTTACCACATGAATCATTACCACTGGTAGATTTTGAACTACTAGCCCTCACAGAGAAAGATTCAAGATCTCTTCAGTGATTGATATGAGGAAGGCATGATATTCTCCATGTGGAGGGCAGAGTCTTGCCACACTGATAACTTCAGTATTTGTTAGTGGAGCTTTAGTGAGGCTGGCAAGGTGGTTTGTAATTCTAGGATCAGACTGAGATTCCCTGCTGCATGTAGCCACTGGACTGTTGTGCCTGTTTCAGTCTTCCATAGGGACTTTGGTTTTGCAAAGGTTACTTTTTTCCACTTGGACAGTGGAAACCTATTTTCTAGCTTGCAGGTGGTGTCAGAGTTGGAGTTGCTTTATAGAGCCCAGGAAGCATGGGCAATACCCATTACCCACTGTCTAGCTTGTGCACTGCCATGATTTTTCAGAGGGGTTTTGAGGAATCTGGCTTTGGCACAGTTCTGTAGGTTGGCAGATGGTCTCAAAGTGGGATCCATGTTCTGTTCTTTCTCAAGCTGCTGAGTGACATGCATCTATCACTGTACCCAGGGTAGCACCAAGGCTTGTTTAGGTGCACACAGAATCCTTTAGTGACTAACAACAGTCGGGGAATATTTTGGAATTAGTTCACGTGTGTGATCTGCATCAGTGATGGTGTCTAATTAGGATGAATTCTGCATGTTTGCCTGCTCCAGGAATTGTGTAACACCCAGAACTACTTTTCTCAATCGTAAGTGGATTTTGAACAAAGCTGGAGTGGGGCAGTGTCAAATCTTGCAGTGTGTCCATTGTTGTTGCTATTTGGATTAGCATCCTCTAAGGTATTTGGAGAGTTTCCTCTTTACTTATTTGCTCTTCTGTGTGTAAGGAGACAGTGTCTTTTGGTAGTCAAGGACTGTGTTTGAATGTTTTCCTCTCAGGATTCTGGTTATATTTAGATGGAAATAGAGATTCTGGAGAGCACCTGAGGACAGCAGTCATTTCCATTTATGGGTTAGACCTTCATGTGTTCATAACTGGAGCTCATGGCACTTGTTTGAGGAAATGGAATTGTCAGAAGAGCAAATGTTCTTCCTACCTGCTTCTCTTTGTAACCTAAGAAAATGTGCCTGTAAGATGCTGAGCCAGTGTTTGAAGCAAAGGCTCCATTGAAATATTCTGGTAGAAGTTGGTGGGAGAGGGATTCAAAAGTGCAAAGGGGAGTCAAACAACAAATCCCAACAGATGCTGGTGGGAGACAGGCCCTTGGCCTGCTCTTGCTGCTGTGCTACTGAGCAGTGCAGGGCCATGATCCTGTATGTTGTTTGTGCTTTTTAAAGATCTTGCTTTTGATAATAATAGGGTTACTTAAAAGAAAATTAATGACAGGAAGCAATCCTTGGAAACTGTATTTGGAGAGAAAATGCTTTCTATTATTTCATATATCCAAGGGGGGCTTTAAGATAACTGAAGGCACAGACCACAGGCTACCTTGTCGGTGCCTCCTTCTTCAAAAATCAGAACCTTGTTTTATTCTTAAAAATAGCGAGAAATTAATAATCGGGTTTCTAGCCTGAAAGCTCTTCACTTCCTTCCCTGCTTAATATAATACAAACTGCATGTGGCCAAATAATTGTTTTATAAGAGATGTGAACTCCTGATTGTAAGCCTGTCAGTCATAATGAAACAAGCACTTTCGTTTTAAGAGCCTGAGGTCTGATTGTGTAATTCAGCTTTACAGCTTTTTGATCTGAGACACTTTTGATAATCTTAGAGCCGTTGCATGTCATATAGCTATTTATTATGACATATGTTCTGATTATTTCCTTTTCAAATTGCAATTCCATGTGTGCTCAGCTCATTATTTTTTTTTTTGCTTGAGATGGCGGTTGTGAAAAGGCTGCGTTGAGTCATTAGGAGAAGAGAAAGGGCTTGAAATCTGGCTGTTAAAGCAGAGAATTTCTCCAAAGAATGTAGACACAGACTGGATGTGTCTTGGGGGCAATGTAGCTAAAATCAGTGCACGTATTTTATTCTTTTAGCTACTAGGCATTGATAGAAAAACTTTTTTACAGAAAATTCTCTTCTGTGAAACAGGCATGAAAGGTAAGCAGTTGGGGATGCAAACTGAAGTGTGGTGCTGTGTATCCTTTTTTAATCTTAAGGGTCTTCTGGAAATGAAAATCAGCCACTCCTTTTCCTGACTAATTAAACCATTGTACAGCTTTGAGTACAGTATTGAGTGTATTAGCCTAGTTATCAAAATACTCTGCTGCAATGAAAGCAAGAATTGTTTCTGGGTGTTTCATTATTTAGAAACAGTAGCAAATGAGACAGCGGCTCGTTTGGGTTTTTTCCTGAGTAAGTTTTTACATTTACAAATTGCAGAACAAACTGGCTGTTTAGATGGGATACAGATGGCCTAGTTTTGTCCTTACATGTAACTCCATTGTGGACTTAAAGTTCTTTTTTTTAATCAGGTCTTGAAAATTGGTATATACAAAGTAAAGCAAATGAGTAGTTAAAAATTAGATATACAAACAAATGTGCTGATTTTGGTTTTTCCCCCACATGTAATTTTTTTCCTCTGAAACTACTTTGAAGATCTGTCTCTCTTATTTTTGGCATTTAAATTTTGCCAATTAAAATATTTCTTCTATTTTAAGAAAAGCTGTACTCTGTAACGAGGCATGGTGTAGGGAGCTCTGGCCAATATTCTGGCATTTAAGTTCAGTGTATCAAGCAGTTTACAGAGATGCTAAATCAATAAGTAACACTTAACACTTTTGTAAAGCATACCTGTGAGAATACACAGTCTTACTATAACCTCAGCATACTGTGTTCGCTTGGGGTATTGTAGTATTTAATGAAAGCAAGTATAGTATTTGAAGTCTGAGACCTGGACTTCAGAAAAGCCTCAAAACCCTGCAAAAAGCATGTTCAAAAAAAGCCCAGTCTGGTCTTGAGCACCTTCTGAGAAATCAGTGCTATGAATTCAGTGCAGCTGTTACTGGGAGTTCAGTCCATCAAGGTACTGAAGGTGGCTGTGCTCGTCTGATGGTTTTTCAAGGAGAACAGTCATCTTGTGAGAAGTTTGTGGGGTTTTTTTTCTTATATTGTTTTTTTTTTCCAGACTGTAGGTGTCCACTTTATCTAAATTTGATAGTTTGACAGACTGTCTCTCTAGGCCCTTGCATAATGTTCTAAATCCTGATATTCACTGCGTTCGGGAAGGAGCCCACAGTTGGGATTTTGTAGTGTTACAATCAACAAATAACCAACACATTTGTTGTCTTGCTGTTTCTTGATGGACATTGCTGCTGTTAATGTTTCAGGTTTGTGTCACTTTCCTTTGCAGATGAAATAGCAAAACAAAGCTTTACAGTTTAGATAAATAGATTTTAGCAATGTGATTGTTTGGGCATTTGCCAGTAAACATCGGGAGTGTTGCTGCTGTGAATTGCAGCAGAAACGTAGAAGTGTGGGCACTGTTCTCTGCCACTCAGTTACTGTATGACCTCAGACTGGTTTTTAAACATTGTCTGCATATGTATCCACACAGGCCTTGAGTCTTCACTTGGTTTTAACTGTGTGTAGGTTTTAGATTTTTATTCCTTTACTTTTGTTTCTCTCTGCAAAGGAAGATGTTAGCATATAATCTTAAAATCAGCACGGGATAACTGTGGTTGTAGTCTAAAACTTGCTGTTACACATCTCTCTGCTTTGTGTGATGGCTGATTTAGATTCTTCTGTGGCACTAAAACTGAGTCTTGGATTCTACTTCGAACAGCTGAGATGCAACAGTATTTCCTCATCCCAAAAAGAGATCCTTGCTGGTGTTTGTGCCTCCAGCAGCTTAGTCATCGAGAGAGGTTGCGTTTGTGGTTTGCCATCCATCAGTTTATGACTGAGCAAATTGATGATACTCCTCTAAGTATTTGTGGGTTTCTTAAGCAATGTCTGCTTAGATTGAAAGCATGGAGGGGCAGAGGCCTTTTTTGCTTTTTCTGTTTCGTTTTTGTTATTGTTTGTAGGGTTTTTAAACAGTGCATTTCATAACAGGGCCTTCCACTAAATAGAAGCCTGTGAACTCACCTTGTTTGCTGTGCTCGTGTGTAAGGGCTTACTGGGATTTCTTTTAATGCTGTGTCTCTGCAGTGTAAAGCCTGTAGTGTAAATATGCTGAGAAGAGGAAACAAGCATTATTTAACTGTGACCTTGCATCTTTTTCTTCAGCAAGTTGCATCGAGATGAACAAGGCAGCATTATTGAACTAGAGAGGAGCAAAATCCCATTTAACTGCATGCTGGGCTTTGATGTGCTGCCAAGCACTGTTGTCTGTGATAGCCTCTGGGATGTAAAGGAGAACTGTAGTAGCAGATAAGAGAGGTTTTCTACCCAAGTGTCTAGTGATAATGTCAGCTTTTATAATTTGTACATGGAAGTTTCACTTCTAGTTCAGTACCTAGCATGGTATTCCTACATCCTAGCTCCTGTGCAAAATCACCGAGATTTCATTCCTCAGAATTGCAGGAGATTTACTATTTGCTGTAATACAGATAGATTTCTACCCTTATAGATGGTATAATCAAAACCAGATTAACCTTAGGCACTCAGTACATTGCTTACTATGTACACTGCAGATGCCTAAAAACGTGCATGTATATTCAGTGATGCTCACCCACAGGGGATGCGCTAAAGGTCTGTGAGTGACTCACCTGCAGAGACCAGACAGGGCTCTGCGTGGCAAGCACAGGGACAATGGAGAGACATCCCCAGTCTCTGCTGTGTGACAGTGGGGAAATGGGCTCTGATCCAGGGCAGTTCAGCAGCCAGGCTGGAAGCTGCAGGAGAAATGTTAGCATAATCCATCAGAGGCAGTGCTGTGCCCTCGTGTGCTCACCTGTTAGTTTGTTCAGGTGCTAAACAAATATTGATGGAAGATCCCCAGTATTTGTCAGAGCTGGGAAATAGGCTGGAAAGTCTCAGGAGTCTGGGCTGAGGCCTCCAGCACTGTGACTTTGTTAGTGTTCTGGGAAGTAGCAGCAAAAAACACTGTTTTGGTCAGACTTCTAGTCTAAATTTTTCTCATGGTGATAATTCAGTTTCTGGTGAGCGGAGAGATGGGAGATCATGGCTGATATTAGATTTCACTATTGGGCTCAACAGACTTCACACCGTCGTGGACAATATATTAATTCTCACGTATTACAGGCTCAAAGCAGTATAAATGGGCAGGTTAAAAAGGATAAAATGGCTAGAGAAGTTGTTTGAGAAACTTGGACTACTTGTTTTGGAAACAACTCCTTCCCCCCTTCCTGCTGTAGTTGTCTTCCTGTGTATAAAGTCATGCTCTTTATACTGCAGTTCCCATTGTCTGTACATCTGGAGGGAGTGCAAGAATTGAATCCAGTTACATTTCAGCTCTGCAAAATGGTCTGAAATGTACTGTACTGTACCAGGAAAGGTGATTGTATAGCTTAACACCTTGTTGCTGCAGAAGAGAGAAAGGTATTTTCACAATGCTTCTGAAGGGGCAAAGGTTTTTGGACTTTACTAGAATGTGTCACATTCTAGCTGATTGTGGGCTCTGCCACTTCAAAAAGATCTGTATTGATGGATCTGAGTTCAGGACAGCAGAATTTGGGAGGAAAGGCAGCATCTTATTTTGTTAGGGTTTTTGAGAATGACACTGAAATTCACGACATGTAAAAGTCCTGTCTTGACAGAGTATCCAGAGGTAAATTATTTACTAAATGCTATTTATATAGCAGTTAGCTTCATGTAGCTGACATGCCTGCAGTGTTGGGATATGTTGTTTTCTTTCTGATCCTTGCAGCCAGATTTTTGTTCATCTCTGATACATCTGATTATATGATGGAGGAAAACTTTGTACTCAAATCTTTTCTAAAGAAACATTGTTAATAGTATTTGACAGCTGGAAATGATTTTAAAAAACTCAACCAGCTAAGGTCTCTTTAGAACACTGACAACAATTTAAAGGGAGTAAAGAATTTTTGTTATTCGTTTCTTCTGTTGAGATAGAGAATCTTGCTGCATTAGTATTCATCCTGAGAATGGATGGCCTTTTGTACACCAACATCCTATGCAAATTAGTCCTTTCCTAAAAGCAAACATATCTGATTAGGGAGAATACAGTTGTCTTGCAAAGTCCGCTTTATTCTTTTTGACACAGAAATTCTGAGAATTGTTGGGGTGCCTTTGTGTTTTGTGCTTCCTTTCTCCCCCTTCCACCCCCGCTTGGAATTGATGGAGAGCACCGTTGGGCAGGAAATAGCAGAAGCTTTTGTAAAATCTTAAAAGGGAAAGAGGAAAAAGGGCATTTTCACAAATGGAATTAGGATGATGCAGCAAAGTGCTGGATGGCTGCCAGGGAGGACAGATGCACCGTGCATACAGTGCCTTGCCGACGAGGCTGCACATTGGCAGCCCCGCGCTCTGTTAGCACAGCGAGCCCGCAGCCCAGCATAATCACTGCAAACAGAGCACTGTTCATCTCGCCACTCCCGGGGCTGTGCCTGGCAGGTTTGCGTAGCCGGGCACAGCGATTCTCAGTCCTGTTGGCATTGCTGAGACTTTCAAACTTTCTAACCTGTCAAAGACCATTTTTTCATACTAAGAAGTGCTTTTGCTCTCCTCGAGTCAGTGAACAGACTTGCCTTTTTCTGTGCAGAAATGGGATGTGGGGTACTTTCACTGCTGTCAAAATACAGCATTAGACCTGGTCTAAGAAGGTCTGTGCCTTCTTAGACTTCTATTCAAGTGTCCCATACTTTGGAGAACCTGTTAATTCCAGTCATGTTTAATGGAAGGCTTTACCACTGGGACTAGGGCAATTTTTGGCTCTGATTTTCTCACAGCCCTATAATGTTAATGGGGGAGATGTAATAATTTCTGGCTGATGCTTGTTGAGCAGGAATGCTGCTGCTACTTACAGAAAGCATGTGACAGATCCAAGAGAAGTATAATGGCAGTGATTTCTAAGCCTACTTTCTCTCCAGTCTTCTGCATGAAGAGGAAATCTCAGGCTTTGCTTTCTCACCTTAGTGGTGCCTAAGCATTGTGCCTGAACTTGTTTGTTACAAAGGTGCCCAGCCAGTGTGACTGAAATCCCTTTCCAATTTGTTTTAAGTTCTTCAAGGGCCTTTCAAAAATACCTTTTTTTCTTGTGTTTAGAATCAATGCTCACGTATTGCCATAGTTAGGTCTGTTAGGGTAGATTTTTTTCTATCATTGCCCTCTAGATTTTTGTATAGTTGGTCTCAACTCCATAAAGGAGTTGGGGAAAGGAGACCCAAAGAGACATTTTAGGCTGCTGTGTTGTAGTGCTGGGTAAGAGTTTTATTTTTCACGTTCCTTTATTCAACTTGTGTGCTTACCTGAAAGTGATGGGTAGGATAACTGGAGTGTCCCTGCTTTGCTGTTCAGATCCAGTAGTTCATCAGTGGCAGTGAAGGACATTGATGGGTTGGAAAATGACTTCTCAAAGACACCAATTTTATCTACCCTGCTTGAGAGGAAGAGATAGTTAACAGCCTTGGGATGTCTGGATACTCAGTTTCTGCCCCCTAAAGACATGCCCACGCTGCATGGGCTGCAATGTGTAGTTACTGCTCCTGGGTATTGGACTGTGCTTGGTTGAACAGGTTAATTAAAATGATCTTTCAGTTGAAGGAAGATTTACTTTGAAAGAATGGTTGGAAGATTTACCTTGAAAGAATTGGTTGCTGCAAACTGAGACCGAACATGAACTAAGCACCAAAGTGACATGATGAGGGTGCCAACCATCTGTGCTGTGTGCTTTCAAAAAAAAACCACCAGAAAGATGGGTGCAGAGCTTTAGGAGCTAATCTATCTGAGATCACTAAACATCTTCAGCCTCTTAATGCATTTAGCTTGCCTAGTAGGCCTAATTAAGAGAGGTATCACTGGTCTTGAATAAAGCTAATTAATTATCTTGTACATCCTCATGTAAAACCCATTATGTTAGGCCAGGGTTTTGCAGCCATTGAACAAAGCTGTGGGAGACTCTTGATTGACAGACATTGTGCCAAAGCAAAAAACATCTACTCTTCTGTAACTAATGAAAGGAGGTGAGGGATCAAGTGGTGACTGATAATAAGAGTTGGTCTCTGTACTTGGAGCTAATGAGGAACAACAAATATAGCCAAATATCAGTGTGATGTAGAAAGGGATGTACCCGACTGTACTGCTGGAGGAAAAAAAAGGTACCTGGTTGAGAACATCAAAGCACAACAAGGGTAGTGCCTGAAGGCTTTTGAGACCTCCTGAAAATGTATCCTGGTGTTATCTGCGTACTGTCACTGGGAAGGTAGAGGAACTGTGCTTCCAGAGCCACTAAGAATAAATACAGTGGTGTATTGTGTCAGTGATAACAGATCTTCTCAGAGAAAGTACTTAACGCTGTGGACTTAATTCCTAAACAGGCCTCTGCAAAAAGGCAAAGTACATTTGCCATCCCTTGGACTAAGCTTGCTTTGTAATGAACAAAACTGAGTGAAGGATCTGCTGTTGGGTCCTCTGTGGGGTAGGTGAGCATAGGAACGGGTGAGATAGAATGAGCATGGCTGCAAAACAGGTCGCCAGATGTATGTTTTTAGCATTAAGAGTTCTCCACTTATAAATTGACTGGGTTTGGTTTATGGGTTTTTAGAAATGAACCTAAGGAAAGCAGTTAGAAATTACTCATGTCTCTTCCTCAGGCCGTGCTTTTTCCTGTTTTCGGGGTTTTTTAGCACTTGGCTTTGAGGCTAAATATGATAACTGCAAAAAAAAATATGATAAGAATGCAAGAAAAATGAAAGCCTTTTCAGTACTTATGTGTATTTTCCACGGAATTGGGAGCTGCTTGGCTGTGCAGGCACGTGTAAGTGTTCTATGAAACTGTGTGGTCTCTTGCACAAGATAATGGCTATTCAGCTGCCAGGGTGAGCCATAAGTGCTCCTAGTGTGCCAGGCTGAAGTTGTATGAAACAATAAACACTGCTGGAAAAAGGCCCGGGAAAACTGTTGACTTGGGACATAAATTGCTTCCTATTGCAATTAAAGCTGTGTTGCATTCCTTGGCAAATCTTGGGAATAAAAGGCTATAGGGTACGCTACCACAGCACTGTTGTTCATATCACTTGCTGATAGATCATGGTCTTTCTGTGTTTGAGGGAAGGCCAGGGTCTTGGAATGGGCTTAGGGTTAGTGGTAAAACTTTTATAAAGAACATTATCAGTGTTTGTTGCCAAAATGAAATAGGTGGGTCATTTGGCCTCTTCTGTAAGAAAGCTGGCTCATGTCCTGAGCCTGACTTGTTTGTACCCTTTATGAAAAAGGTAGAGGCTTTGTCTTTGGAGGAAATTATTATTTTTTTTGGGACATTTGATCACTATCCATTTTAATTGTTTGTAGCTCTTTAATTAATGCAGTTATCATTGACATTTCCCTCCCTTATTTGGCTTCCTGGATTTCCTCAATGTTTTGTATGAATTAATTATATTGGTATTGATGTAAATTAGTTGCCATTTGTCCTGTGTGATACTGACCATGTAACTGATCAAAGTGCAGAACGTTTCTCAGTCCTATACTGGCAAAGTAAAGCAAATTTAAATTATCTTTTAAAAACACAATGAAGTTTTGAATGGTGATGCATCATCACTCTTCACATAAATTGATGAATCTTCTGCTTTATCTTTTGTTTAGTTTTGTTTGTTTTTGTTTTGGGTTTTTTCCATAATAAATACTGCAAGTGTGCTAGAGATCTCTAAATGAAAGCTCTTGCCCTACCTGGAAATCCCCCTGGAACACATTATGTTTACATTTTGTTTGATCTGTGTTCTTTGTAAGCTTAGTCCTGCATTATAATGAGACCACCTCACTGAGGGAGCCGCTGTCTAGTTTACTTTCCAGCATTTCACTGTGGTTACTGCCCTTCCTGGAACTTGAAAGGGCGTTCCCATCTCTTTCATGAGACGTCAGTTAATGAATTGTGTAGTTACTTTTTCACCTTAAAGCCCAAAGCGGTTTGTTATTGTAAGCTGCTCAAGTGTTGGTATAGCCATTGATAACTTGTTTCATCGTCCTTTGACATCAGTTTGTGAGACTCGGGCTTTAGCAAGTCAAAATCAAACTATTTCTTGTTACTTTTATACATTAAACAAACATGTTAGTAGATACTTACCCAGATCTCTGATACTGGAAATGAGATAGACTAGAGAGTGACAACAGCACAGTTTACGTTGCGCAGTAAGACATGAGTAGTTTTGTAGCTTTTAGAGTAAAAACTGTTTGGCCCTGAAAATATTTTGCTCTTGAAAGATTTTAATGGTATTCTAACAGATGAGTGCATTCTAAGATTGAAGAGTTACAGAAGTGATGTTCTGGCAGACCTGGCTGCTTGCCTCTCATTTGCATTTGATATATTCAGCACTGGCCAGGCCTTGCTGATGGTCTCTGAACTGTCCTGTCACTGCGGCGCTGCTGCTGAGCTGGTACAGCTGCTGTCAGCAGAGTGCTCTGACAAGAAAGATGGAAAAGTAGTTTGATTCTTAATGTAGGATGAGTGTCTTTTAAAGGAGCACAGCTTTCACTCCCAGCTTTATTCTTGCACAGCGTGTTTCTTGTTTCCTGCACCTCAGCGTTGTTAAGTGGCTCCGCACTTGTGCACACAGGTGCGCTCAGGCTCACTCCTCCCACCACAGAAGGCAGCCTTTTCTCGTCTTTGAACACAGATTCCCAGGCATGTCCTTTTTCTTAGATGGATTTCTTTGCAGCTGCTTCAGCTCTGATGTGGTATTTCTCCCAGCTCTCACTAAGCATACCCTGTACACGCTGACCTAAAGGTGTAGAAAAGCAGATCTCTCAAACCTGTCCTTAGAAGAATATCAAGTGTGTGACCCAAGTGTGGAGGGGCATTGTCCTTTTGGTCAGAAGGGACCTGTGAGACTCGGCTATATTCAGTCCTGCTGTATTTCTTGCTGCTGTTACTTCTGTAAGATGTGGGGCCATTTCTAATGCAGAGGGTTTGGGATTTTTTTTCCAGAACCACTAACAAACCCTGTGTACAAAGGTTTCCATTCCAAGGGGAGCAGGAGAGGACCTGCATCCTGTCCTGTGGATGTCAGAAGCAGGCATTTCTGCTGTTGCAGTTATACAGGATTTAATCTGATTCCCCTGCTGCCAGAACTGTAATGTCTCATTATGTTGCTATTCCTAAAGAAGTGCAAGTTACGTTTCAGATTTGACTTACGGTTCTGTGTGTGTTTAAAGCATTACTTTTTTCTGGAAGAAGAGTTTATGTATTTATTTGTAACATCTTACTTGAGCTGTGTAGATAATGCACACAGGTGCTGTTGCCTTGTGGCTGAAGCTGAAATTTCAAATGTTTAAAAAAAATGTAAAATTCCCTATCCCCGTAGGCAGATTTATTAACTGAGGTCAATGTCTCTTTAATAGAGATAAAATACTCATTCAGTAGTTAAGGGAGGAGTAGTTTTCTCCTGAACTCTCCTTGTGAGCCTCTTTTTACCCTCATTCTTTGACTTTTTTCCTCAAACTGTGCATTTGAAGCAGAAACCTTATGTCCTGCTGCTGCATGCTTAGTTGGTTACATGATCAATACAGCTCTCCCTCTCAGCAAGCAGAAACCTCTATCTGCTCACGCTTTCTTGAACAGAGATTGGCTCAACTTATTAGAGAGGGTTAGAGTGTCATCATTTTTGGACATGTTCAGAGGATGTTCTGAAGGAAAATTGTTGTCTTACGCTTCTCTGTAATTTTGCTGCTGAGGAAAGGTTGGGGTTGTACACGACTGGGGGTTGCATTAATGCAGTATGCTTTATTGCTGGATGTGCTTGTTTGAAGCAGAAAATCAATAGATCTTATCAGGCTCTGACTCCCTGAAGGATTTTTCTGTGGTGCTGTAGAGGACACTGTTTTGGGTGATCAGTTTGTCCTGAATGGCAATTAATTTTAGCTTCTTGATGGGAAAATGATTTATTAATAAAAAAAAGTAAATCAGATATTACATGCTTGAAAATCCATGTGTGAAACTGTATTCTTGATAGGTGTTTGCCACATCCTGGGCTGCTGTCATTTTAGTGCATACAGAAGAATGAGTATGTTCCTATTACTGTTTTCTTTGTATCCCTATGAGAAAATATCAGTAGATGGCACTTCACTGAGAGACAGGATTCTCTACGTTAGTAGGTATTGAAATTATGGTAGACCTATTTGAAGGCCTTTGGCATCTCTTTAATTCCTTTATCCTGTTGCTGTCTCAAGTGTTATAAAGCATCACAGCAGATTTAAATCAGTACACCTCATGTTTTTGCTGTATCATTGTTTTAGCGATTACTTAAATTCTTAATTAATTGTACTTTTGCCTGCAGGTCTGTGTTGGAGTAGAGAAGTTAATGAGCTAGCTTGTGTTTGAACAGCCTGCCCTTTCGTGGTGTGCTTTGGTTTGCAGAGTAATCACTCTGTAAGCACATATTAACAGGTACTGCTTGAAGTTAACATGGTTTCATTCAAACTGCTGGGGAGGTCGAAAGTGGTGCAGAGCAGAGCTGACAGCCGGGCTTGCTCCTCCAAGCCTTAGAACTGCTTGCATATGTGGTTATTATTTTAGGCTTTTTTAATGTCTAGACATTAGGTTGGGAGGGAAATCTGCAAAGCCCATATCACAGGTAGAGTTGTTGTGTTTCTCTTCTGCAGGCTGCCAAAGCTTTTACCTTGCTGGTGGTGCTTGTGGAAACAGGTTCAATTCACTGTTGGTGCATTCCTGAGCCTGTGCTGATCTGGGACCCCTCAGACCCAGTATCTTCTGATTTGCACAAATAATATCCTGAATATTTGTGTGGTTTATTTTTCATAGATCTACCCCCTAAGCTTGTTTTAAACCTTGTAGGTTTATGTGCTGCCTTTAAAGGAGCTGCTAAAATCAGGCACTATGAAGATCCACAATGGTTATAGACGAGAGGTCATTTCTCAAGTGGCTTGAGCAGACACATCTAAGCAGTTCTGACTAAAGGGCAGACAGGGCTGTATTTTCCTTTGACTCCTGTCCTTCTTCCCACCACTCCCAAAGGCACAGCCCGTTCCTGCCTCACCCTCCATACAGACACTTACACACCTGACAGCACAGTCACCCAGACCAGCTCTGCCATGTGACTGAAAATCCATGCCCTAACCACTTGCTGCGTTGCTTTTCACCTGAGCTGGAGAGGTGAGTTAGCAGTGCTGCTAAGGCTCCAAGAGAGGGATTCAACATTCCTGGGAAGGAAGGAAAAACAAGGGGATTTTGATGAGTTTACACTGATTGTGCAACTGTCTGTTTCCACCTCAATTTTATTCCTTTGGAGATACTTCTTTGAACGGAACACTCTTCAAAGCCTCTCATTTAACCTCATCTCACAGTTACTTTAAGAGTTTAATAGCTATGGCAACTGGGGAAGACCCTGAGAAAAATGTCTGCTATTTTGCTTTGGATTTCTAATCATTAGTTTTGCAGCTAATAATTGGTTCAAAGATATTCTAGGGTTTCAGTTGCATAGGGAGTCTCCCTGTCTTTGGAGGCATGGAAGGATCATGGGATTCATAATGATCTGACAGAGTTGTTGTCTTTCCTTCACTGTTGCTTTCTGGTCCAAGGACACTCTTTCCCACTGTCCCAGAAGTGTTAAGCTTTCACTTAAAACTTCCAGGCAGATGTGTTGCTGGAAAAGTTATTTGGGGATTTGAACTGGCAGGCGTTAAATGTGTAAAAGAATAGGTGCAGAGGGCTGGCAGTTTGGTTTGGCCAGAGCTTTGCTGTGGGTATGTGTGTGTGTGTGTATGTATTCATGTATGCAAATTGTCTTCAAATCAAGTGTCCAGTGATGACAATATTATTTAAGAGAGCCTGGTAAATTTGGGATTGGCTTCTGGTACTTTTACTAAGCAATGTGAATTTTGTGATGTTACACGTGATGGTCTTCAAGAGGCTTGGTAATCCCTGAGACAGTAATTTAGTTTTAATACATATTTGTCTAATGACCTGCTGCCATCTCGAACTAAAATTAACAGCCCTATTTGATAGAGTGTTTGATATAAATTTGTCTCCACCAACATTCCATTTTCACTGCAGCTCAGAGTATAGAGGAGGTTCCAAATTAGTTCACTATCTTATGTAACTGGACAGTACTTTCTGGATACTAACTATGTTTTTTTAATGTTTCTAGGGATTTCCTTCCCCGAGGCTCTGGAATTGTGACAAGACGACCATTGGTCCTGCAACTCATCACTGCCAAAACAGGTAATTTCTTTCTCTTTTTGTGTCAATGCCTGGACAAAATGCTGATGTATTTCAGTAGGAGGGAAAACTTTTCTAGGAAGATGTAAACGGTGTGAAGAAAGGTGCCACTAGAATGTCT
Organism: Scytalopus superciliaris; assembly: GCA_013400415.1. NCBI lineage: Eukaryota > Metazoa > Chordata > Aves > Passeriformes > Rhinocryptidae > Scytalopus > Scytalopus superciliaris. Next base: position 202,096 of record VXBX01007492.1, read on the forward strand.
GGAACAAAGGCCTGCTGCTTCAAAGTTGTGTGCTCAGGACCAACTCATTTCATTGTCCTGTCTGGGAAAACAGTAACATCTACATCCTAGAGCACATGGAGAATTTAATCCAAGAACATACTTGAAACAGTGGAGAAACATCATTACATACAATGTGTTTTAGAAATTGGCTTTGATTTATTCACTTCTTAATGAGCTTTGCATTTGTATTAGTTAACACACCAAAACTGCTGCACTTCTACCTTTAACTCTTGCTCCAGCGCACACAGATTTGATTCCACACAGCTTGTTTTAGTAACTTGTCCTTTTTGGTTGGTCTCACTGCTCTAAGTAGAGCAGAAGGCAGATTGGGGGAATCCAAGGCTTCTGTGTATTTGTCTGGTCAAAAATATAAATATTTTTTGTGTGTGCTACTAAGCTGTGTGACTTTTGAGGTCTTTCATCAGAATTCACAACTTTGCCCTCTGCCAGGGGACGCTGCTGGGGTGTAGCTCAGATCCCTGGCATGTATAAAAGCAGCTGTGGTTCTTCATTATTCCAAATTTTTGTTGTAGTTGCTTCTAAACCAAGGTAAGCAACAAAAATTACTGGTTTACTATTGACTTCTACATAAAACAGTAAAAAGAAATGAAATGACATCCAAAACAGCGTTTAGAAACACAAAGTGCTCTTAAGTTATAGTGATGAAACTGGGAAGAAACAGAATTGAAGCTGCCTGTGAAGCTTTATTCTGTCCTTATATGTGAGGTGTAAATAAGATTTTTGTGAGTATTTTTTTCCCCTCAAAGGTCTTTGCATTGTTCAGCAGGAAGACAGACTGCAGTCTGCCTAGGCTTCAGGTTTTTTTCTGGAGTATTGCTTTTAAAGCATGTTCTGTACTTTCAGTGCCTCTGTGGAATTTTCCATAATGTTTGTGGTGTGAAAGAGAAAGGAAAAGAGTGGAATTCAGTGTTTCAGTATGCTGAGCTTAGAAACTTGAGCATTTTCAAGTGTGTTATATGCTTATAGTGTTCTATGTATATTAAATATGAAGTTTGTTTTAGTTGGAGTTATGAGCACTTGCCATTTCTGCATATCTGGCTTTTGATCTCTGACAGAGCATGCAGAAATAAATGCATGACTAAAGCTTAGTCTCAGTGTAGTTTTCCCAGCACCTTGTAAGAGCAGAAGAAAGAAAAGCATCGAGCTTTGTGCTGGCATTCCTAACAAAATTACTAAATTCTGAGGACAATGAGTTATTAAGTAAAAACTTATACTCTGCTCTCAGGTGGTCAAATGTTTATTCGCTGCCATCCATGCTAAACTGGTCCATGCTGCCCTATTCTGTAAAACCATGATTGTCCCTCGGTTAAGGGGACACTAAAAGGGCTTCTTTCTTTCTGTTTGTTTGTTTCTCCATAAATATGTTTACAAACTATTTCTGCTTTAGGTAGGCCTCTAGGTTTTGTACAGGTGCCTTCTCTGCTGAAAATTAGTTCTTCCTTATAACTTAAATAACACAACAAAAACTTAAAAAATTTTGGAGAACTAAGTGTCAGCCTAATTTTGTGTTTCCTGGATGTCAAAATATATTTCTCCCTTTGGGAAATGCTGTGTATTTCTTGTTTGGGTTTAGATGCCAAGACCTTTAATTGCAAGCTTTAATTATTTTGCTACTTTCTTGAAACTTTGTTCCACTGCTGTTGTTTTTGGTGGTGAAATTCCAAATAACTTTATCTTTTAAGCCACCTTTATCTTTGTGAACTAATTATAAGAAAAGAAAATAAAGAAAACTGCTTAGAGAAGCACAGTGTTCTTTTACAGGAAGCTGATGCTGGACTGATTTCTATCAAGTCCATAATTATCTAAAATGTTATAGAATAACTAGAGGGCTGTATCAGGTTCTTGGTCCTGTAGTAAGCTTAATTTATTCCTGATCCAGGAATCTTTCTTGACTCCCTTAAAAACAACTATTTTTCATCTTATAGCATTCCTTGAAAGGAAGGGGATAGAAGGGACACTTTCTATACAGGCATTCAGAGATGACTGCAAGATACTTTAGCAAAGTTTTGGAATTGTCTGAGAATCATTTGGAATGTGAGTTTGGTTGACAGGGGAGGCTAAAGCTTCATTAAGCTTTGAGTGACCACAGCAAGGCATGGAAATTGGCAGCGGAGACATTTGAGCACGTCAAAGAGGGAACTTTGACCATCCATTATTAGGTATGGACATGTCATGGGAAGGTGCAGCAGGAATTAATTGTGAGGGGTTACCAGGGGCCCCCCAACATCTGAAAGATCTGACACATCTGGGTAAAGAGCTGTTATGTCTACAAGGGTTAACGTGAAACAATTCAATACTAAGAAATGTATCTCATGAGAGATGTGAAGTGTGGGGTTTTTTTTCGTTTGTTTTTCAAATTTTGTTTACTTCTTTTTTTAAAAAAATCTGTGTAGTTAATGCAGAAATGTTTTATAGTGACCTTTTGGCTTGTTTTAGTCACTAACATATTTTGGTGGTAAAAGTACAATTCCTAAATGGCTTTGTCATTTTCACTACATCCATGCAAATACTGTGCTCTGCTGAAATACTGGAGGCAAATACACAGCTTTTAATTAAGTACTGCAACTGACAAATCAGTATTTGTTAGTTTTGAGTGTTTTTCTGAGTTTGATCATGGGAGAAATACCTAGTAACATTGAATAAGTCAAGATATGGATGTTAAAAAGAATTTACAGTCCTCTGCAAGACTGGCTTGTTCTCTGTTGTTACCAGCCTTTGAAGGAGCTCAGATTAGAGAATGGATTTGGAGAAAGCAGTCCCAGCTGGGAAGGTGCAGTTGAGTGAGTTTTAGAAGGCACAGGTGTGGGCAGGGGCCTCTTAGCTGGGAGCCTGTCTGATGGCCAGCTTGAGGCTTTACAAGGTACACAAGGCAGCTGTCATAAATTAGCCATTCAGAGGATGCACATGGGAGGAATTCCATGTGCTCTTTTCTTGGGTGAGAAGTTGGACATGAGGGTGGTTTATTTTGTGAGAGTCTGATGTCTAAATTCAGGTAAAGGACAGGTTGATTCTTTCAGTATTTGACTGCTGCTGTGTAAGAGCCAGAGAGCTCATGCTTTCTCACCAGCACGGCTTTAAATGTTTAAAAAAAACCAAAAAACAACCCCACAGTTTTCAGTGTTGCAGTGCTGTGGTATTTCAGCAGTTCCCAGTGAGTGTAGAGTGCTCGTCTCTCACTTTCTTACTCATGATTGCTTTTCAGGAGCAGGAATGCATTATGTATTCCTGTAGTTGGGCTTTTAGATGGATTTTTTTTTTCTCTGTGTGTCTTTAAGATGCAAGTGTTGGCACACAGATGACCTGGGATGAAATTTTAAGGTTGTATTAGTGTTCAGTTGTCTAGGAGCAACGTAATTGGGTTTTGCATAAAGTATGTTAATTCCATTTCAACTCCTAATCTTTTCTCTGCAAGTTTGGTCAGTGTTACCATAACTTTTAAAGGAGGACTTGTGAACTGCTGGGTTTTAATTCCTTTGAGTTGATATTCCTTAATTTTTATGTTGAATCCTATTTGTTAAATGTTCTAAGCTTTTTTCCCCACAACTTTCAGTATACTTCCTAGTTTGGTGATTCTTTGATCTAATACATCAGTAAGATTAAATACCTTTTGGTAAGAGCTAATAGATTCCTTTAAATGGTGCTGCTGAGTAGGCTTTGAGGAGGTAATGGCTTGAAGTGCTTGAAAGATCTTGAGCAATGGGGGGGTTCTATTTATTTTTTTCTGTTGCCACACATTCTGTATAACATTAAACAATCTGTTCTTCCTCTTGCTGTGGCTTCTTGTGCATGTAAAATAATGACTACATTTCTTGAGACCTGGTAGTATGTTTGTTAAGCAGTAGTGGCAACAAAAAGTGCTCTTGGGTTTTGGGTGAAGCCTTTATTGTAGGTCTTCTGTTTGTTAAAAGTGTATCTCCTGCTATGTATATCCTGGTGTTTGTTACTTACATGTTAAATATCTTGGCTTTAGGGGAGTTATTTTCTTCATTTTGATAACTGTTTGTAGAGGAATTTCAAACTTTCTTCTTGCTTCAGCAGATTAACAGATTTTGAAAATCATTATTGAGGTGGACAGTTTTAGATGAATGAGTCATATGTACAATACCCACATTTGTTTCAGTACTCTTAATTAAAATACTAAGTGGAAAGTAAAGCATAAGGTTCAAAAGACATCCTGTTTTTTTCTGAAGTCTTGCAGATGCTCTCTTCTATTGAAGTTGTTGAGCTTTAATCCAAATTCCGTTTGTTGCAAGACTGCTCCTAAAGAGCAGCCATCTTCTGTTGCCATCTGGTGGCAAAAGCAGTCCTCTAACAGAATAGGAAAAAATTATAAAAAGAGTTTAGATTGGTTATTTCGGCTAACATGAATGATCTTAGAGACTTCATCAGCAGGAAGGCATGTGGAGGTCCTAAAGGACAAAAACTAACAAAAAATGCCACCGTGCCAATAGTAGGGAAGAGCCTTGGCACTTTGCAGGGAGGAAAGGAAGCCGGGGCTGCCATTTTCTGGATGCCACTCTCTGGCAGCTCCTCATTCAGATGATGAGCAGGGGTGCTGTGGAGATCAGTAAAATTATGGAGGTGCATACCCCAAAAGCTAAAACGTGACACCACCATGGGGAGAAGGGGGTAGTGACTGGTGACCCTTTCCTGAGCCAATGGAAAGCTCATCACGCACACAGGAAGAGGGATAACGCTGCCAGTCTGGAACCTGAGTTTGAGCACAGTGTGAGGCTGTAGGGACTGCGACTGTTCCTTTGCACCTGCCAATCTCCCTGGCTGCTGCTGGCCCTGCAGGTCATCTGAGCTGATCAGCAGGGGCTGGGGAGGTCTGGCAGCATGTCTTCAGGGACTCGGCCAGTTCTCCCATCAGCACCCTCAAAGATGCTTCAGCTCATTTGGGACAAATTAATTGTACCCACAAATACTTGTTTTACAAGTGGTTTTGTCTGGAAGCTTGTGTTTCCTTGATCCTGGACTGATGCTCAGTGACATCAGGAAAGGTGGAATCCCCTCCTTGAAAGAATTGAAAATTTTTCCATATTTGTCTGTCTTCAAAAAGATAGACAGAAAAAGTGATAGAGGAATCAGTCAAAGTTCACTTTTAGGAAAAAGAAATCAGTAGTTAGTTATTAACTAGAAGTCTGAAAGGTATTTGAGATGAATAGCAGCCAACACAAACTTATCGAGGGAGATAACCCTGTCATATCAGTGCAATATATTTTTTTATTACAGGATGTCAAGTTTGTCAATTAAACTGTGGTTAGTATCTTATCTTGGATACAGTAAGGGGTTTTAAGTGATCCTGCTTTTTAAAAAAAGGTATAATAAGCAATCTTGGGAAACATGATATAGAAAGGACTCCTGTAAGATGGATGCACAATTGTTTACAGAGTGGAAGGGGCGTCCCTCCAGGTCATGTTCAGTATTTTGTGTTAATGGTAGGATGGCAGAATAGAGCGTGTTTATTAAGTTTGTATTTGGCAAATACAAATGAGAATATAAAAGCTACTGGAGGACAGAATTGAAGTTCAGATGGCTTGCAAAAGAAGAGAAATGTAAAATACAGAAGTAAATACCATCCAAGATATGTCACAGAAATGCAGTCTTAGGAGTAGTAGTTCTGCTTTTTCTCAGTCCTGGGACGGAGAGAGCTCTGGTGAGAGCTCTGCCTCTGTAACTTTAGGAAAAATCTGTGGAGGACAGCTGTGTGTGGTGATGGGAAGTTCAGAAGGCATGTTACATAGGAGAAGGTTGAAGGAACAGAGATACATTTGTTCTACAAACAAAACCTTTCAAGGATGTGAGAGATTATTGCATCTAAAACAATATTTTCCTCCTCTGGTACGAGTGTCTACCTGCAGAATTAACCATTTCATTGGTTCCTAAGAGCGTGACCTGGTGTTTTATGCCAGTTACTTTCATCAGATCTACACTATTTTCAATGTTTTTATATCTCGTGCTATGATATTCTTGCAGTCTTCTGGATTTACATTTGTATTTGTTTTGTCTTCAGGAGATACCAGGGTATTCTATTTCTTGTAGCCTTTCTCCTTGAAGATTAGCAGGGAAATACCTCAATTTGAGTATTTCATCTTCAGCTTGTTAGCAAAGCTACAGAAATGGTGAAGTAGAATAGGGATTATAGATTAAGACAACAAGGGCTTTTGATACTGCCTCTCCTTTCAGTGAAGCACCATTGAATGATTTGCTATGGTCCAGATTCACTTAACTGCATTTACTTTGTTCACAAAGAGCTGGTCCCTCATCAAAGAAGAGGTGATGGTACTTTTGCTGATGGTGTTTATTTGCCTGTTTTTTAAACACTGCCTTGAAATCACCCTTGAAAAGTATTCTGAGTCTTTGTGAGGGGCTTTGTTGAAGTTAACAAGGCTGTGGTTGCTTGGGTGACATCTCCCTAAGGGGCTAGCAGATAGAAGATGCAGTAATAGCAAGTATCCCCCCTTGCTTTATGTGTTTAAAATGTTTGCTAGAGGCCTATGATTTAATGAGTAACCCTTCTGGAAAACACAAGCTCTTTTTCAAGTATTCTAGACTGGATGCTGCTACCAACTTGAAGCAACTCTGCTTGAAATCAGGCTGGGAGGAGTTCTGAGTCCTGGTCTCTCATCTTGGTGAACTCCTGAGCTCCAGTAACAGGTTATTATGTACAGGACCAAGTCTTTGAGCTCTGTGGGGTCTTGGGCTCAGCCTGATGTGGATCAGGGATGTTTTTCAAAACATCTCTCATGTATTTCTAAGGGCTGATCTGTGTCTTGTGACTTGGCTCTCTTTGGCTTAGAGACAAATTTATGAAATATATTGAGTGTTTACGTAATTTAAATGGTTTGAGAACAGCAATGACTGTTTATTGCTAATAACAATATAAAATCAAAAAAAAATTAAATCATAAAAGCATAGGGAGATATAAACCACTGGAAAAATTAGGAGCATTAAAAAAGATCCTATCCCATAACACTACTTTGTATGATTTGTCTAATTTAACAAAAATCAAAGAGATAAATAGTCACTTGTAGATGCACTCAAGGAACTATGCTATGGTAACGTTTTCATTCTACGTTATCTTGGGTGCTTTTAATAAGTCTGGGGGGGAAATGCCATTTTACATGCAAAGACTGTTTTAATTTTGTATCTAATTGTTCCTTCTCTTAATGTAACTTCACCTTTATACCAAAAAATGCATGTCTGAAAGCTGGACATCAGCTAGGATAATTTTTTCTTGTCTGGCTTTGTGTCCATTCCCACAGAAACGTAAATAAAATGTTTTCCTAGTACTCTTCCGTGTATGAAAGCTGGCAAGTGAAGATTACATTAAAGCATGTGCTTATCCAGTCTGGCTAAAGGCATCATTGCCAGGGACAGGCTGGGGGCTGGAAGGAGCAAAACAAAGCGCTGCTTGTCCGTTTGAATTTTTATTCCGTGGGCTGCGTGTGGCACCACAGGTTATGAACCCCTGGAAAGTTTATTCCTGCAGCTTTAGTGGGACTGCAGTTGCCACTGGGAGGGATGAGTTATTGATAAGTATTAGCACAGCTGAAAAGTAACAAACGTTTTTATTTGGATTACGCTGAAGCCGATTCAGACAGCAACTCTTTCTGTTACTGAGAGCAAAGTGAAACAAAGAGAAAAGCTTCCTTGGCTATCAACTGAGCCAGCCAACTGATTCCAGCTAGGCACCAAGTATTAATTACTGAATTTAGAAATACTTCTCTGAGAGAATCTCATGAAGCACTGGGGGGAAAAAAAAAAAAAACCAACAAAACCCAAAAGCTAAGAAGAATACCTTCTGTTTTATGCCAGGACCAGTGCGTGAAGAACTGGAACAAAATATGCCAGCTCTTTTTTTCACGAGGTAGCTATTTTCCAACTTTAAGATGACAAGTTTTGTGAATGTAAATTCTCAAATGTGTCAGAGCAACAGAAGTCTTTTATTTTGTGCACCATATTATTTTTCATTTTGAATATTTGAGTATTTCTTGGCTTTTTTAATAAACAGTTCACAATGAAACAAACGCCGCATTCTTTGTCGTTTTGCTGCTGGAGCTAAAAAAAATATATAAGATATTCTGGAATTTTCTAAACTGTCACAAGTGATGTGGGTTTTTTTTATTAGGTGCTCTCTTACTTTTAAAATAAGTGGTGTATTTTTGTCTTAACAAGGGTGAGTTTCCCTGTTTCTCATACTTCGAATCTGGAGGGGTTATGCTATTGTAGCACAGAAAGGTGGTTGTTTGCTGGTTTCACCTCTTCTCTGTCTTGTGTTAATGTCTGTTCTCAGACTGGGTCTCCTGAGTGCTCTTCTTTCCCTGAGTGCCAAGCAAGCCCTTTGCCTGGGTGTTTGAGAGTGTGTTACCAAGAAACATTTTCTGGGGAAGAAACATCTAAACGGAGCTTTGAGGTCAGGCCTTGATTGGGGGATGAAAGGAACTGGAACATACACGGCTCTTCAGGCTTTCTGCAGTCCTGTGGCTTAGACCCTGTGGGGACGGGATGTGAGCTGGATCTGTGATCATCACCTGTGTCATTGTTTCTGATTGCAGCCTTGTGTGACATAAACTTGTGCTCTGTATTGAAGGAAGAAACTCCGGTTTTAAAATCCTGGGATGTGCTTTGGATTATGCAGGCAACCAAAAGGTTGCAATAATTAGTATTGGTATTTGGATTCAAAGTCAAAACAGGGACTTAGTGTCAAGTTTGGGTCTAACAAATTAGGCTCTGTCTATCCCTGATTCCTTATCGGGGCTGTTTTAAGTAACAGGACAAATTGTGTCATATCAAAGACTTGGGAATTAATTGTATTCTCCCACTTCAGCAAAATCACAACTATTTCTATAAACACTTCTGCAAACTTGTAAGCATGATTTGGGTTTAAATGATTGGAAATTTTTAGGAAATGAGTTGTGTTGAAAACATTACAGTATTTTTAGGTGATCTTATTTTCATTATGAATTTGTAAAACTTTACAGAATTCCTTTGCTAAATTTGTGCACGATGTGGACTGTTAGTTTTTGAAATAAAATCTAATAAACTTTCATGATACAGAACTTGAATTACTTTTCAGTGTAATGATATTTTACAGGCAAATGTAATCAGATGAAAACTCAAAATCTGATTCACAATCTGTTCCTTACTCTATTACTGTAAATGGCATCTAATTGAACCTTTCAGGTTGTTCTAGAAGATGATGTGCTAAGATAAGAGCAGTAAATCATATCCAGTCAACTTGACTTTTTAACTAAGCCTTTCTTGTTGCAGGGTGGTTTTCATATGTACAATCATAATGGTGCTTTCCTGATAGCCATAGTGACATGTTTCTGTGCACACACATGTGAGAACACTGGGGCCTTGGCAGTGGGTGTTCAAGTCCATAAGCCTGTGAAATACAGAGTTGTTATTGGTATTTTTCACAGAGTATGCTGAATTCCTACACTGCAAAGGGAAGAAATTTACTGATTTTGATGAAGTTCGTCAGGAAATCGAAGTAGAAACAGATAGAGTAACAGGAATGAACAAAGGCATTTCTTCAGTTCCCATTAATTTAAGAGTATATTCTCCACATGGTAGGTAAAATCATTTTACTTTACAGTTCTGTCATGTAATGTATTATGTAGCTCTGTCTGTCTAGCCATTGCCTTTTGAACGTGTTGCTTGATGTTCTGGGATGAAAAACCTTCTGAGGCTGTGTTGAACCAAAAGTGGATATGTGTCTGGAAGAATCCTCGAATTCTCCAGTTTTAGAAAACCACTCTGTAGTGGAGAACTGTTGCTATGAGAGTTGGGCAGAACAAAGACTGTCTGCCCCATTTAATACTCTCTTTAACCTCCCCTGCCTCAGGCTGGAAGCAATCTCTCCTCCAGTACATTTATGATTAGATAGTAGCTCGCTAGTAAAGACAAATAATAGAAGGTGGGAAACTTAACGGTGAACCTTCTTTGCCACCAAAATCCAGAGGGATTCCCTGATCAGTGATCTAGAAAGTCACTGTGTCTCCCTGCCTCATTGGAAGTTTATTGTTCCCTGTCACTAAAAGCACGTTCAGGCAATAATGGCGTTTGAAGTTGCTCTCTGTTTTAGACCCCCAGTATGGATCAAAGTTAGTTCCTCTGGTTTCCCTCTGCCCAATTTAATGAAGGCAATCTATAGGGAAAATGTTTCCCATCGAGTCTGTCTTTGATACAGGAGAAAAGTATACCAAAATATGTCTGGCTGAAGCACTTTATTTTTCTAACTGGAGAGGAGCTGAACTAAATCCCCTGCCTCAGAGCTTGTTAGTTGAACATGCTGACTCCACGAGAGAGTGAAAATGTCTTACCTATCACTCTTTGTTTTATTAGAATCAGTCTCTTAGTTCAGCAACTGTTGTCTGTAAGCAGATCCAAAATATACTTATGGTGTTTTCTTTCTAGAAATTGCATTTTTCTCATTTGTCTGTTGCCCCAGTACTTAATGGCTGAACAAACTGGGGTGCTTCTAGGTGCAACTGGGGAAATCATGTCAGAGCAGATCAGGTTTTCTTAATGAATTAACTTTTTCATAGTTTGCACTTTTGTGAAGAAGTTACAGAATAAAGGCTACCCTCAAACCCTCAAAACAATATACCCCCAAATTCATTAACAACAATTTTGCAATACAAGTTAGGCTAGCTATTGACTTTTTTTTTTTTTTTTGCATTTCTTAATTGGAGTCACTGTTCAAACCATGGTCAGAGAAAGACTATATTTAAAAAAAATCCCCCCAAAACCAAACAACTGCTTTGGGTTGATTTGAAGGATGCAATGGGAATGGGCTGTTGTCTGTGCTCCTACTGTAGGGCAAAGCTCAGAAAGCCATGTTCATTTGTCTAAGAGCCCTGAAGGATATTTGGGATCAAATGATACTTATATCTGTTGTGATGTTTAAAGTATTAAATAGTACTAATATATTCAGAGATGGGAGACCAACAGGGAAACAAATGCACTTTTCAGACTGGTGGAAATTTTATTTGAACTGTTAACAATATTTATATGCCTGTAGAGGTCATAAAGGGCTTTTATGTGACTGAAATTTGTCTGCAACCATGGATGTGTAGACCTCTTTGACACGCCTGGCATGCTAACCAGTTCTGTGATCCTGTGTTTTCCACATAGTCTTAAGCCTGACTCTTATTGATTTGCCGGGAATCACTAAAGTGCCAGTAGGGGATCAGCCTCCAGATATTGAGCAACAGATCAGAGACATGATAATGCAGTTCATCTCTCGGGAGAACTGTCTGATCCTGGCTGTGACTCCGGCCAACACTGACCTGGCCAATTCAGATGCCCTGAAGCTGGCAAAGGAGGTGGACCCTCAGGGTAAGCACGATCGACTGCCGCTTTGTGTTCTCAGGGGGAGAATATACTTGGAAGTAATAGACCAACTCCTGTGTGAAATTTTGTAATTAATAATATGTAATAGAGATGTATATGTATACATTCTCATGCATATCTTCATTCTGTCTTCAACGTTGCAGTAACTGTTTGCTGGCCTGGTATTGTTCGGGTAATGTTGCTGCAAATGTATTTGAAGAGTTTTGTTGGTATCTCTTATAAGCAAGTGCAGCTCTGCCTCTCTAGGGATTTTTGTAGTACCAGGCAAAATGGGCCATGGTGCTGATGGGATTTCTAGATACCTAAATCAAACTTTTCTCCAATAATATTGTAGGGATTCTGAACCTTGTTACAGAGATATGAGGCACATGTTTCAGCCATTATGCTCCCTTCATTTCCAGACCATAACTTGAATTGTAGCTGGTAATGTGTGATACAAGCTTTGAGAAGGTCACATATCTGTTATTATATAATTGTCTGAATCTAAATGATTCTTCAATATTTTTTTTCTTCCTGCCTCCACCCTGGTCAGGCCTTAGGACCATTGGTGTGATCACAAAATTGGATCTGATGGATGAAGGAACAGATGCAAGAGAAGTTCTAGAAAACAAACTACTCCCTCTTCGTAGAGGTGAGAATGTTCAGTTGCCTGTGTTGTGAAAGTGGTTTGGACAAGGGTGGTGTTTGGGAGTCCTGGAGATGAATCAAAGCTTATGCTGGACTTGATGAGTTCCTTGCTTTTATAGTTATCTATCCAGCAAACATAAAATATGGCTGTGCTGAAAGTATCCTGCAAGTAAAATAAGCCTTTTCTCTGGACCTGGAAAATACACTGCATATTCCAGAGGAAGCAAAAAATGTCAGCAGGAGTTTTTAGCCAACTGTTTTCTTCTCTGCCAGGTTGCTGTTGCTTGTAATAAAAGAATCTTTTTTATTTTGCATATGACAGAAACAAGCACTAGAGCTTTGGTAATCTCACTATAAACCAAGTTATGATACCTTCCAAAATTTTCCATGTAAGTGTTCTGGCAGCTACTGCCACAGTTGCTCATGCAGGTAGTAATATCAAGAATTTTGATTCTAGTTACAATTTATTGATGAGACTCTAATCTCCTCCTATGGTCCAACAAATGAGATGAATTTTTTTTCTGTATTTTCTTAATATCATTTAATTTATCTATGTAGACCTGTGTGGGTGTGTTTTGATTTTGTTTTGGAATTTCTGTCTATTTTTGAAGTAGTTTCTTTGGGGTTCTCTGGAGTTTCAGATATTTCTCTGTTTGAACTGGTAATTTAAAAGGAAGTGTATCTGTTATACTGAAACAGAATGAACAATTTAGACAGCATTAAGGTCACTAGAGTATTTGTAAATAATATCTGAAATGCCTAAATTGTGACGTTTTGTTTGAACTAAGGCAGTTTAGCTGTATTTAAGATGAATTCAGCAGTTCAGGCAATAGCTGCATTGATTTACCCACTGGTTTTATGTTGTTTTAGGCTATATTGGTGTAGTAAACAGAAGCCAGAAAGACATTGATGGGAAGAAGGACATAAAGGCAGCTCTTCTAGCAGAAAGGAAATTCTTTCTTTCCCACCCATCCTACAGGCACATGGCAGATCGGATGGGAACACCGTATCTCCAAAAAGTTCTAAACCAGGTAAAATCTGAAGCCTTTGTGGTGAAAGGCAGCCTTATAACTATAGGGCCAATAGAAAAACTTCATTAAAATGCATGTTGGTCACTGGACCTCACTTATTCTTTTCTCCTTTTAATGCTTTTAATTTGCACAAGGTAAAAATAGGGCTGTAAGTTACATGTACCATACCAAAAGCTTGTTGTGAGACATGATTTCTGACTTACTGACTGTTCTACACTTTCCTGTTCTCTTGAATACTGAATATAAACATCAGAAAAAAGATTTGTCTCCCTTCCTGGAAGTATACCATCCTGTTCCTTAATTATCACATTTCTTCTAGTTTAACAAGAGTTCTGGATCTCACATTTAGAAATTAGGGGAGGAAAACAAAACAAAACAAAAGGACACTTTTAGCACTCATGTATCCTGAGGGTGCACTGTATGTCTGTACCTTCACCTCAAAATGTACACTTTATTGTAGTTTTTACTAGAAACAGTTTACTGTGTACCAAGTATATAAATGACAAATATGGTAATCAGAACACTTTGTTCACACTACTTTTTACTTTTCTAAAACCTCTGGTTTATATCTATAAGTTCATGCCAAACCGTGTCAGATTCCAGCTTCCTTCAGCTGGAAATAGAGCTATTTCCCAGATACCTGGAGGAGAAACCCATGGCTTACTGTCCTAATGAAGGCACTGCCTGCAGCAGCCTTGGAGGAGTACACAGTTCTCTTCACCATGCTGGCTCTCTGGGTATTGCTCTTTTGATAGAGCCATTTCTTAGCTTGAATGGCATGTGACCCTAACAAGGATACATCTCAGCATGTTCGAATAGGATCAGATTGAGTGGTGCCTGGCTGAAATTACTGGGGATGTTCTGATATTTTAATAGCCAAAGGATGTAAGAACTTGCTTGTATCCTGCAATTTTGGCTGTGTTTAGAATGTTTTGCCACTTTTTATGTATTGAAAGTTGAATCCACGTGTCTTAGTTTTGAGACTGAAGCACAAGCTGCATATACCTTAGGATTGTCTTATCTATGCTGACTTTTATTACTATATATACTATGAAATTTTTTGTGAACTGTTTTGGAAGTTTGCCTACTCTGATAGGAACTGTTGACCTTATGTTGCTTTTACTGTGTGTAGAATGTTATATATGGGAAGATCTGCCTAAGTTTTGTCCTTAAGATATTGGGGACTTAGTAATGTTTGTGGTTTCAGGTAATATTTCAGTTTCTCTGTATCCACAAGGTGGTGCTCCAGGGAAACTCCAGCTTTTGGGTTGTGCCTGATTTCAGTCTGCTGAACAACTTTAAATTTGAGTTTATGTATTTTGCTGTATGACATTCTAAATTTATAGCTTGTCTGATTGGGGTTGGGAAGAGAGAGTTTGGGGCATAGTGCAAGAAGTCCAGTTTGGTTTTAATTAAAGAATGGGTTCAATGCATGAGAAATTCATGACACAAGACATTGATAGTGCTGTCTGAACACATTAAAAAAATATATATGCAAAAACAAATTAAGTGAGTTAAACAGAGATCTGGTTGATCATTTTGTACTCTCCTTCAGTTTATTTTCTGGTATTTTACGTATATGTTCAGAAATGAAAACCGAAAGTATTGAGCGGTGGAACCTTTTTCAGCCAAAAATCAAGTGTTTAAAAAAGGTAAAGTTATCATTATCGCAAGGGTAAGATCTCTTCCCTTTACTATACTTTGCACAAGGAAGCAAAAATTGTGTGGGGAAAGCACCAAGGAGCTACTTTGATGTCTGTCCTTTACTCCATCTCTGAAGCCCATCAATGGGATGTGGATGCTCCAGATCTTTCTTGTCCCACATTGCCTTGTGGCTGTAAAGGAGCTGTTGTGCTGAACAAGCATGTAGGGAATTGGGAAACACCTTTAGGAAAAACAGCAAAATGGGAGTGATGAGAGATCATTTCAGATTACACGTGTAACGTGTAACTTTTTCATGTGTAACTAGACACGTATGTAGTAACGGGGCTCAGCGAGTGACAGGGCAAAGGAATTCTTTGAGCCTTCTTACAATGTGTATGCACAAGGAATATTGTATTGTTCTTTAACAGCCTCCACTGCTTCAGAGATCAAAAGGAACTGCACTGGTCATGGCTGATAAGCTTGGCAGTCAGAAGGAAATGGTTGTGCTCCTGCCTTCATCTTTATTAACAGTATAAAAGGACTTTTATTTGCTTTTTAGCAACTTACCAATCATATTCGGGATACTCTGCCAGCCTTCAGAAGCAAACTCCAGAGCCAGCTGCTTTCTATAGAACATGAAGTAGAGGTCTACAAAAACTTCAGACCGGAAGATCCAACCAGAAAAACAAAAGCACTGTTGCAGTGAGTGTCTTTTGTCTGTTTTTCTGCTTTGTATAGGTTTGTTTTGCTGCTTTTTTCTTCTTTCTAATTGGTTTAAATCTACAGATTAGGATATGGTTAAGATTCCGTATGCAAACTCCAAAGAATTCTGTGTTTGAGGTTCCTAAACAGTTTATATACTCTAAAATTTCAGCAGTTTCCCCTAAATTGATTTTAGTAATCCTAGAAAAGAGAGAAAGCAGAACAAGGAACAGGTATAAAGATGGGCATCAGCGATGATCAAAGGTAAGAAACTGCTTCTGGTTGTATGGACGCATTCCTCTGTCTGCCAAAAAGATGACCTCAGGCAAAGGAAAGACATTGTGTTAGAAGTCTGTAAGATGAGGAGGCTGGAAGGGGCATAGGGAATGCTTCTTTTTCTCATATGAAAATTTGGCTTTCCAAAAGAACTCAAAGATGGCAAGATCAAAATTAATCATAGATTTAGGTAGTACTGTGTGTGCCGTGCACCGAGGCAAATTCTTGGGAACTATTCTTGTAAATCCCAAACTAGAAAGCTCTTTTGCTGCTGAAGTCACTGTCTGGCTTGGCTATCATCCACAATGTAAGTCAGACTGATGGAACTTTGATAACACTATTGTAAAGGGTTGGAACAGAGATAACTGTTCCTCTGACTTTGAATCAAGTGAAAGTGGAATCAGAGCCCTTTCTTGATTGTGGATTTAGTACTGTGGAAAAGGGCCAGTGCTGACATTTCTGACTGAACACCGCTTGGCACCTGCTGTTTTGCTTTGTGCTGCTTCCTTACTTCGTCTGTTTCCAGGGATGCTTGATACTGGTCTGCCACTTTGTTCTCCTGGTTTTGTTTTTTTATAAATTGTAGCCTTCTGCAGCCACTTTTGTGTTTGTATGCAATTAAAATGTACCTTTTAGAAGAGGAAGCATGCAAAGGGGGGAAAGAGATGTAAAATGTACCTAGCTCTTCTCTCTCAGATGACTGTTCTCACATTTCTACTCTGACTCATTTCGAAGTGTTCCAGCCTTCTCAGTTCTCTGGGATAGATGGTAATAGCACTGGATGCTGATAATGCATAAGTTTGGTGCAGGATTCATCCTGTAATTAAAGTCTGGAATTCAGAAGGGAAAATAATCAGCTGAACTAGAAAGACTTCCTTGAGCCAGCTGAAGACTGTGATTTAGTCCTTACTTTTGTAACAACTGTTTCCAAAAGACTAGACATCAGTCAGTTCCACATGAATTTACTCCAGATGTTCTGGTTGCAAAAGCAGAGAGCCATCACCTTTGGCTTTTCCATGACTGGGAGAATTCTCCTGTGTGTTTTTCTGAATGCTCCTGCTGCAGGAGTCTAAGCACAACCAAGTGAGCAGGAGCTTGTGGCACTGCTAGCTGCCACATTGCCATGTTAGCCATGGTTCTTGGGCTGGCTTTTTGGGGTGGGGAAGGTAAGTTGTTACCAATCTCTTCCGAATTTTCCAGCACTGGGTCAGCTTTGTAGCTCGATTCTCATCATGCTATTGCACTGCATCTTTTTGAAAGATACTAGAAACATCCAAGGGCCATTGTGGAGAAATAAACTCTCTGCAAATTGTACCAATTGCCATAAAATTGGGATTTTTATTTTTTTTATTGTGGTGGTCTGCCATGTTGAGCTCTGCAATTTCTGTAGCAGCATCTAATAGTATACATTATGTATTATAGCTTAAATGTCAGGACTCTTATTTGCTTATCCTACCGAAAAGACTGCTATTGCTTTTTCTTCTTAAAAAGATAAGTAAACTTCTATGTAATAAGTAACAGCATGATCTAAGTTTTTGTGATCATTGATAAAATGTGAATGTGGCCTGGTACCCTACTGTATTTGACTTTACTATAAAGTTTAATAAACAGGGCTTAAAAAACCCCAGTCCACAATGTTTATGGAGAAAGAAAATAATACACTGTGCTATGTCTTGCAAGAGAGAAGGGATGCAGGGGGATGTGTGTGGGTATGGATTGGCAGGTTGGCTGAATCAGTTGTTATTCCAAGATACTTTTGTCACTATGTTTTATCATGCACTGGCAGTCAGTAGTGCTGAGGTAAGAGTTAGTACTTGACATGCTTCAATGGTTCTGTTTGTTTTGTTGGGTATTTTTTTTCACACACCCCTCCCCGCCCCCTCCCTCCCCTTTATTTAGGATGGTACAACAGTTTTCAGTGGACTTCGAAAAAAGAATTGAAGGATCAGGAGACCAAGTTGATACACTGGAACTTTCAGGAGGTGCCAAAATCAACCGAATTTTCCATGAACGTTTTCCTTTTGAACTAGTGAAGGTATTTATTCATCTTGCTGATGTGCTTTATTTATGTATTCTTATGTTCATGCTGGTAATAGTATAGCCAAGAAAAGGTCTGATTGGAAGAACATGCTCCTAAGTGTGGAAGAAATTACATAAAGTTGCACTTGAGACATTGGGCTTAATTTCTAGGATTGGATACTGAGACATGCTAAGCATTCTAAAGTATCTGAATTAGAAATAAATACAGTCCCAGTTCATACTAGCTTCTGTGCTTTTCTGTTGTTTTATCACAAATGGCATCTTTCTTCTGGTTAAATGAGGCAGACAGACAACTCCCGTTGGTAAATTTGAGTGAGTTCAAGTAGCTGGAATAGAAGAGTGTGTGATTTTCAACAATCCTTACTGCTGCCTTTAGCCTTAGTGTTAAAACGTTTTAAAGTACTTATGCACTCTTTAGTGTAATTAGAAATTAGTATTTTGACAGTTGAAATTGCCTGTCGTCTGGTTATACTGGAAGAGGTAATACTTGGTTTTATTAAAAACTTCCCCTCATATGCTGTTGTTCCTCCAGATGGAATTCAATGAGAAGGAACTGCGGAGAGAAATAAGTTATGCCATCAAGAATATACATGGCATCAGGCAAGTACTCCCATGTTTTCAAGGCAAATCACATTGTACAGGTGTAATATCTTTGGAAAGCATTGCTTACAAGCTTTGTTCTTCTTTGTGTTTTGGACAATGCTCCTTGTGTTCCTAGATTAGTGAATTCTCAAAAGGTTGACACTCATAGTTGTGGTGCAGTATTTGAGCTTTCCCTGCCTTATTGATGGAGAGGTCTGGAATTATGGTGGTGAACTGATACTTTTGGGCATGTTTTTATAGTTTGTTTTTTTTATATAATTTATCTGCCGAGATAGACCTTGGGTGAGCAGTGTTTAAGGGAGAAGTAAGGCCCATTTGTTTAGAAGTGGCTCTGTGAGGTATCTCTTACAGAGGTTCATATGCCCTGCAGCGACCAGTAGTGAAATTCTCCGTGTTGCACTCTGAGTAACAGAACCACATTTCCTGGTGTGAGTGAAAAGTGCAGCTATGGGATTCTTATGGATTTGCTATGCAAGTGATTGTACATGGAGTGGTGCAGCTGCCATTCATCCCTAAGGTTTGATGCACCTCTGAGAAGGCTTTACTGCATTGCACCAGTATTCTTTAGAGTGCTTGCAGACATCTGGAACTATTTTCTACTTGTGTGTCTTTCAAGCATGTTTCTACTTGTCTATTCTTACTCAGAATGACCCTTTTTTGGAGAAAGGAGCAAATTTAGTTTTGTGGAAGTCTCTTTGAGTAGGGGTTGTTATTACTCAGCTCTGAAAATGCAGATTTGAGCAATTCAGTAAAAAAGAAACAAAACTTCCTTGCATGATGTTTTTATTGCTGTCTTACATGGTTTTTTTATGTCCACAGAACAGGTTTGTTTACTCCAGATATGGCGTTCGAAGCCATTGTTAAAAAGCAGATAGTTAAGCTCAAAGGACCTTGCTTAAAAAGTGTGGATCTGGTGATGCAGGAGTTAATCAACACTGTCAAGAAGTGCACTAAAAAGGTAGCTTGCACATTGAGCTGGTAACATAAGTGAAATGTAATGGTGTGGTAGATAATGTAAAGCCTGTCTTGTATTTTGTGGTATCACAAGAGATTTCTGATCCAGTCACTTGATATACCGAATAAGACTCTCTCAAGTAATCATGTTTACAACGTTCTCAAAATAATGTAATGATGGAAAAGTTAATTTTTTTGATTCCTTTGTTTTGACTCTTATGATGGGAGGTATTTTTGAGCCAAGAGATGCCCTCAGATTGTTTCTTAAAACCGTGTTTTCACTTCTTAGCTAACAGGCTGCTTTCACTCAGTGCAGGGTACCCAACAGCAGCAAGAACAGGAGCTGTTCTGGGATATGAGTATAGGTGTGATGAAGTTGTCGAGGAGTATCCTGTCACATTCTCCGCATTTTTCTAAATAAAGCAATTTTTTTAATATACTGATGAGCAGGCCAAAGAGATATTTCTTAAAACAGGAAAGGCAAAGATCATAGAGGAGCAGATTCACTGCTGTATTTTGAATGGAGTTTCCAGATTTTTTTCACTTTTGTCGAAGTTTGGAAGATATGTCACTTGAATTAATTGTGCAGATACTTTTCCTGGTGGTATTGGCCAAATTTACTGTTGTATTTTGCTGTTCCTTTTTAAGCATTGTCATGTAAACGTTTTGCCACAAGGTGGAGCCTTTAAAGAACAAGAAATTTGGAAATAATTTAAAGTGGCACTCTGGAATTCTGCACAGTAAAAGGGAGAAACCTTCACCCCAAGGCTGATAGGCTGTGTTTTCATATATCCAAAGTGTCTTTTCATTAATGTTGCATGGAGCAAAAGAACAGGAACAATCCAAGGGTTTAGGTCTCTCCAGTTTCTCTGAAGAACAGCAGTGTGGGTAACTTTTAGCCCAAGCATTCACAGTATTTGCTTTCTCCCAAAGAGGAAAGCTGAGGCTTCTCTGTTTGTATTCCACCGAAGCCACCCTGCAGGTGTAAATTTCTGTTGATTTTCTGTTTCAGTTGGCAACATACCCAAGGTTGTGTGAGGAAACAGAAAGAATTGTTGCTGGCTACATTCGTGAAAGAGAAGAGAAGACCAAGGATCAGGTGAGAATAAACAGGAGATCTAACAGTTTGGAGAAGTGTGTAAGGGAGGAAAGTTCTTAAGTACAAAGTACAGCAACACAGTGAAAGATTTTTTCTTATTAACAGGCTGCACATTTTAGAGAGGAAGAAAAATTTCTTCTCTCTCTACCACTGAGCTTTGACAGAGGAGATTAAAATTGTTACAGAAAGGTTAAGTAGTGGCTTCAAGTAGCATTGGCTTGTTCCTGTGCTAATGTGCCATCTTCTTAGCTGTGCCAGGGCAGCTGTTTGTGGGAAATTGATTAGTGATTAAACAACTGCACACAGAAATAGACAGCGTTTTTTTGGCTTTGTTTCCAGGTGTTTTTAATGTACCCATCCCACGTTCTAATTACAGTGATGCTCACAGCTAATTGTGCTGGGACTCTTGCAGGTGTGACAAGCTTTCCTTCAAGGTCAAAAAAAGTAAAAAAAGAAACAAAAACAAAAACCCCAACCAAAAAAAAACAAAAGCAAAAAAACAAATTCAGAGAAAGTTGTGTAGAGCATTCACCACCCAGCTAAGCACTCCAAATCCAGGGAACTGCAAAGCTTAGATTACATGTGAGAAAATCCACTGGAAGTGGAAACAGGAATTATTGTCTGGAAAGTGCAGGGTGACAACAGAAATACGGGGGGAGGAAGAGCTAAGCAGATGTCCTAAGTTGTTCTGGACTCCTGGCTCTATAGTCCTGTCTCTGTACAAACTATTTCCTTTAGTCTGTGCTGCAAATATAGTCTTAAAAATAATTAAGTTTATTTGCTGGGCTTGTACTGGCAGGGAGTTGTAGTTAGAACACTCAGTTGTCTCAAAATTTGGAAGGAGATACAAGTTACTTAGGATAATTGAGTTTTATTTTCCCATTCTTCATTGTGTGCACATACCTATTTCCCAAAACCAAGCACAAAGGACCAGCTTTCTGTAAATGGCAAGAACTGGCTAAATAAGCTCCTGTCACATATTCATAGCATTATTTATGCTATTAGCAGTTATCATTAATAAATCAAAACACTAGTGAGGATATTTTCAGAGGTAAGAGACAGACCCACTAGTCTTTGCTCTGAGGCACCTAATATCTTCTGTAAATTGTGAAGAATTTGGGAATGATGCTGTGTTTGAGAAGCTGTACAGAAATAATGCTATACACTTCAACAAGATGAAGTCTTGCCATTTGGTAGCAATGGGTTCCTTCTTTGCTCCCTGCTGATACATGGAAGTCTGAAAAGATGGGGGGAGAGTGCCATCTCTTCTTCCAGGAGCTGTGGAAGGGTGGGAGGGAGCCTTTGGTAATATTGTAGCAAGTTTCTTTCCTGGTTACATTATCAAGTTTGAGTCAAATTCTGTCTCAGAGCTGCTGAAGGACTGGCAAGTGATAAGGACACAAACCATTCTGTCTTTTCATGAGTGGCCCATTTCTCAGTGCAGACATGCACACCAGAATGACTGACCGGTACCTGAGCTGTACATTTTCTGTGCCAGGGCTTAGCTTACCCATCACTTCTTTGTGTGGCACATAAAGAAAATGGAGGTACCTGGATTTAAGGTTTAAAGTTCAGATTCCTTGCTGGCTTGGCTGGAATGCTGCACATAGACAGAATTTTGCTTGACTTGCAAAACGTAGAGCTAGAATCCATTATATAATTATTAAACTCTCTCTGCCCATGTATGATTGATCTTAATGGAGTGGACAAGGGCCAAGAGAGTGAAAAATGAGGTTTGTCAGGAAAATAAATAGGAAGAGGGAATAGTTCTGTAGTCTAACTTATTAAACAAGCACAGAAACAGAAGTGGTGGAATTTAGAAAATATTGCTTTTGGCTTGAAAAATTGTTAAAGCAATATTCAATAATGCAGAAAACTCAGATGTTCTGGGGTTTTCTCCCTCCCTTTTCTTCAATCTTTCTCTTCCACCTTACCCATATTTTTTTTCCCTCTCCTATCTGTCTTAATAGATGCTGTTGCTGATTGATATCCAGGTTTCTTATATCAACACCAACCATGAAGACTTCATAGGCTTTGCAAAGTAAGTATGTAGAGATTTTGTTATAAAGATACTGTCAGTGTTTTTTGTTTGCCTTTTTTTTTTTTTTTTTTTTAATTAAATTCAGAACACAAGTCCTGAAATGTGGCAGTGTTGAACTCCTTCCCATTTGCAGGGGAGTCTTTATTCAGTTCATGAGTCTGGTTTCACTGAAGCCAAAGCTCATGTCTTAGTCTGGAATCACACATATCTCAGGAAGCAGCCTTGGCACATCCATTTCAGGACCACAGAAATGCATAATATTGGTGGTCTTTCCACATTGTTGGTAGTGCATATTTTGGGAGCTGTGATTCCGTGTGAAACAGTTTTGCTCAGAATAATGGATGTCACTGAATTCTAAGTGTGCCTGCTGTTTGGCTGTAGAGAATAATAGTAGCAGAATGCCCTGCAGGGCCTGGTTTGACGTTCTCCTCGCTTAATTGAAAAAGCTGTGAGAATATTCTCCAGAATGTTCTCCCTCAGTTTCCAGCAATTTGTGCCTCAGGGACTTCATACCAACATTTTGACACTAGTAAAAACATTAAAGATGTCTTCACTCTTTGAAGAATAAATGTTCCTTCAGCCATATTCATGCCATTTTTGCCATAATAGTGTTTGGAACCACAGCAGGTTTTGGCCATGTGGGATGCTGGCAACAGAGTTTGGCACCACAGCACGTATTTTCCTCTGGCCTGTTCTAGCTGGCACTGTGAAGGAAGGTCCATGTCTTTGACCATATGCCTTGAAGGTTTCAAACATGGAGTTCAGTAAGCTGAGACAGGAGAAGGCAAAGCCAGGTGCTGTTTATGTGTTTGCTTTGAGCAACTTTCTCTAGAATTGTTTGCAGGTCCTAGATAGCTTTATCAGTTCTCTTGACAAATGACAGGATGTTGTAGGAATGGTAGGTGGCCTTCTAGAGGTCAAGATAACAACCTGCTGCTATTTACTTCTCTTCATCCCTTTTTGACAGGAAAGAGCCTGCTAAAAACATGCCATATATATTCATGGTGTGTGTTGTGACCTTGGGAAGTCACATAGTCCGGCCTTCTGCTCAGAGGAGGGTCAGTGTTGAGTTCAGATCAGGTTACTTAGGGTTTTGTCTGATCAGATGTGGAAAACTCCCCAAATTGGAGATTCTCCAGCCTCTTTCTGCAGCCTATTCCAATGCTTGCCTCTTCTCACTGTGAGAAGACTTCTCCTTGTGTCAAGCTGGAACCTTCCGTATTTTATAGTATTGGATTCTGGAGTTCCATGTGTATCTGAAGCTATTTAATTATGTTTTCCCTCTGGAAAAATCCCCCTCATGGATGCTGCTGCTGCAGCCTGTAGTTCAGTCCATGGTCCTCACTGCTGTGTCTTTTCCAAGGTGTTGCAATGCCTGAGTTCAGTTTATTGGGAAAGCTGCTTCCTCTTTTGCCAGTTGGGATCTAGAAATCCCCAGCCACTGTGCACAGGGTATAAGCAGATAACAAGTGACTCTTCACTTAAGTTCACTGGTAAGTTTAAGCAAGGTTGACTCTAGATTGGAACATATGGGAAAGAAAGTATTCTCATTGACTTGTGCTCAGTTGAAAGACAAAATTCAGATAGCAAAGAACAATTTAAAAGCAGGAGAAAAAAGTAGTTTGAAACTATAAGCATATTATGTCAGTTATGTTCAGCTTGAAAATGAATCATTTTTGAGTAGCATAAGGGCTTCTCCAGCATCTGAACATGCCAGACTAGGGATTCCCTGGTGTTTCTTTCCCTTGTCTCTTGTGCCCGTAGTGTTTTAATATGTGAGTCTTGTGAACCTTGGTCATAAAAATGAGAGCACAAGACATTTCAAACTATCTTGCAACATTATAGGGCCTGAGTCAGGTACAGGGAGATGTGAATTGTCTTGAAAGGGATTTAGGAATGCCAGTATTTAGAGCAAATTTGGATAGTTATACTATTATGAGATCTTAGAATATTAATGTTTGTCTCATGTAACAGGACAAGTGGTAAAATTTTGGGGTTGCATTTGTTTCCAGTCAGTGTAACTCAGGCATAGCTGCATGCTTCAATTTACAAAAAGAGTAATTTGTGTTTAGAACAGTTAATAGAGAACCAATTGCTGGGCTGTTTCTTAGTATGATATTAGAGGTTTAATTAGTTTCTTTAAGCTGATAACATTTAAAAAAAAATAAAAATGCAATGAGGTTTCCTAAAGCCAACTCAGGTATGTTTTGGAATTGTTGATGGATTAGTGCTGTGTTCTTTGTGTGCACATTATTTAATCATAGTTTATGCACCAAAGCTTATGCAACTCAGACGATGCACCAGGGACATGCAGTGTTGTTTGGGCAAAAGGATCAGGATGATTGAGAGTTAAATGCAGTGAGTAGACACGTGGAATAAATATCCTTGTGGATCTTCTCACAGACAGCATGTGGATTGCTGGTTTGATAGAGAATGGTCCGAAGGGCAAGATCAGAATTCGGACAGTGTTGAGTTTGGTGCTTCAGCAGTTTTGGGAGCAGCAGCCGTGCACAAAACAGTGGCAGGTTTGGCCTGTAGGCTCTATTCCAAGCACATCTTTCTGCCTTTCTCTTCCAGAGCAGTGTTTGTAGCTGATCTAATATATGGATGCTTTTCTTTTCAGTTAATCAATGCCTGGTGAAATGGTATAATCTAATCCAAACAAAACTTCCTGTTGCCAGTGGCTGCTCTGGTGGTTGAGTAGCCAAAGCCTTCTCTCTGGATGCTTTTCTTCCTCTTTCCAGCAATATTTTAATTTTGTGGCCTAACACAAACCAGCACATAATGCAAATGCTTTTAGAATTAATGGCAACTTGTTTGGTTTTGAGACAGGAGTATGTTTTATTTTGGGAACTGGGATTACCAAAGTTCAAGAATTGAGCAAAGTATTTTAAATATGGTTTAATTTCAAATGTGCTCTATTCTTATATGATTTCGGCTTAGAACCAGCTTTGTGACGACTTCATCCATTGGTTATATTTACACCCTCAAAGTGCATATAAATATTAGAATAATATCCAAAACAAACTGTCAAGACAAAGCTATTAAGGAGCCTCCAGCAGGGGAGGATTTTGTTGTACTGTGCTAAATAACAGAAATGGCTTTTTGTCTCCTCTGAATATTTATAGAGGCTAATGTTTCCAAAGTTACCCACATGAGCTATAATTTCTCTGCTTTTAGTAACCTTTACCAATCCAAGTAGGATGTTGTTACAAAGAAACTGTCTGCTGTGCATGTCCCTTCTGTTCTAAGCAGGCAAATAGAAACAAGTAGAAAAGCAGTTGAAATATGCACATATATGCAATGATTTTGCTGTGTTTCTTTTGCTGTGGTACTCTAGCTTTCTCTGCTGGAATCAAAAGTAACTATTGCTGCTAAAAATCTATTCCTTGGGAACTGGCTTAGTTCAAGTTTCTTCAGTGTAACTCTTTTCCTCTGCTTCCCTTAGTGCCCAACAAAGAAGCAGTCAGGTTAACAAAAGTGCAGTGGGAAATCAGGTAGGCACCTAACAGAGAATGGATAATGGCATGTGCAAGTTAATCCAAGCTGTCTGGTTTTCTTTGCTGCATTTTCGTGCTGTAAGTGTCTCATTTACCATTTCTGCTTCAAACATACATGAAACGCCTCATCGCCTTGTTTTGCCGAACTTTTCAAACCACCTGGCTTTTCATAGTTTTCATAATTTATTGTGTAGTATTTCTGCTGCTGCTTGCACTGCTGGTTAGTGTCTCCCCTCCCATGGCGCTCAGCGCATCGAATCTCTCATGCTACACATCGATGTGTTTTGTCATTAACTGCAGACTTGTAAATTTCAGAACCCCAAATGCTGGTGAGTACTTGCCTGTGTGTGCTTTGTCATAATGTTTTCCTAGTTCTCATGTGTTCACAGCTTAACAGCAGTGAAGGGCAATTCAGCAAGCAAAAGTGGATTTGCCTTTCCCTCTTCCGAAACCTTCATGAAGTTGTTGACTATGTACCATAGGCCTTTCTCGAAGTAAACTGGTTGATGGTCTCAGATTAATTAGCACTTTCACTGAGATTCATTAATGAAATGAGTTGCTTGTTTGTTTTTGTCACATGAGAATGTAGGATTGGTTCTGCGAGATGCTTTGGGGCTCCTCAGCTTTGCTTCTTTCTTTGGTTTTGTGTGGGCCAGGGGTTCTCAGAACTTCACAGGATCGGTCCTCTGCTTAATATGAGATAAGAATAATAAAAATACTACAACCTGGAGAGTTTCTGCTCACTTTGAGGGTTTTGCAAAGTCTTAAACAGGAAAAAAAATGTGTTATGGAACTAGTACATACTTGAGAAGGAAATAAAACATTCTAGTAAAAATAAGACTATAACATTTTGTATAAATAATTACCAGTATCAGACATCTTCCTGATATTTTCACATGCAATTTGGTCAAACAGTGAAAGGTCAATATTTTCAAATGTGACCTCTGAGTTTAGATGCCTCAGGTCATAAACCTGAGGTTTCAAACAGTCTCCTAATCTGCTGCTTTTGTAGGACAAGAGTTCTTGGCATTTTCTGAAAATCTACTTATCTTTTTAGGGCTAAGAAATTCAATCTCTTCCTCCCACCAAGAAATGGCCAGTTATTTTCAAGATGTTACTTAAAATAATCCAATAACTTCTTGGATGTGATGGTCCCCCACAGCCTGACCAGAATGAGTGGCATTTTTGATGTAGTTTATGGTTTGGATTAAAATGAAAAAAAAACCCTGGAAGGTCTAAACACTGAAATGGCTTCAAAGATGAGTCTCTCCCCTCTGAGGAGAGATTTCCTCCTTATCTAGCTGTGCCGGAACATGTGTCAAACACAACAACTGTCATCACTTTGGAGTGTCCCATAAAAGGAAAATCAGCCAATTACCTTACTCTTCAAAAATACACAAATGAAATGAATGATTTTTTAATTAAGTGAATGTTTTCTCTCTAAAGAAGTGGAGAAAAAGCTCAGCTTTTTAAATTCGATGTTGAGACTTGATTCATTCTGCTATAAACGACTTTGCTGAACCTTTTATTTTAGAGATAATAAACAGTTGCTTGTAAGTTAATTGTTTGGAGTTGAAAAGAATGAGAAAATGTTTCTGAAATAAAACTTCATTTTTGCAATTTGCTATTTCAGGGAACCAATCTACCGCCTTCAAGGCAAATTGTACGAGCTAAGTTCTGTAAGCTTTATTGTTGCTTTTTCATTTAGCTTCTCAGAGGGCAAAGTTTGTCTCTAACTCATTGGTTTGTTGAATACTTGCTACTAAACTATTTCATGTTAAGCTGTCTTGTCTGTAACACTTCCTCAACAAAGTATAATTGCAGTTCATCACTTAACTGCTACTAATCTGCTGGTACAAGTCTGAACTAGTATAACTTAAAATGTCGTAGAAAACCTTGCATAGAATTAATATTTTTATAATTTACTGAGTTTCTCAAACTAAAATGACTAATAGGTGTTATATTTTATTATATAACTGGAAAGCAGTTTTTATCTGATGTAAGTGCCTCTATTCATAGTGAACCTCTTTTTGAAAGGTGGGCAAGTAAGTTTCTGGTAACCAAAAGGAAACATTAGCTCTTGTGTAAGTGAACATGCTGTTTATGTGTACAGGTACTGTTCTAGTGTTTTGTTTGTGTCACAGAATTACTTCTGATAGAAAAAGTGAGTTTTATTACTGAAAATATTTAAAACCTTTTAAACATTCTTTTCAGAGCACCAGGAGGATCAATATATCATGGACAAATTCTTTTCTAACACACCTCATGAGTAAATAAATATGTGAATGTCTTTAATATTACTAATTAGAATTAATTGTCTAAACTGCAGTTAATTTTGTAACAAATTACTCACGGTTCAGTGACAGGTGCAAGAAATAAATCTCTGTATTGTTCACATTCTTTGGCAATATCTGTGATGAAAACATACACTTTTCCAGCTTGTTGCCACATCATCAAATTTGTTAATTATCATTTTAAACTAAACATGTTCAGTTATGGAGAAAGGACTAGGCAGCACTGATTCTAGCAGCAGTTGAATTGAATCCCTTGGTAGATCAAGATCATCAAGTTTTCCCAAAACAGTGGGATGCTCATTTGCAATCTGTTCCTATTCTTCTTAGTAGCTTGCTTGGAACTGGAATGATGCCAATAACTATTAAATGTGTATCTCAGAAGTAAGATGAGCACAGCAATACCTCAGTTTTGGACAATAATGCCAATTCCTCTTTAACATGTTTTTGCTCCTCTTTCCTCTACTACCAATTTATCCTCTCACACTTAATCTTTGGCCTTTTTTTGTTTGTTTTTTCTTTGCTACCGCCTGAGGTTTTGACCTGACTCCACAAAGTTTCTTTTTAAGCCACAGGTTAGTCTGTCTTCTAATTTGCTTCAAGTAATCAGTGTAATGCTTGCTTTTACACAGCACACCAACAAGGTCTGGCCCCTGAAAGCTGACCTACTCTTAACTGTGTATATTGTGTGCTGAGATTTGTTTTGGTGACTAAAATTTAATGTTTAAAGCTCCCCTTCATGGTAAGGCTTTGAAGATGAAGGTGTCATTGCTTCATGTGCCAAATTGATACTCTGTGTGTGAGAATGCAAGACACTCAAATTATAGAGGATTACATGTAATTTATACGAAATTCTGCTTTTTATTTTACTTCTGTGGCAAAATCTGCTGCTGTGTTTGAATTAGCCCATGTAATTGAAGAAGAGGCTTAATGTGAACTGTGAATTTCAAGTCACTGTCCAAGGGATTTGGAGTTTTGGGTCTGAAGGCTGTGTTTGACCTGCCTCTTCTACAGTGTTACAGCAGCAGCCTAAGTCACTTTTTCTGGACACAAGTAGCTTTCAGACCCCATCTATTGGCCCGAACTATAGTGCTAATAAGTAACTTTCCCCCTAGTAACCCTCTTTTATTTTTTTTTTTCTTTTAATCCTGCTTTGTAGCATACTTTGCTGCTTCTTTTCTTCAGCTATGCTTAAATCCTGTTATCTTGCTTGTCCCATGAAAAAAAAAAAAAATTATGGAATTTTTTTAAGCAACCAGATGGAAATAGAAACTCGTGCCATGGTTAGTGAGGTGGCTGTGAAAAATCGTGACAAGGCTGTTGTCTTAAGAAATGCTAGTATTTCTGCAAAGAGGTGGTGCCCATGGGTTAACACACTCAAAAATATTTCAAAATTTAGCATCATGAAACATACTTCTTTTGAGTGTTCGCTTATCAAGACTAGAGGGGTATTGCTGTTCTAAATGGCCATCAGCTATGTATTTTTTGAGTTAAGGTTCTTTCATGTTTGATTTATTCACCTCAATCTTTGTTTAACTGTATTTGGAAGCACGTTTAAGTTTTTCACCACTGAGTGTTTTCCTTCAGTAAAGACTAAATTTTTCTTTAAAGCAGACATGTTTTTAGGACTTTAGCCACTGTCATTACTTTTAAGTTATATAGTGTATTGTTCAGTGTTTCACAGGGAAGCAGTGTCACAAATCTTGATTCTGTTCAGTATCAGAACAGATCTGGTCAGTTTATGTTCTGATACTTGGCAGATTACAGTGAAATACTGTATTAGGTTTCCCCTCTAATACGTTATAGCTTCTTTAGTGAGATAATCTTCATAATTGAATCCAAAGAACCAATAACTTGTAAGGATGCTTCACAGAGTAGTTTTCCCAGGTGTTTATTCTCTCAATGTGCTTACTGTTTGGTAATGCATGTTGTTACGACAGTGATTGGAAGATACAGTAGTACTGGGAGTTGTATGTGAGAAGTTATTTCAATGAAGTTCCACAACACAACTTCAGTAGAATTATGTTAACAAGTGCTGCTGCTGGATTGTTGTGGGAGTAGCCAGCCTCGTGATTTCACACTTGTATTTCTGTCTGCCCAGTCAGTTTCGCTTATCTCATCTTGAGATCATCCTTCAAATACTTCTTTAGAGAATCAGAAAGGGTTCCATTTCTTTTACAAGTACCTTATTTGATTTAATGCAGGGGAAAACTCACTCAGCAATACATAAAATGTGCTTATTGTGTCAAATCCTGCTTTCCTGTTTATCCCTGAAGTGGTAGAGAGTAAGAGCAACAAATATGGTTTGGGTTTTGTGCAGCTGAACTATCAGAAAATTATTTCCTTCAGGCTTGTTCATGTGAATTTGTAGCCTCTAAGTTTCATTTTTCAGACACCCAGATTAGGTATCAGGATCCTGAAGGAAGGAACTGTCATCTCTTGTTCATCCTGTGCATAGAGTCCAACTACCGGTCAGAATATTGTCTTCGTGAGCTTCTGCCAATGCCCATATTTTTCACCTTCCTGAACTCATGTCACTGATATCCGGTTTGCATGGAATAACATTTAGAAATATGATAGAAAATATTGAAGTGGATCTCTTAGATACAAACCAACCAGCAATAATTAAACGCACTGCTTTAATTTTTCAAGCTGAAGTACAGTAAGACATACCTAACACAAGAGTTTAAACTGCCCCCAGAACAATAGCTTCCCCAGCAGAGATTTTTTAACTTCAGATGTATCTTTGGAAATCTTGGCTGCTTATTGCCCGTGGAAGAAGACTTATTTCTAAAATACAGCTTACTTTTTTGAGAAATTGGCTGAGGTCTGAGGTATAATTCAGCTTCTGTGGAAAGTAAAACTGTATTGCTTAATCTCCCATTGTCCTGCACTCACACCTAGATCCAACATCTCCCTTCCCTTTGTTTCCAACACCAGTGCTGAGTATTTTCTAAGTGTAGCTTTTTATAGTTAACAGAACGTGCCTGGGAAACAGGAAAAATTCAGTGAAAAGGACACGAGACTTAGCACACTAAGCTCATCTTTCTCTTGATGTCCCCTGGAACAGATTTCTAGTATTTCCTATATTCTGGTGCCCAGGGTGTTTTAGAGAACACAGTACCCTTTTTTCCCAGAGGAGTGTAGATAGACAGGTCTAGATATTTGCGCATGAAATGATATACCCAGGATGTTGCTGTGCATTGGTGTCCTGTTCTTCAGGCAGAG
Organism: Scytalopus superciliaris; assembly: GCA_013400415.1. NCBI lineage: Eukaryota > Metazoa > Chordata > Aves > Passeriformes > Rhinocryptidae > Scytalopus > Scytalopus superciliaris. Next base: position 233,541 of record VXBX01007492.1, read on the forward strand.
TAGTGTGGGAATGACAGCTGGATCTAATCCTCAGCACGCAGGATTTTTGAGGAAACAACTGGCAAATTCCTTCCTTTACGAGACAGTGACCAATGTTTGTATTAGCAAGTCAGCTTGTTTCTGTCCACACCCAGAGATGGTTCTGCATCTGTGGGGAGATGTGTGGCACTGGAGCACAACTGCCTTTTAGACCTGTGCAACCTAATGTAGTTCTGACATTAGAAATATTAAAAATTTCATTACTTCTTGAATGGCTTGCATAGTTCAGATTTTAAAACCTTGGCTTGGTCTGTTCTGAGACCTCTATCACAAACGTCTTCTTGTCAAATGGAGAAAATTCAGCTCTTATTAACATCCCTCACCCTATGGTCATGGTGAGGGAAAAGCCTGGATAGAATAACTTCCCTTCCCTTGGAAGTGTTCATCATGGATAAGGTTTCTGAACAGCTCCTTAGGTGTTTCTTACTGGTTTACTTCTAGAAACTGCCTTTTTATCCTCACTGACATATTTCTTCAGATCTTTTACCCTCTCTGAGATGTGTCTCCAGACTAGTTTTCCAGTAGTGTGCTGCTCCAGCTGCCTGTGCTTCCTGTATGTGGATATGAGCTTTACATGGAGCAACACAGCATATTCCATTGCAGACAGTATGGTTCAACAGCATCCTCTCTCCTAGCCTCTGATTTCTATTTCTTTATGGTGTGGGAATAGCCACCTTTGCACATGTGCTGTGAAGTATTGAGTCTGCTGTGCAAATACAGCTCACCTTGCTGCAGAGCTAAGTTCAAGTGAACGGGGAGCCTTAATTTCCTTGCTTTTCCCACAAACTTGTTCCCTTTGTGTTTTTGTTGTTCAGCATAGGAAAAAAACTTAGAATTAGTTTGATTCCACAATTTATTCTGTGGCAGCTGCCTGAAGGCCAGCACACTGGCTATATATACATGTTGCTTGTTTCCTGTTAGAAGTTACTTCAGTAAACATCATAAAATAAAATGAGGATTTGATGGGTAATCAAATTCTTATCAGTATGTTTCCCTTAACTTGCACTCAGACAAGCATTCCATCTGTTTCTACTCAGTAATGCCCCTCTCCACTTGGTTGGTTTTTTTCCCCCCCAGTGAACATGAATATTAAAAATACTGATCAACTTTTGTAGAACAGGCAGTTCCATCCAAACTGCTTGTGCTGTACCCTTGAGTCCCTTTAGAAGTCATGTCCAGTTCTGTCATTGCTTACTGAGGCTTCACAACCAAATCAATGCTTTCTTAGATGTTTTCTTACAGGCTGAAAATCTGGACACTATTTTTGGATCTTCAGGGCTATTCTCACACTGCTGGCCCAGTTGGTAGTAAGTGGGAAAACATGACCATCCTATTTGAAATGAAATTTATACCTTTGAATGATGTGCATTTTCAATACAATTCCCTGCTTTTCAGGTGCAGCTTCTGATGTCTTTTTTTGGTTTAGTTATCTTATATAACTTAGTCCCTTGCTTGGTGGAAACACAAAACTGTTTTTTTCAAGGTGCCTACATGAGCATACATGGTGAATGGGACTGAATTCTGATTCTGAAACTTTTGCAGATGGCAAGGAGTAGATAGTGAGCCATGTTCTTCTGTGTCGAGTTACTGATTTTGGAGTTACTGGTCTTGTAAAGCCCTGTGAGAAGAAGGTCAGTCTTGAATATTTCTTTAAATACAAGAGGAAACTCATGTTTGATCACACATTGGTGCCTGTGGGACTTGCTGAGGGGATTCTGAAGGGCTTCTCTGGGCACTTCTTTCCATCTCAATACTTCATAGACAGGTGAAGGGTGTTGCTGTGGGGAGAAACAGAACAGCTGAGGTCCCCTGCATCTGTGTGACTGGGTGAGTTCTGTTGTCTTGTTCAGAGTGTGACAGGAAGGAATGTTTGCTTGCTTACATTTGTGTTGGAAAACAAATGTTCCAGTAGAATGGGAAGTTTCTACCCGATCTGTTAACAAGTTTTCATGATTATTCTCTCTTCTTGGCCTCTGGAGTTGTCTCATTCTTCTTAGGTTTTCTTTTATCCCTGTTTCTTTGTGCATGATGTAGCCTCCTGGCCTTAGTATTTATAGGTATGTTGTTCCCATCTGTTCTTTCATCTTTGTCTTGTATCTCTTTTATCAAGTTCTGCTTTACCAGTTCCCCACCCCCAATTTTTATTGCTGCCTTGAGATTTTTTTTTCCCTCTTTGCTTTTTCTCTTCTGCCTTATGAGAAGAAAATAGCTCTCACATGCCTCTCTTTACCACTTCCTACCTTAATTTTAAATCAACTGTAGAAGACCTCTCCACTTTGTCACTCATTACAACCCGTTCTGAAAATTCCCAGTGTGTGCCAGAAGCCACTCGCTTTGCCAGTATCTGGGTGCTTTTCCTAGTGTCCAACTGTACAAATGACCTTAACAATTAGACCAGAACAGTGTAGTCAGATATAAAGTTGTATGGACTTTTATAATGTGTTGTTGTACAGCAAATAAATATCTTCAAGTTTACACGATGCTTAACACACTCATACTTGCTGTGAATACAAAATTCTGATAGTTAGGCTTCTCCCTTTCTCCAACCTTCTGACTGAAAACATATTAATTGTTTTACTTTTTTTGAATGATAGGAACCTGCAAAAACTTGAATTTGCCAGAGACTGAAAAAGTGCACCTGTTCTTGTTTTATTTAACAAGTCTTTATTTAAAAGAACGAATGCAGCAGCAGAATTATGTCAAGTGAGTAATGGACTAAACTTGTGCCTGACTGCACCTTTGCATAGGTCATCCGGAAAGGCTGGCTGACCATCAACAACATTGGCATCATGAAAGGAGGATCCAAGGAGTACTGGTTCGTTCTAACTGCAGAGAGCTTGTCTTGGTACAAAGATGATGAGGTAAGGAATGAAGAACCTTTTACTACTGGGGAAAAGAAAAGTACTAATTCAATCTTTTGATACCAGCTTGAAATATTAAATCAGCTTGTACAGACTTGAACTGAAAGGTTGCTTTAAGGTTTTAGCTGTGTTCTTTGGATTTCTGTTCTGATTCATGAGGAATGCTGACTGTCTAAAATTTCTATTGAAATGCTGATAAAAAGTACAGGGTGTTGCGTGGGGTGTTTTTGTTTGTTGTTTTCCTTTCTTTTCCCCTCTCTTCCTGTGATTGCCACACATAGCTCGAAAAAAGAAAAAAGGAAAAAACACCAGGATGTTCTGAAATGTTGTGGATATTTTCTTATGCCTGTTTGGGCTACTCTTGCACATCTACTCTAAGTTGATCATAAATCATCTGGGTAAAGTTACTCCTAAAACTAACTGCAGCAGTTGGTTTAATGATAACAATTCCTCTCCATCCTCACATTCTGAGATGATGAAAAGCCTGTCTGCAGAGCTCTGTAGCTGTTGATATGGATTTTCAGATTTGATAAAAAAATGCACCTTTGCGGATGATCAATAACTCTGAGGTGAGTAATATGGGAACTGGAAAAAGCCTCTCTCTGGTGAAAAGGACATCCAGGTTGCTCACTTTATTGAATATATTGTTCGTTCTGTTTAATTACCTTTTCAGCAATGTTTGTAATGATACACTATGTCCAAAACTCCAGCAGGAATTTTGAAGGTTAAAATGGGATTATTATGTGCACTCTCAGATTTACAGTAAGACCTTTTTGAGTTATTTTAAGGTTTGTGTTGAGTTTTGTAGAAAAATTGGAATATGTTTAAAAAGAAATCTTACTATTTTCTGAGATTTTTTTAAAGTTAAATGTTTCCAGAAAAAAATTAGTGACTTTTAGGGTGAACCAGTTCATTGGATAAAAGAGGCACAGGTAAACAGAAAGTTTTAAATGAGCTCTAAAACATCACTCACTCTTTCAATTTTAATCTAAATAATAATCAAAATACTGGCTGAACCCAGCAAAACAGAGCGCTGGTTGATGGGGACCGTGCAGACAATTTATATTCTCTTTCAATTAGTGTAGGGCTTTCCTGCAGTGGATTTTCTGGAAGCACTGGGGAGAGGTCCTGCAGTGCACGTACGTAAAGCCGGAGCTCTCCTGAGTCCTTGGAATCCAGGGCGTGGTACTTGCTGTAGGGAGTTCCCTCACTAATGCTGCTGATGTGGAAACTGCACTGGTCAGTAGGGTTTGGGTTTGTTTTTTTTTCCCCCCTGAGTCAGTACTTATTTTGGGATAGACCTTAAGACTGAAGGACAAATTAGGTTAATCTTGAAGATTTTGCCCCTTGCCCTTTTATTTAAGTTTTATAGGGATTCAAATGTATTTACTGTAACAGGAAAACACGTGCATGTCAGGCAGAGGGGAGGAGCCAAGGGGCAAGTCAGGAGGGGAAGTTTTAGTCTCAGATTGCTGAAATACAGTTTGAAAGAAATGCAAAAGTCACTTTATGAATTTGAAAATTTGAAGTTGCTGGTTTTTGTGGTCTATCTTGAGTTTACTAGAACTTGCTTTCTTAGGTTAGGTACAGGTGATGTTAGGTACAGGTGATGTGATGTGTACACTCAAGCGATGTGGCAAAGTTAACACCCCTTGCTGTGTTCTGTCTCAAACAGTTGGAGGTGCATCCGAGATGTGCTGTGGCAACTTTTTATGCAGTTTTTTTAGTATTTTTGGAGTCTGATCTGTGTTTAATGTCAAATATAAAAATTTCTTAAAATGCTAGTAGCATGTCTTGTGCATTGCACTTCCAAAATAAATAATTAGTTTTGATAGTCTGCTGGAGGGAGTCACCTGGAACCTCAGAATAGTACATGAAAAGAAATGGTCCCTGGGTGATTTCCATGTGCATATTTTAAAATAATGTCTCTTACTTACCAAACAGTTATGTTTTGAGAGTCATGAAAATGCTAGCAGTTCATTCAGGCCAATATAGGAGATCACTGAGGAACTTCTTAGAGTGGCAAGAGAAGCTATTAGTTGTACCATTCTATGCTTTGCTGGTGGAAGAAGTCCTCCTTAAGTGCATAATTGCTGTATAATTTGTTTGTCTTTTTACTGGAAGAGTATACAAATTTATCCTTTAAAATATTTTGGGTTTTAGTTTTTTGTACCAGACCTTTCTCAGTAGGACTGAAAAAATTACTAAGGTCTGTTTTAGCTCCTTTTTGAAGAAGGTCAAAGTCACAGCTTGGCTGTTAGGTTAGTCAGAAGACAAGTGACTTGTTTGAGAAACAGAACTAAGGGCTTTGAAAATAAAGAATTAAATAGATGATCTCTTGGCTGAATTCCAATTTTTATAATTACATTTTGTCTCCTTAAAATGTTTTCCTGGGTTTCAGCTTGGTTTGGTAGTTGTCACATCCTGTTCTCAGCTGCTGACTGAACTGGCTGCGTGCGGACGTGTTTCCCCCCCAGTGAGATTCACAGTGTAGGGGATGTGAGAAGTGATACCCGTGTTTGTGTGTCTGGCTGTGCCCTGTGAGGTCGTGGCGAGTTCAGAGCCCCATCCTCCCTCTGGGACTGGTTGCTGCTGTGGTCCCCTCCATCGCAGCTGGGGACCATGCAGAGTCAGGTCTCACCTTGGTCTTCTTGATGCGTTTGTTCCCTCTGTGCCTGTCCCCCGGAGCAAGGAATGCTGTAGCAGTGTTGTACCAGAGAGCTCTGACAATGTACTTTCCAAAGCTCCAGTGCCTGCTGGGGCCTCCAGGGCTGTGTACCCCCTCTACTGTAAGCTGAGACCGTTTTCTAGTCTGGAATTTACTCTGAGATCAAAATCGCTCTGAGTGCTAGTGGTTGCTTGCTAGTGCCATTAGGAGGATATAAATTGCTTCCTTTATTTGTGAGGTGCAGCTTTTATAAAGTGATGAATCCACAGCGGAATGCATTTTGCTTTGGCAAAAGATTTCAGATTTTGCTGTCTGATATCAGTATTACAAAAGGAACAATTGCTTTCTTGACATGGTTTTGTCGCTGTCAAACATGCAATGGGATTTTATTCCTGATGAGAGGGACTTGGTGCCTAAGAATGCTTTCTGGGCTTGTAATTATGGAAATACCAAGTTGATGTTCAAACATTGTGCTTAAAGCAGTTACAGGATTAGTTCTGTGAGTATTAGCGTGGGTTAGTTTTGGATCCTCCGTACAGTTGCTTGTGTTCATAACTTTGCTGCGTGACCAGTACCATGACTTTGCGCTTTTCCACTGCCTTAAAAATGAAACAAGGAAAATGCTGTGTACCACTTTGAGGCTGCTGTAAACAAGGGCAAAATTAGCACGTTCAGTGTCCCTATGAATACAGATTTATTTCACAGAGTATTCCATGTAATCCCAGCTGGAGTATTATAAGGCACAACTACACACACGCAAATGATTTAATCTGAGCATTTTAGCTTTCAGTTGTTACTGTCTTGTTAAGTAGCATTAACTAAGGTTCATTTGAGAGTCAACCTGCAGATACCAAATTTGTGAATTAGCCACTTCTGCATTAGGATGAAATGGACTTTGGGAATGTGGAAATGCTTGTGAATTGAAAAGCTCTCTACTGTAAACAAATGGATGCCATTTGTAAAGTTGTGTAGCGTTTTTACAAGTCATGGTCACAGAATGTGATTTTATTATTCTTTCTAAAGCATCCAAAGATTTTGCTGGCATTATTGGTGTGCAAAGAATGCCAAGCTGCGCTCTAGGATTAGAACTTCTAAAAATGTGAAATTTACATTTATTGGGAAAATCTCCTTTAGTCTCATTTCCAAAGCAAGTATTTCCATTCAGTTTCAATAGGAAATGGTAGTATTGTCAACATCCGGTGATAGATGCAGTTTGTATTATAATTTCACAGTTCATTCCCCATTGTAAAATTACGTGAGATTTGGGAGCAAGATACAAAAATAAGTGAGGAGGTGAGAGAGTGGAAAGGGGAGAAGTTATTCTAAGGTCTGACACTCTGAATGTTTACCAAATTAACTTGCCAGACAATAAGCTGCTCTTGGCTTCTGTGGCAAGCAGGAATGTCAGTGAGTTTTACACAGCAATAATCTAATAATGCAAGTTGCTCAAGTTATGCTGGGGAGTAAATGGAAGGACAAAACATACGTAGGTGCCACAGAGCTGCACATAAACAAAACTTACTGTTAGTGAGGTCATGAGAACAACTAGGAAAAGAGTACTATAGGAAGCACAGTAACAATTTCAGCAGTGGGTTTTATTGTCGTTGATAGGCAGTGTTTGAGTCTGGGTGGGCTGCAGCACGCGGCTTGGTTACTGACCGGCCGTCTGGGATCCGGTGACTCGTGGCTGGAGCTGGTGGTGCAGGTGCTCTGGGGTGTCAGAGCCGTGTCCCACTGGCGGCTGTTCCCTCAGGCTGGGTTGTCATGCGACTGCCTGTCTGTGCCTGCTGTACAGGTGAGAGGATGTTCTGCACAGCAAGTGTAGACAGGCAGACACATGACAACTCCGTCCAGCCAGTCCCTTGGAGCCATCACCGCTGGTGTGCAACACTTTGTACCAATCCACTTTGGGGGGGCTTGGTTGGGGGGAACACACATAACAGAATTAAACTTTAAGGCATTGGGAGCTGTAGAACAAGAACAGAATTTGATTTTATTCAGAGAAGAAGCATTTGTGTACATGAGTTATCATTGTGCTGACACATATCAGCGATGCAATTTCAACAGACTGGTCACACTGAACATGTGGAAAAGCAAAAAGAACTGAAGCCATGGTTTATTTTATATGCAATTCATACATGGTTTTGCCTGCATATTGTACTTGCACATAGAAATTTAACCAGATGTTTTTACTCTTCATGGAAGCACAGAAATAGTGAAGTTCAAGATAAAGGATATGTTTATACAGTGCATATTTTCTAGGAGCAGATAAGTACAATAATCTGGCATGTTAAAAATAAAAATCTTTCTGTATAAATGGAGGCAGCCACTTGCACATTAACCCCATTATAGGAACATGCTGGAAACAAAACTGGTTGCCTTTTATATCAGTTTTACTAATATGCAAGAGCTACACGTGTATGGTATTTCTTTTAGTATTTTGTTCTGCATATTATTTCAGTTTAGATTTTTCGCAAAATCCGTACTATGTAAGAAAACAACCTCATAAAACTTCAATAAGTTTTTTTTTTTTAGTGAAATATAGACCATACTATAAATCAAAAGCATGCAAATAGCATCATTTAATATCACAAGATGTGCTACTTTGCTGAATTTCCTGTATACAGAATACACACAGTGACCGTAATCCAACTTTGCAATGACATTTGCCACATTGCTGGGGTGTTTCAAGAGGTATAAAACACACTGGAATGTTAAGAGGGGGAAAGAATAATTGTATTAATTGTCTGTACAGACTAAAGGTCTCTGGTTTATAATGGTATTCTTGAGTCTCTGTTGCTCGCTAGTGCCACCATACGTAACAACAAACTTATGCTTTCGAACCCTTCTCACATATTCCATACTGAACAGCAGCCTAACAATGTTGAATTCCAGCCTGAAAACTGGTTACAAAAGGGATAAATTTACCAATGGGCTAAAGGTGGAGTTAGTGTTTCAGGTTTTAAACTAAACTAATAATAAATGAGCAAGTAATTATTCAGGTGTTCTGGCTCTAATAATTATTTTGCCATAAAGAAAAGTATACATTTTAGGTAATATACAAATTGAGTGTATAAGTTAAGCTTATCAGTTATACAAATAACATTTTCCTTGACCCTAATAAGGTGGAATAAGATGTCTCAAATAAATGAATAAAGCACAAAATGAGCTAATTCAGACATGATAAATTAATTCCAGTACATTAAATAATGTGCCTTTATAATATTCTTAGTTAAATTGCTGTAACTCTAAGTAAAATTTTAAGAGTATACTTTAAGTTGACATGTCTTCCTAACCACTTGACCATTTTGAAGAAAAACAAAAGTGGCAAATTAGAAGTACTTTTAAAGTAAATCCAATACACTGATTGTGTCATAGATTTCATCACATTTAACTGCTTCATCTAGTTGTTAAAGATCGTTAGTCTGGAGGAAAATTAGGTCTCATTTTCTGTGTTATGCATCCTTCTTGAATTAGCAAGAATTGTACAGTAAAATTCATTGACAACTAATAGTATAGAAGTTTGGAAGAATAAAAGTATGAATTTTATCTAATAGGTTTTATATTAGCAACTACCAGGGATGCTGTGCTGGGAGGAAAGCTGTAAGTGGAAAGTTTGTGCGGTCTTTCTAATAACTGTACACAAGGAGAATTCATCAAAGAACCAGAAAAGTGCTTTACAGCTCGAACAGAAGCAAATTCATTTTCCCTTCAGTTAATGCCTTGGATGCTACTAATGACTAGAGAGTTATCTCCACTTGGTTCTTTCTTAAAAACTGAAATTCCTCCAACTTGCTAAAAGGGTTTAACATTTCTGTGTGCTTTGTCTGGCTGGCTCATGGAGTCAGTAAAGGGCTTGAGAATATTTTAGAATACTAGTAACAAAACAAAATGAAGACAAAAACCTCATGATTTCCCATATTATATTTACAGAAAACCTCTGTTAAAGATCTGACTTTAAATATTGGTACTTTGGAAACTGAGTTGAGTATTGTATTCTCTCCAGCAGTGATCAAGATTTTTTATTTAAGGGAAAGTTGTTATTTTTAGACACTGCTTTGCAATGCTGCGTAAAATGCAGTACAGAAGTACAGTAGCATTATTCAGGCAAGTTTCATTCTTAACTGTGGCATTTCCTGTCTTTTTGTAGGTTTAAACCTGACCCTTAATAGTATTTCAATTAAGATTTTTTTTTCCTTAAATAAAGTACAGTTCAGGAAGCAAAGCCTTTTACAAGTAAAAGTAAAATTATGCTGTTGATTACAATTTATTATTTAAAAAACCCCAACACACTAAGGTTTAGAGTTTTTCATTTTCCAATCTGCTTAACAGATTTCAATTGAAAGATAATAATAATTAAACATTCCATGTAGAAGCCTGGCATTTTTATGCAGGTATTTTACTATTTTGGTTATATGATTTTCCATATAGCAATGATACTTGGGTGGTCTGGGTGCACGGTGATGGTGCAGGAAGGGGGGCAAGGAGCATGGAGAGGGTGACAGTGTCTCTAGTCCTCTGAAAATACACATGCACTAAATAGCACTGGGAATGGTAATACAGAAGACAACATGCAACTTAATGACAAGGCAGAAAAATGTCAAATGACATGGCTTTTTAAAAAGTAACTATTTTTTTTTGACATTTGGATGCTTGTCTGATCTATATTTATTTCTGTAAAGTTGACTGATTTGCCCCCACCCTTCTTTCTTTTTTCCTTTTTTTTTTAACATTAAAGGAATAGCTAGAAAAATTTTGAAAGATTTTCTTTCTCTTTCCTATTTAATTTTGTTGAGTGCACTAAAAAAAGAATACACTCCTTCAAGATTAAAGAAAGTCCATTATATTGAAACACTTGCCTATTTAAATGCCTATTTAAATTTGCTTTAATTTAACTTTCCAGATTTTGAGCATTTTATAGTAATAATACACATAATTTAGTTCATACAGCAGGCTTAAGCATTTGTATCTTTCTGGTTTTAGAGAACTCTCACCATGATTTAGTATGCACTGGGTCCTGCTAATTTTTTTAGTCATTGCAAAAAGTAATGTTTGCGGTGTTTTGGTTTCTATTTTTTTCCTCTTGAAATATTTATATACAGCTACCTCATGTTTGACTTGCATATTTAAAACCTCTTGTTTTAGAACTGTGGAAATCTCTATGAATATGATCAACTAGACATTGTTTCAACTAAAACAGCACTGTTTAAGAACCACAGAATCACTTAATTCCCTTTGAAAATGTTTTGGTTACTGAGCCGAAGTCGATATACTTCCTTATTCATTCCTAACAATACAGGCTTTCTTTCCATATCTGTTGCTTTGCACACTGCATTTCCCCCCCGCCTCCTTTCCAAGCCCATGCCAAGGGGGCCTCCTCAATCTCATCCTTACAGTCTAAAAATGTAACTTTGAGGAGTCATGGGTGTATGGGAGGGGAATCACTTCCTAAATCCAGAAAGGTCATTTAAAATAAAGATTAATGCAAATAGAGGACTAGAGATAAGAGAAACACTAGTTCCATATGTTTTCATTGTCCTTGCTTATTTAGCAGAAGTTAACACAGGCTATCTGCAACACTGCTTTAATGGAGAGTCTTTTATTCCCTGGATAATACTATTTCCTTTCTTAATTTCCAAATCAGAATTATTTTTTAAAAAGTAGCTTTACAGGTAGGCATTAGATAGAAAATAATATTTGCAAACAATCATATTCCGCTTGAAAGCAAAGCTGAGCGAGTTTCTTAACAAGATTTGGAAACATTTTTCTACCGCTTAAGCAACATCTAAGCCATAAAACTTTTCAGATTTGCTATGCCTTAAACAGCAGTCATACTTAGGGATTGAGAAATACTAATGCAAGTTTGAATCCGGTTCCATTCCTTTAGTTTCTTCCTATTGCTTCAGATTGTCTCTTAATAACTACATTTAACTGTGTTGTGGCTCCAGTTTAAAGCAGGGCGAGAATAAAAATTCCATCTACACACACTATGAGGGATTAAACCCCAGTAATTTAATCCTTAAAATAATCTTCCGCAGCATAAAGGAAGAGAGGGCGAATAATTTAAAAGTGTATATATACACACAAAAAAAAAGATGTATTTTAGTCAAAAGACATAATCTTTGCTGGGAGGCAGAGGGAAATGACCGTGCTAGTCCTTGCTTTGTAGGCTTTAGGGCAGCCAGAACAGGCACGGTCACAGTAACGCTCCACGAGCGGCTCTCCCCGGGAGCAGCTCTATTGATTATCGAAGGAGCGATGGAAAAGGTAATCAGAACATACCTAAAAAACCCCCAAACAAGTACAGCATCAAGGCTGCCTAACATACAACATGCATTCTGCAGAACTGGCTAGTTANTCAGATCACAGTTCACAACAGGAGCTATTCAGAATACATACTTCTAGCAAGCCTAGAAAAATAAATTATATACTCCTTAAATATTTATACTGACGGCTACAAGTTAAAAAAAAAATTAAATTACCTTTTTAGTTTGTGGGGGGGGGNCTGCATATTTATGCTAATCTTTTTATAGTATAGCTATTCCAAGCTTTCCTGGCAATAACGAGCATCATATAGCGGGCATTTTTTTTTCCAGTTGCAGTAGTTTGTTCCTAGTGTTAACTTTAGGGGAGCGGACTCTGGAGTTCGGCTGGTATCAAATTGCAGCCCAGACTTTTTGTATTATTTTGTCCGTGGGGATTTCATTCAGCCTGAGGGTTTTTTTCCCCTACCAGGACAGCTGGAAATTCACCAAAGCAAACTTCTGCATTTGTTTACAAATTCCATTTTTATCAGTGGGATTCAGGACAAAGTAACTTATCATTTTGAATGTTAGAAGAATTATCAGCAGTTTAAAGTATACACGAGAGCGGCAACAATCAATCGGGGCTGATCACTCATATGCAGTGACCAGCCAGGTATCGAGATGGAAAGCTGGTTTTTCCCCTTTTATTTATTTATTGATTTTTTTTTCCCCCCTCATCACATTCTGAACTTTAAGAGGTCATTTTTCCGAACAATCACAGATTTTGTATTCTACATAGCACCAGCCTAGCATGGAATAGTCAATTTTCCTATGGTTTCCCTCCCAGTTTTCATCAGCACATATAGCATAAGTTACTTGCAATGAAGTTTCAACCGAAAATCTAAGTACAGTTTTCCCAAAGGTGACATAATATATTTTATAAAATTTTAAGATATTATTCATGCATTCTTTTCTATTATTTTATTAGTTTAAAAGGAAATAATTTTTTAAAATTGATCCTCAGATCACAGTTCACAACAGGAGCTATTCAGAATACATACTTCTAGCAAGCCTAGAAAAATAAATTATATACTCCTTAAATATTTATACTGACGGCTACAAGTTAAAAAAAAAATTAAATTACCTTTTTAGTTTGTGGGGGGGGGGGAAAAAAAGCTTTATTTTAAATTTAAAAAAAGAAAAAAGAAATGACCGACTTTAACTCTACTCTTGTACACTTCTCTAGGTAATATACCTCTAGGCAATATACCTCTCTCATTTCTTGCATAGGTTTTAGTGCACCATCAGAGCTCCATCTTTCTTGCAGTGATGACTGGAGGAAGGGGGGAGGGGAGTCACCTAGGTTCGCCAGGTCATAGGCCAGGTGTTCTTCCAAAGTAGGCCTTACCAGAATGTCTTCCCCGCTTTATTCTGAAGTCCTCCTTTTTCACAGTGTCCCTTAGCGTTTCTTATTCCCTAGTGTGCAAAACCTGCGAAGAAAAATACTGTATATGAGATCTGAAAGGAGCAATAAGTGTCTTCTCCTTGGCAATAGCAACTTGCGTCCCCAATAGTCCATGCCGCTGCTTTCCCTTGCCCAGTCTAACCAATGTGCAGACTACTGTACAACAGCATTGTCCTGAACAGGTAGTCTGAACACTGGGGCGACGGAGCAGGATCTCCGGACGCGTCTATTTATTTATTTTTAAATCCTCTTTTAGTCTCGGGGAAAAACTGCCTTCCTGCATCACGGGTTGTGCTCGGCTCTCCCTCACACTCTGCAGCACTCACTGAAACACACTGAAGTGCTGTGATTTCCAGTCTTGACGTGGCACATTTGCAGCAGACTGGGGATCTGGCAATGAATTTAGGACCAGGAAAAGGGGGAGGGCTGGGCCTGAGAGTCCATATATGGGATGATGTCACCCTGGGGAGGTTTGGGTATGCACTGTGCCGCTGGTGAGACCGCTAGAATTGCCTGCTCTCAGACATGGGTCTGTGTATAAAATGGTACCAGATGTTTTAGTGTAATGTTAAGCAGTCATTTCATCTTCAGGCCAGATTTTTTTCTTCAACTGGGCAGGAAGTGGGCCCCAGTATGGAAAAGCTGTAAAAAGTCAAGATGTACAGTTTCACTGCAGCCAACAGAGAGCAAGTTAATGTAGGCGCAGAATTTGCTCTTTTGTGAAGGCTGAAAAACCGAATTTATAAAAAGGATTCTGCTTGGGAAGCTAATGTAATAACCCGGTGCTTATTTTCTTTCTTTTTAATGACTCTAGTTGTGCTTTTCTATTTTGGCATTTCAGACCAAGAAAAGGGCAAATAGGTTCATTTTTTCTTGGAACTGTCAGCGGCATGCAGGCTGCCGAGACTTGAACAGTAATTAGAGTTACTTCCTGAAAGTGAAGCCCCCATGAAAAGTCTGGAGAAATGTTCTTTGTCATAGCCTCTACATGAGTAATTAGTTCCACATGTGGCCTTCCTATTTCCCTTCAGCTATTTTGGCTGGCTGGTTGAATACTTTGCTATAGCTCAAGACTTAAAGAAGCTTTAAAGTTTTCATTTCAAGCATCCACTGTGAAAATAGCTATTTCTGGTGTCATAATAAATTGCTTCTGGTAGATCAGTGCTATTAGGCCTGGCATTGTTTTTCACCGGTAACCCTGCTGGTCCCATTTTTCTTTTAATGGTGCTTGGTGGAATTATTCTGCTGAATTTTATCTTTGATGTTTACCAGATCTATTGAATTTTGCCAAGTATGACTTTACCGTAGATTTTAAGATATTCTCCCCACAGGCACCCAGCCTTGTTCTCCTGTAAACCTTTTTCTTTGTTACTCATTTTGTTGAATCTAAGTGTTGTGCTTGGTTTTGTTGTGTGCTTTTGTTTCTTTTTTTGGTGTGGGTTTGTTTTTGGTTTTTTGGGTTTTTTAATCTGCCTCGGCCCATGGTCTAAAACAAAAGCTAACAGATTGAGTTAGCTCTTCTGAAGTCAAACCTGGAGGTGATTCTCTATAGGTCTGTATATGCACTGGGTGGAACTGTTGCCAGTAAGTTTTTTTCTGCTTAGAATTCTAAGGCAAATGTCAGTATTGGGAACATACTCTGCAAGGTAGATCTCCACCAACTTCCTGGACAGGAATGTATGCAAATCAAAATGTGTGCTGTGAGCTCTGGTGTCCTAAATACCTCCTGCATGATGTGGTTCTTTCTGGGTGACACCTGGTTCTGAGAGAGCTGTATCTCCCAGAGGTGTGCACAGGGCAGATCACAGAACTCAAATTTCGGGGAAAACAAATGCAATAAACTTGGATGCTGGGGAAATTGGAGTCTCAGTCCAGTGAAAAGGAAAAGTGACCTTCAGGCTGCCTTGTGGTGGTGGCAGGCCAGGCACTGCATGTCCGCTTCGGATTGTGCGTCCTCCGCTTCTCCCATTTGGCTCACAGTGGGGTAGTGTGTGTTCAGGCAGTGTGTCCAGGGGCTTCGTATTTCACTACCAAAGGGAAAGGTTTGAAGAAGCTATGGAAAGAGATTTAATGTGCAGAGTGCTTGGCTGTCTTAAAAACAGCAACACCACATCAGTTTGTCAGAGAAAGGGAGTTGGTGGGCAAGAGCATTTGAAGATAAAGCTGTTAAAAATGGAGAAAGTAGAGCACACCATGGATAAATCAGGAGGGCTCCTTGTCTGCATATCACTGCATGCATAGGAGCTGACTTTTTTGTTATATTCCCACTTGGCACTTGCCTTGTGGAAGAATACAATTTTGGAAAGATTGAGTAGTGATTTTTTTGAGTGGGACCCTCAGTATAGTGGGTCAGATTTTCCCCAGTGAGGAACTGTCAGAGATTAATTACCGCATGTGTCATCAGAGAGCAAGAAATTATGTTGTTAAGAAAAGACAGTGTTCCAGGGATCTTCTTTCCATACCAGCAGAAGAGGACGCAGGCTGAATAAAACAGGAGGCAAAGCATTAATGACCCAGGCAGGCTTAGGGGCTGAGGGAAGTGTAGCTTGGAATCTTGCTGCCAAGTGCAGCAGCATTAGTCTGTGAATTTTTCCCGAGATGGTTAAATAGAACTGGAATAGCTCACCACATTGCGGCCTGGAAATTCATTCCGTCTTAAATTTTGTGTCCTGGCAAAAGCAAAACTTCAGAGGAATGGAGGACAAGAACAAGGGGTTTGGGTTGTTCTGGGTGCCCAGAGAGATGCTGAAGCAGTGTTGGGGAAACCTCTAATGCACATTTGCTTTACTTCCTAAGGGCTGCTCAGCTAGTTACGTGCATTTGGATTAGACATTTAGACACAATCCCTCCTATTCCTCCTGATCTCTATTTGGAATGGAATAGGCCCAAAAGGCCACTGACATTTCCGTTCCTTCTGATACCAAGTTCAGACTAGTCATGAAGTACTTGAAATCTTTCACCAGGTAGCTCCCCATCTATGCTGTGGGGTTTAAACTGCTTCTGTTCAGCTTGAGGCTCCTGTTGAGCTGTAGTTTCAGCCATCACAGCAGCAGTGTGCAGGCTCTCACAGCTGCAGTTACCTCCACTCAGGCAGTATCAATAATAAATTGTTACCCATAGTTTATCCCAGGTGCCTTCCAAAGGTAGTGATAGACTTTCATTTTTCATGAGTTTATCATCATGCTGATGTTTCTGTCATGCCTATGAACTCAGCCTGATGCTTAAAGCCTGGAATATTCTGTGATTTTGAACTCGAAGGAAACTAAAGATTTTGAAAAGTCCAGCTTCTTTGTTAATGTTTATTTGGAGGACTGCTATGAAAAAAAAAAAAAAAAAGACTGTATTTCTGCTGGATTGTTTTCTTTTTCTGGCAGACAGCATTGTAGTGCCAGGCCATTCTTCATGCTGAATGGGATGGGCATCTTTGAAATGGTCATGAAGTGTGTGGCTAGCATGGGAGCTGTGTGCTTCTTGTTGTTTGTAAAATATCCCAGACTGCATTTACACACTGAAGTGGCTCGACTGCTGCAAATGTGTTTTTACATTAGAAAGTTACTGGAGAAAGTGCCTGGAAAATTGTAAATTTTGTGTTGCTGCTTTTCAAAAGCTTTAGATACAATCCAGGGAACTACAGAATAGTAAGTGGGATGTCTGCAGCTGATAAATGAGTTGAAATAATAGCAGGCAATTGAACATAGTTATTTTTGAGATTCTGCAAGAGAAAGTTGCCTGCCATAATTTGCTCTAGATTTTTTTGTGCATCCAGCAGTAAAGGTTAACTCTTTTTGGCACTCAATAGACTAAATCGTGATTTAAAAGAACTAGAAATAGGTATGTATAGGATACAGGGAACAGTGCAGATGGGCTGTCATTGCCCTCACAGCAAAAAACCCTGCAAAACTACCTCCAGGGCCTATTTTGTAGTTGAGTGAACAAAGCGAGTAGAGACTTAAATGGCAATGAGAGTGAACAAATGCAAATGAATGGTCTCAATTACGTCCACTTTTATCCAGAACATGAGAAAGAAGATAAGGATAATGCAGGGAGAGAAAAGGTGAGGGTGGAGGAAGCATCAGCGTGTGAGGCAAGAGTAACTGAGCTTCTGTACAGATTGTAAACCTTCTGTTAATCAACAAATACCACTTATGGTTGGACAAGGCCTAGTGAAGTCTTGCAATCCTGTTGTTTCTTGATATTCCACTGTGACCCAACTTGTTATTTTTTAATTTTAAACCTAAAAAAAAAAAAAAGAAATTTTGCCCCTTAACAATTTTGTAACTTCTGGCCAGTGCATGTAGGAATGATTTGTGCTTTTAAGTAGCTGTGCCCATTGTTATGAGAACACAGTGTGAAGTGTGGTGCTCATTTTGAGCTTGTACCGTCATCCTCATCTATTGATTTTAGCATTCATTCATGATGTCTGGGAAGCCTGTGAGGCTGGCAGCACTTTGTCAGTGCTAAAGAAGCCCCCCTTTGGCAGGGGCCACTGTATGAAGGTTACAGGACTGCTAAGAGCCATGTCTATGTTCTGCACAGTTTTCCAAGCAGTCTGGCCTCAGTATTGCAGTTAGTGGTTTTATCTTTTATAAATTACTTTAGTACAGCTCTGTATGTGCTGGATAATGTTCCAGCCCAATGCCCCTCTGTTGTGCAGTTCCTGTGGCACATAATGAACTGGTGAAAACCATAGCCTCTGAACACTGTATTCCCTGTTCTCAGTCCTGGTCCCTTCCCCTGTCCCTTATCACTTTTCCCCTCTGTCCTTTCTCTCCTCATCAGATATGTTTGTCCTTTCACCTTTCTCTACCCAATTCCACAGTTCTGCTCTGCATATGTGCTTTCCCTCAAACTTCATTTGAGTTTGCAGGACAGTTGAGAATGGGGAGAAGGAGGAGCTGGAAGAAGTCAGTACAGCTATTCTGGGCATCTAACAGAGTTGAAATTCCTAGCAACCAAGTTGAGGAGCCTATGTTTGTTTTGGTGGGCAGGGGGCAACTCAGCACCTCTCAGGTGGATACCTGTAGAGAGTCACTGCTGATTTCTGTCCTTGTAGGTGTGAGGAACTGAACGGGAGGCTCAGTACTGATGCCACTTTTCCTTACTTCATTACAGTCTGGTTGTGTTCATCCTGGTTGTAATTTGTGCATCACTTTGTTGTCTGTATTGCTTGGCAGTATTATTTTTTTTTGCCTTTTTAGCCAGTGAGTTAAGTTAATTAATGAATAATCCGAAATGTTCAAAAATAACCACAGAGTATGTATTTTCACATACAGGTGACTTTGTGCTCACTGTGCATTTTTCAGCTTAAACTTTGTGTATGCTCTCGTGCTATATTTGAATATCTGAACTGATTTTTGGATTAAATTGTTTTTGGGGAGCCATGTATGCTCCAAACAGTGGTAGCAAATGATTATAATGACTGGGAATGTTTAGATTGTATATAGGATATTTCATTCCTAATGAAAGAAAAGAGCTGCCTTTTTGAATTGTTGTGGCCTTAATGGGAGGTATCCTCTCTGCCTACCATGTTTTTCTTCAGGAAAAGAACAGGATATGGAATAGCTTTGACATTTCCTTAGTCATTGCTTACTCATACACAACACACAATTAGTGGGGATGCAAAATTAGCTGAGCTAAGTTGATTTTCAGAATGGTGGTGAAGAGCACGCTATGCCCTGGATTAACACTGTCCTCTTTCTTGACGGCTGTGATCTCCTCAACCCTGTTTCAGCCCTGAAGCACGTTAGTGTTAAGCTTTTGGACCCTTTATAAAACCCAGATGTGCAGCTGAATCAAGTGTTCTTTTTCCCCACCAAGGCTGAAATGATTCAGTCAGGTTACCACATGACTGGAAGATCATTGCATCTCTCATAGAATATGTCACTTCTACTACAAAGTGATTGTAATATCCAGTAAAGCAAAATAACTGCACAGGAAAGGGGGATGATGTATTTGAGTGAGTGTAGGGGCTTGTTTACTGCTTAAAGAAAGCAAAGATAGATAATGGATAAACTCCCAGTGTTTTATGTTTCTTTTTCCATTCCATTCTAGAAAAAAAAAATCTCTTTGAAAGTAGAACTGCCTGGGTGACCATAAAAAGTGTATACTTTGTCGAAGTTGGTAGTTTAAAATCTCGTGTCGTGTTGGGTTTAAACTGCTGTTTTTTTCTAGTTAGAATTTGGGGGTTGATTTACCCCTCAGAAATATTTTTATGAACATTCTTTCTTCTGCCCAACTGAGACACAGTTTGTTGTTGCTCTTGTGGGCTTTTTCTGGCAAAATTTTGTGTTGCAGCTATTTCTATGTTTCAGTAACATAATACACTCTGGGGGCAGATCTCGGAGATCTTTGACTTTAATGAATACCAGTCACGTGAGAGCAAATACATGATTTATTACATGAGTATATTTTTGACAGTAATGCCTGGAGATTTCTTTTTGTGGGGGAAGGGAGATCAAGAAAGAGAAGGATGCTGTTGAAACAAATTGGTGGCAAAATGATGTTAACTCTCACCTTAGTTCAAGCCTCTGGTTTGCAACTCCAACGTTATGAATGATCCCAAAACAAAAACATTCATCCTTTCTACATATAAGAATAATCTCAAGGGAATTGTGTTGTAGAAACAGATCTTAAAATGAACACCAGCAATATTGCTCAGGGCCTCTAAAACCAAAAGCCATTTCTTTTAGTATTTATTGTCTTTGGCAGAACTATTATCCTCTCTTTATATTAACTGCTGTGTGAAGTGTCGTCTTTGTCTTGCCAAAACTTCTGTTCATAACATTATTTATTCATAGGTTTCTCGCTTTTGATAAAGACTTTACAATAACGAGCCAGGTTCTTGAATGTGGAATGGTGAGTTCCTTTGCTGAGGCTGCATGCAGTGATCTGTCCTCTGTGCTGTGCAGAGATGTCGGCTCTGAGGAGAGAGGACTGTCAAAGCTGTATTGCTGCAGCTCCCTGCAACGCTTGGAGGGTACCCCTGTAAAAGAACCAGTCATTCTCTTTTATAACCGAGTTCTAAATCATGCTTCCAAAGATATGCAGTGATATGCAAGGAGTAGTCATGTCTGTCTTTTTATGTAGGTTATGGAGATTTAATCAACTACTGTTACTATCTTACTTGAGTATGTAGCCATAAACATTTATATTAGAATAAGGGTCAATTTAAAAGCTGTTTGCTCAAAGATTTTGAGGTGTCCTATAAGATCTGGTTTCTGCAAAATTGTCATGTGAATTGGTAAATGATGATGCTCTCAGGCATGATATACTTAACTTCTTAGGGAGGTTGTTTCTTGAAAATGTATGAAACAGAAGAGTTAATAGATAACAGAATGTTATGATTTTTGTTCCATTGTCCCTCATAATTATAGTTGCTTTTTTTATCAGTATCTCAGAGGAAGAGAGGTTTCAAAATTGCTCATTATCACTCCATGTATCTTCCAATTAAAAGGAACAAGAAGTTTTTATTTGCCACTTGAGCTTCCATAGCCAAAAGAAAGGTTGCATCCTGCCCTCATGGCAGGATGTGTTGGTTGTTTTAAGTCAGTTAACCAGGGTATGATTTATCAGTTTAAAATCTTGATAAAACTGAGGTGCTGACAGATTTTCTCTGTTACTTACTTCACCTGACTACTTTACAAATGAAGTTTCAGTGCTTTGCCTTAGCTGTTGCTTTATGTGTAGTACAGGAAGATGTGTGTTTATTGTGGCTTTACTAATGTCTTCTTAGCAGCTGAGACAAGGTGTGTTCTAGAAACCTGTGAGCCATTGGTCAGGTAAATATTTCTCAGTGTTTAACAACATCCAGCCGCCTAAACTCACTGCAGCTACTCACCAGTAGTTCAGTAAAACATAAGTTCAGGCTTGTTGTGTTTGTGGTAGAGTTTTCTTTTCTCCAATTACTAACATTTTCAATTGTTTATGTAAGTTCCAGAGAAATGAAGCAATTTACTGAGATAGTTTTGAGAGATGGAGTCATGTGAGAGAGACTGTGAAGAGCTTTTTAATGGTTGATTTGAGTCTCTTTCCTTGTGGATCATCTTAATCAGAGGGGATACTTTAAAACTGTTTGTCATGACAAGCACCTCAATTGATGCTTCTTGGTTCACACTCTTCAGAGGTCACAAAGCTCTTTCCCCCCCACCCTGGTTATTGTCTGAAATCTTAGCAATAATTTCACCTTTGCAGCACGAAATCCCAAAAGGAATAGTGTTCCTTTTTTGAAGTCCCTGTTACTGCCTCAATGTGTTTTTCTTGCAATGCTGATGTGTGCTCTGTCATCTCTCCCTGACAGGAACCTTCACTGTGTATTGATCTGTTCCTTTCATGGCAGTCTCCACAGCTTCATTCCAGGCCTTCCTTTTGCTGATGGAAAGACCTTTCCTTGCATGTACAGAATTACCCCCTCTGCTGTCCAATTGAGTACTTCATCCTAAGACAGCAAATACTTTGTCCAAGTCTTTATGTATGGCACTTAGCCTCTTGAGGATCTGGTCTTGACTGAAAAAAACAACCCCCAAACCCACCAACACCCCCCCCACCCACAGCCCTCTCTGTGCTATTCCCTAAGTAGCACCCAAGATGACCTTTCCCATATCATTGCTCACATTTCACGTCTCTGCACTGCTTTCCTTTGTTGCTTTACAGACTTGCAGTTGGTATGTGAATATTGGTATATCCTGAAGATTGCCTAAAGTTTAGGGATGAAGTAGACAACTATGTTCTTAATTCCCCAGTGGACCTTTTGGTCATCTTTTACTCCAGCTGTGAGGTGGGTTTATGAAGTGTGTCTTTTCCTAAAGCCTTACTAAAGCATTTGTGGTTGAACACTGCACAGAAATATTGCCTTGTGCTGGGAATGTAGAAAATGCAGAAGAAGCAGCAATTTTATGGATTTTAATGTTGCTTATAATATCATTCACAAACTCTATCCATGTAGAGTGAGACCTGAAAATGCAGTTAAAAGGGCAAATTCAGGAGAGATTCAGGAAAATTATGAGTATAGATGCTTGAGATGCCTAAGTATGCCTCTGAAAAATCTCCACAGACAAGCAGGTCTGACAAGCCTGATGGAGCTGAGCATTTCTACAGCTGAAAAAGTTCATGTATCTGGTATATGTATTAAAAAAACCCCAAAAGACTTCATAGTATAACATTATTTTCCAGTAGTTTTCCTCTCTGTGCTTTATTCTGTAATGTTTCAACAAAAGTTTTAATTATTACTAGATGTGCCATCTTCAGTGTAACTTGTATATCCCATGGGTTCAACAATTCCAGCTTTTTGTGACCTGTAATGTGTTTTATCCATATGTCAGATGAGGAGATCAGAAAACACCCTCGAGTCTTACAGCGCTCCCCATCCAGGCTGCAACCAAAGCATGTGGTGCAAGTTTAGCTTTTTTGCATTCTTGTCCAGAATTCAGCTCTCAATGACCTTAGCAAAGCCAGAGTATCAAACACCTGTGTCATGTTCTTGTGCACAGAGGAAAGAGATTTTCAGACTCTGCCTTGTAGACCAGGACTGGCTAAGAAACACTAGGGAGATGTACTGGGTTATCCCACAGCTTCACTCCACAGTTGGATCACTATGTTTTTTGGAAGGTGCAGATCACAGGACAAAGGAAATATTTGACAGTAGCCTTAACAGTAAAAATTACCAAACTGCAGAGAATTGTCAGCTAACTGAGAATCCTGTGAAAGCAAATTTAGAGTTTGGAATGTTGGAAATGTACTAAGATTGGGGGAAAAGTAGTTGGAAATTACTGGATGGGAATAACCAATGGAAGGTTTTGTTTGTGCAAGTTTGGCTTTGTTTGGAAGTGCATTTAACGTGGAGACTCTGAGTTTAGAAGGTGTTGTCCCAAGCCTTGAACACTTGCTGGTTTTCAGCACCCTGATGTGGCCAGCCTTCAGGGTCAGCACCCAAGGATGCTGAGATCTGAAGTGCCAGGGTGAACTGAGCTGTAGGCTTTTGTGGGAATGCCAGGTCTGTTACAAGATTTTAGAGCACATGATGCTGTACAGAGAGCTTGCCTGGTTAAGTCAAGGAAAAAAAAAAGTAATTTATATATGCCATATATTCATATCTTGAATGGTTTTGTTCATTTTCTACCAGCTGCTTCTTTATCTTGGTAACATTTTTCATCTTCTTAGGCGCAAATAGGAGGAGTCATAGAATCACGAAAACCTTCTTTTCTTCTTTTAACATGTCAAAGAATTCTCAGTCCACAAGTCTCCATCGTAAAAAGACCTGTAAAACAGGTAAACTTTGTGCCCTTGATTTTTCTGAACAGGCATGCCAGTGCACAGGTGCTGAGCACCTTTTAAATCAGGGCTGTGTCTGTCAGACAAGATGTGTTCATCCCATGCTTGTGCACCTTCCCTCAGAGACAAGATATTGCCATATATAGCTTTTCAAAGTTTTGCTAAGCTTGGTCTTTGCTTCTGCCTTGCAACTCAGCAAAACTTTGGTGTCTTGTCTTTGCAGGGGTCAGTGCTGTGTTGTTCTGATGCACTGACCAAGCAGTGCTTCATGGGAACATTTTTCTCCACACACATCCCCTCCCACTTGGACTTTTACCTTGAGGAGGCAAAAGGGAAGGTGTTCCAAATTTACTTCTGTTTCATTTTTGCATCCCACTCCTGCCCCCCTTAAAGCCAATCTCTGAAGGGGGACAAAATCCAAACGTTTGTTAACTCGTGGAAACAAGAAACTCATCTGACAAACAGCAGCTCATCATTCATTCTCATCCAGTGACATGGAAATCCCCCGAGAGTGTCTAGGGAAAGAAGGAGCTTGCTGCTTTGTAAACCTCCCTTGGTGTCTGATAGAAACATGGCATGCTTGCTTTGGTGTTTGGATGTCACCAGGAACTGCTGAGAATTAGTACAGGCTCTCAGAAACAGGAGGAAAAGATGATTTTTATGTAAGCAAAGTCAGAAAAACCTTGGAAATAATTGTTTAAATCAGCTAGGAAAGTTGATGGCATGACGTAGTTATGGAGGCTTTTTGGCAGAAGTGGTATTTATTGACTGGGTTCAGTTTAGCACGGAGAATGTCAACTAAGTATGAAGTTGTTAGCGCTGGAAAACTCTGTATGTTAGGAACAGGCATAAAATGCAGCAAGCTGTGCAGTGTGGACCAAAGCTGGTGTGCCTAAAACAGCAAACCCTATGGCAGGTTCACACAGACACAGCCAACATCATTTGAGTGTGCATATTTTATAAATTCTGATTTATTACTAGATCCAGTGGTACTTTCTAGGAATGATTTACCCTAACAAGATAGAGCACAGACATATTGCAGCGTTTTCGTGCACAGAGAGTTGTCTCCTAACTCCTGTGCTGACAAGAGTCTGAAAGTGGACTTCAGATCCGGATTTGTGGGAGGGATTTCTTCGTTGACTGTCTATGAAACATTGCATGAAGGAAAATGGAAACCATATGCAATTCACTACACAGATCTGTTTTTCATTTAAATCTTTTCCTGTATTATATTTTCTGCTAGTAGAAGAGAGAGAAACAAACTGCTAGGTGAATAGTATGGAGCTTAAAATAAAAGTCAGTGTGGTTTCCTTCGTTTTTGTAAAGTGAAGGAAAAAATGGGATTTGATCAGCAGTATAATTTTGCATAGGATTCTATGTTAAAAAAAAAGATAATTTGTTTATAATATGTCTGAACATCTGTTGTTTTAAGTCTTAGTGGATTGAATTGATATGATACCAACAGATCTGCAAGGCTGCTGAGTTAATAGAGCTGTACCACAGGAGTGGTACACAGGAGCGTGGGCACCACTGTGTAAGGGTTTTGCTGAACTCTGCATACAGAACTAAAATATGCAGTGGTTTCTAATGCTTTTCAAAAAATCCTTGACCTGATGTGGAGTTGTGGAAAATTTCACCATCTCTGAAAACAGTCCAGTAGATTTACTCAGAGTCTTAGGGTTTGGATTTTTTCCCCTGGTTTTGAACAGAAGTTCAGTTTTTAACAGTTCACTGAGACTCTTTAGCGCCGAGGAAGTCCCTTGTTTTTTGCACAGAGTCTGGGAAAAGAAGCGCCGCAGGACAGATAAAACAGAGTACAGTGCTTTAAAAAAGCTGAGCTTTTGCATGTATTGGATGTGTTATACTTTATAAGTTCAGTCTGTGAATGAAGGACATAACTGGCTTGAAAGGGAAGTTGTGGAGGTCTTCTGCCTCTTGGACTTTTTGGAAGTTGCACAAAATGGAGATCGTTAGTGGTAAATACAGAGTGCTCAGCAGTTATGTGTGTGCACATGGTAAACATCCACATTTGTCCAGTGAATTCAAGCCATGTGATCCAGCAGTGTAAACAGCATGGTAAGGAATCTTTCATTTGGTCAGGGTCGTAGTGAAAATTATCCAAAGGAGATGAATTCCTAGGTCCAGTTTTCTTTGCCAAGAATAATGTCTGAATCCACTTGAAAAATAGTAAGACTATGATAAAGGAGCATTGCAGGCATTCAGGAGTGTTCCTGCACCTCCTGTCAGCTGCACAGGTTAAGGAAGGTTGAAGGACCATGTTCAGCTGCTCGATCTCTTTAAAGAGATTTCCAGTATTTTAATAAAACTGTTACAAGAACGTTAAAGTAGCTACTGAGCAGTAGAAATGCATGGATCAAATGAGAGTATGCACTTTATACGGTAAAGAACTGAACGAAAAGGCACTAAACTCACAAAAATAATTAGAGGAACTTTCAGGAAGCCCCAGCAGAGCTCATGCTGATGACGCTGCTGTTATGCAGTTGGTTGAAATCTGGCTTGTTTTAATTAACAGCCAAGACCTGCAGGCACATAAAGGCATAATGGAAAGGCAAGTCAGAAAAGCCAGCGAATGTCTCTGCTGTTGTGTCAGTGTTGCACAACTCGGGTGTTCTCGCAGGGTATTCAAATTCCAAGCAGGAAAAGAAATTGAAATGTGATTCAATGGAATGTAACTCTGAATTCCTGCCTTTTAAACATTAAGTACAGGAGAGAATTGGCCTCTACTTAATTATTTTCAAAAGGTGTTAATTAGATATACCTAATTCCTGTATTGGTTCATTTTTAAAAGATTCCTGCGCTGTGAGAGTAGCTGCAGAGTAATTTGGGCTTGGCATAGTCAAAGCTTCATAGAAAACCATGCATTGAGATGGAGGAAAAAAGAATACTTTTATTTATGTAGTAGTAAAGTGTCAAGTGGACAGGGGATGTAATTATTGTATCCTTGTGTCTCATTGACAAGGCATATAAGATCTTACTTTGATCACTGCAAAATAATTTGTGAACATATTCCACACATCAAAACCCCCAAATGAAATGAAGAATTCTAACAAAATTATGTTAAGCCTTATAAAATATGTTTGCCTGGTACAGCTCATTCCCCTTCCATGCTTTCTGCTTGTATCTTTAAACCATAAACAGTTAAAAATACTGATTGCCTCTGTATGCATCCAAATGATGTGAGTCTAAGTTTATGGCATTTGGATCCTGCTGTAACAAAAATATTTACCATTAATGTTTGGCTTGTGCTTTGTTTCATAAAATCTTGTTTTGTTTTTAGAAGTTTTCTTTTGGGTTCCCTAATTTTGAAGGGATGAGAAATACTTTGTTTTTCAGGTTGGATAAATTACAATGCTGTCGTTGGTCTGAAGTTTTCCAGTTAGCTAGAAAGAAACATGTTTTTCTGTGGAAAATTTAGTTGTTTGAATGTATTTGAATTATCTGAAAATGTAATTATATACTTTCCACCTGTTGAAAAATATTTGTGGTGTTCTTTTAGCTTTCATTCATAATTCAAGCCCTTGTTTTGAAACTTCATATTTGGCATACTCTGATGTATTGACAGACTGTTGCCTTGACTAGGAAAAACAATCATGGGCATTTTAAAAAAACCACATTCTTGGTGGCGTCCTTCCCTTCTTCACTTTGAAGATTCACCAGGCATTTAATTATGTAAAGTCAATATGCTGGTATTTTGGAGTCTCAGTTATGTTTAAATATACTGTGCATTCAATTCCAGGGCTGTTAGTGTTTCATTCATTCACAGAAGGGCTGATAGAAAATTTCCTGTACAAGAGGGCAAGCTTGTATAAATCTCCATGTAATGTGACTACTCCTTTTCATGACCACAGTTTATTGTCTGTTTATTACACCATTAGCTTTCTTTTTCTAGAAACTGCACATCTCTTGCTGTTGTAGCAGAATCCTAACATAGGAGTTGAAACAAACATTTGAACTGATCAGTGATGGGAGAGGGATAATAACATATACAGGCAATATTTAATGATGTGAGAAGGAATGACAGTAATAGACTGTTGGATGTGATGGATTACCCAATCTGCTCAGTAACTACAATGCCACTCTCCTCCCAACAGCCACATAGTCCCTTCAAATCAGCTCCTTCTTACAACAAGCTGGAAAAATCAATGAAGGAATCAGCTCTGGTTACACATGATACCCCAAAAAGAGGTGGTTCTGTGTGAGATCTGTGTAAACCTCTACTCCTGAGGCTGGGACTACACGTACATATGCATGTATATGTGCTTTGTGTAACGAAGAAATCAGCAGGGGGTTGTGTTGGGTTTTTTTGGGTTGTGTTTTTTCTTCCCAAGTTGTTAATTTTCATTATAGACTTGGGCATTTAAGGACACAGTGATAACAATTCTATCCACGGGAGGAGATGCTCAGAAAGCATTAGCTTAGACAAGATAGAAGGGAAGGAAGCTCCATAATTCACTAGTGTTGGAAACATTCTGAGGAATTAAATGTAATTGCTGATGATAACATGTTGAGAATAAGCAGTATGATTGGAGTGAAAACTGAATCATGATTTTTGTCATCAACTTGTATGACCTTGAGCAAATTATCTCTGCTTCAGGTTCTTTCTCTTTTCTGTAAAGCTTTCAGAAGAACATATTACAAGGCAATGCAAAGTATTTGCCGGGAGCTGCAGTAAAATAAAGGTAGCAGAGAATTTTTGAAGTTAGGCAAGAGACATGAGCAAATTGTGCAATGGGAGATGGTTTGTGTGAGGTTATGTTTTATAGGCTCTGAGATTGAATTCTGTCCCACAAAATCTCCTGCACTGTCCCCTTTTGTGATAACTCACAGAAGTCCTGCATTTAAACAGAGGGGGAAAGAAATGTCTTTATGTAATATATTGCCTCAGTTTTAGGAGAAAAGGCTTACAGAAAGATCATGTTTGGATACAGTCTGTCTGGAATATTATCTGCCAGTGCTTCTGGATCCTTAACACCTGTAAACTTTATCAAAGACTACTTTGGACTTCAGTGCATTGGACTCAGTTTGGAATTTGAATGGAGTTTGAATGGAGTCCTTTGCCATGTGGCCTGAAGGCTGTATTTTTCCATCTGTGTTTTTGAAAACACGTCACCTGTGGCATCTCAGTCTCTTGAACAGGCACTGTCACCACTCAATCTCTTATGTCAGGGACCTTCAATTCCTTCCCATGGTGATCTTCTCTCTTCCCTGTTGGATCTGTGAGCTGCAGTCTCCTGATAGCTGCCATCTACAAGATGGAATACTGCAATTTTTTTCTGCACTCAGTCCCTTTACTCCTGAGAACCAGCCTAGTCCCGCTTAAACATTTAGCCATTAATATGTGAATATTCTGCTGGAAGCTGGTTTGTATTTTTCCTTTTGTTCTTCTGTTGTTTTGTTGCTTTGCACTAAACCAGTCATATAGAAGAAAAACTGTTCGTTTGTGGACAGTATGTCATAATCTGTCATGGAGCTGAGTTTGGAAAGAACATCCTCTAGAAGAGGAACCTGTGGAAATCATGCCTGAGTTATTCACCTAATTGCAGCTGCAGTCTAATCTCACACAGAATTTTATGTGTAAGTCACATTTATCTTCACTACCTATCATAATTTCAATATTTTAAAATAATTACAAAAGATGTCTCCTAGAGGCCAAAACCCTAATGTTAAATTCCTTTTACATGGGGTATGTGCATGTAATTAAAGAAAAACATTCTCTAGAGCCAGGAAGTCAGAAATGAGGCCGTACTTTATAGTATCAGAAGGTATCATCAGGGAGAGCTGTTAAACATATGCCCTGTTTATACTCTTGTGTGGAATCTTTTACACCATGCTCCACTCCTTAAGTTAATGAAGGTGTTGGTGATTCATTCTTTTAATGTAGCTTTGCCACTGCAGATGAATATTGTCCTCATATATTGTATATCTGAACACACTTATCTGACTGAGTCTCTATTAAATATCTTTGGTGAGATTAATTTTAACTCTTTTGCATAGGTGAATTGTAACTGTGTTTCATTTGTTTACCCCAAACTGTCCTCATTCAGATGATTTCTGACTTGCTTTGCACTGACACTGCTGATTTGAGGCAACTAGAATTGTTCAATATGTCTTATGAAAGTTAGTGTTACTGATGGAGCCTCGTCTTGCTAAGACTTGCTAAGTCTCCAGGTTCTTATTTCTGTGGACAAAAGCTTGAGAAGGGAGAGCTGGAGAGGGAACAGGCTCTGTAGGAGAGTCTGTCTCATGTGGAACAAGTGGCACTGCAAGTCTTGGCATATGTTGTTAGGTGACCGTAAGGAGCCTCAGTAATACTGGCAGCCTCCCAGAAATCTTCATGTGATGGTTGTAAATTCAGTGATAAAAATTAAACTTAGCAAAGGAAGCTAAATACTGCAGGGTTTTGTGGTGCTAATGCAGGTGTTAGATGCTGAAAGAGCATCCAAAGGCTGGAGTAGGTGTGCTTGAAGACTTTGTTAGCTGATTAAGAAATGAAGGCATTGGTATTTAGTTAACCCTTCACTCTTAACTAAGTGGCTGCTTAGTAAAGAGTGCTAGTTTTGTTT
Source organism: Scytalopus superciliaris (assembly GCA_013400415.1). Classification (NCBI taxonomy): domain Eukaryota; kingdom Metazoa; phylum Chordata; class Aves; order Passeriformes; family Rhinocryptidae; genus Scytalopus; species Scytalopus superciliaris. The sequence goes on from VXBX01007492.1 coordinate 263,669, forward strand.
TCTGCTGTATGGAAAGACAGATCACCCAAACTGGCACTTTGTGTCTGTTGTACCTGCATATGTTTACCTTGAGCTGATTTGAGCAAGGGAAGGACATTGTCTGAATGATCTTACCAGGCAATTAAAGCTTAGGCTTAGGAAGCTCTTTCTATACGTTCATTAATCACTGTTCAAGACAGTTTGCTAATATTGTTCTGAACAATATTTTGAATCAAAGATGTTGCTCTAATGTGCATGTGCGTAAAAATCCTGCTTTGCTGTCTTATTTCTTATCACTTCTGAAAATGAATGGCCCTGTTTGTACCTCTCAGCACAGAGGTTACATATTGAGGCCATCACCAGTGCATGGTTATGTACCTCAACAGAAACCTCTACTTACTTCCATACTGCTTTTGTAAGTCACATTTAACCAGAAAATGCTGCATTCTGGTTTCCATCTCCATTAAGACCCACTGTAAGCCATGTTATGAAAATTCCTGAATGAGTTCCAGTACTGGAGACCTGCTTACCTGTTTCCAATAGAAATGACAAACCCAATCTATTTGAAATGTTTAGTCTGTCTAGTAAAAATCTTACATTTGCAAAGGTTGTCTCCTTCAGAACTTTCTACCAGCTTCTTCCCAATGTCAAAGAGAAGGTTTTAGATTTCCTACAAGTGCTGGACAACATGGAAAACAACCAGAGGAAGCAGATATTCAGAGATATCACACCTCTACTTGTAATCTTAGTGATGACTAATTTATTTGGGGATTAGATTTTAATTTTACTGCTTTCTAATACTCAGTGCCCTCCTGCTCACACAGCTATGAGAGAGTAAAGCACAAACAGCAGTTTGCAAAGTTTTGTTTGCTTCAACCCAGTAAAAAGTGCTCGAGTGGTCAGAGGAGGTGGGGAAGCCAGACTTAGCTGAGTACCTGGAATTGCAGGATGTGTATGACTTTTGGAGATATAGCAAAGATCCCTGGCTGAGTTGGCGATAAGTTTCCCCTCAGTGAGCTCTCAAAGTAGAACTGATGAGACCTGTTAATGTGGGACCCTTCAGCACTACTTTTATGGTTGTTTATCGAAGCAGAACCACAGTTCACCAAGCAATGCTTTTAGCTTCTAAAACATCTGCTTGGGGGCTATGGAGTGAAAGTCTCCTATCTCTTTATCCAGTGCCACCTGCTGAGCCAGCAACGGCAGTATGCACTGTGTCTCTTGCAGTTGTGGTGTTGCATTGAACCAGATGATGCTCTCATAGTCTTTGTAAAGGCTGCTGCTGCCTTTGAAGATGTGTTTCTGGAAGTTTGTAAGGGTTACTTTCTGTTTTTCTTTCAAGTTGTGCTGGGCAAGACTTGTGCCTGCTCCCGCAGCTCAGAGCTTCTGCTTTACTCAAACAGCTCCATGGTCTCCAGTAGCTTTAAAGGGAAAACGGGGCTCATTTTATGTGCTACTATTTTCCTTGTATTTTTTTGTAAGAGTGCAATTAAAATGCTATTTACTATAGGTTGCCCTCCAACCCCCACCCCCACCCTTCTTAATTGTTTACTTGGAGCTCAGAGAGCACAGTTCATTGTTAGGAAGAAAGAGAATAATTCAGACAACTTGGTCAATCAGTCTGCAGCTTGTTTTAATTTTTACAGTGCCTCTATTGTGTGGAAAATATGACTTTTATAAGCACGATAGTGCAACCATGAAATGAGAGTTTTTGAAAATGTTACATCCATAGAATGAGAGGGTTTCAGAAATTGATTATGTACTCTTGGGCAATACTGTCATTTAAGTTGTTGCAATGTTTTTAGGTGTATGCTTTACAAGTATTACAACCAGAAATCGACATGAAAGGAACAGTGTTTCCAAAGTCAAGTACTCAGAAGCTAGGAAATACTGGATTTATGGCTGTTTGTACAAATGTAATTCTCTCCTCTTGTATGTGCTTTCTGCAGAGTGAATGAGGCAGGAGTCCCAGGGAAAAACAGTGCACAATCACGTAATCAGAGACTTAATCACAATGCATACACATACAGAGCAGAATGGAGGTTTTGTGTGCAGCCGTAAATCTGACATTCCCTGACTCTCAGGTGCTTGATGTTGAAAGAATTTCATTTAAGTTGTAACATTGGTTGGTTTTAGGTACAGTTTCCTAACTTTGAAAAGGAAGGAAGGCTAAAAGACTTTATGGAACTGTTAAGATTGGATGCAACTCTGGATGGAAGTTCAGGGTAAGGGGCTGAACTTCACAGCTGGCCCGATTCTCGAGTAACACAGCACAAGCTGCTTTCGATGGGAGCACTGCAGTGCTGGCCCCAGTAATAAACTCACTGTAACCACTCTGCCTTTTAGACTTTCACCCTCCAGCATTGCCACAGAAATCATTGCCAGGAGAGTTGTAGGGGTTAGCAGTGGTGGCTGGCAGGACGAGAAACTTGTCTCACTGCAGTGGCAATTAATTGCCAGGTTCAGGTATTGTAGGCATGAGGAATGCCAGACTCACTCTGTTTTCCTTCCAAGTGAAGAAAAGTGAGGCAGAATCTGGCTTGAAGAGTTGTGGGGTTTTTCGGTTTTGGGTTTGGTTTTCTTTCCTGCTGTGTCTTATCTAGAGTGTACAGATTTGAGAGATCTTCAAAGATGAATCCACAAGACGGATTAACAATAGAAATGTGATGGAGTGAAAAAAATTTAGATTACTATCATCTGCTGAATTTGAACTGGTATTGTACCCAGATTGACTATCTCACAGTGTGCATCAAGATTTTTGGAAAAGAATAGGTGGTTGTAAGAAGATTCAATTTCTCTTCTGTAAATATCCCATCAAATCTGATGGATAATTGATCAAAAATGTAACAGCCATCTTGCACAAAACAAACCAACCCAAAACAACCTATAGCTGTCCAACTATTCCTGTTGGCATGAACTGCTTTTGGGAAAACTTTCTGAACTGGGCACAGTTCATCTCCCTTGTTCCCCTGCCTTGCTTCTACATCACAGCCTAGGATTGCCTGTGCTGTTGGAGAACAAGTGGGATTTGTGCATTCCACACTGTATTTGGGTCAGAAAGCTTGCAGTGAAGTGAGTGGATTCTTGGCCTTCGACCCCTTGCTTTTTAATACCTCACCTCAGTTGTGTAGCTCTCATGTGGAACTGCACTGATCAGAAGTGTAATGTGAAACTGATTTTGCAAAACAATAAATTGCAGAGAGCTTGAGGAAACAGGTGTTTTTGGTTAGTAAATTGCACATAAAGTACAAAACATCAGTAAATGGAAGCCTTGGCCCCAGGAGAGGAGAAGCAATGTTTAGCCCCTTGCTTTCCTTGTGCTGGTGATTGGTTTAAGCTCACTTGCCTTTGGCCCCAAAGGGGGCAGTTCCAGCAGCCTGGAATAGCCAGAGCATTGCAGAAGCCCAGTCACAACCTTCATGTCTGCCTTTGCTGGGGATTGTAAATAGCAAGTTACAGCAGCAAGGAATCTGAGCTTCACGTGGGAATACCTCTGGTACAGGGATTTCCCAAATTGCTGGATTTGCCGACTGTACAGACCCTGGTCGTGGCCAGAGTGGCATAATTCACTGGATCATCTGGACTCAGGTTCTACAGTGCTTCTGTCCTTGTAATGCATTATGAAATTGCAACAAGAAAGACTAAAAATTATAAAAAAACCCCAACTGAACAAGTCCCCCCAAAAAAACCCCAAAACCTTCCTTTGCAATTTACACTGAACAGCTTTTCATGAGGTTCACACTAACTGCAGTAATAAAATTTAGTTGATATTGAATTAATCTTACCAATTTGATGCATGTGGTAAGGATGATGGTTGCTTCAATCCTTACTGTACCAAAGATGTATAAATGTAAACTGTGTTTGCTGAACTGGAGCTCTCTTTAATGTTGACTTCTAGCTGTGCTGCAGCTAAACCCATGCCCAGATCCAAGACTGCAGACGCTCACACACAATTAATCTCACAAATTTATGAATGCCAGAGCATGGAGCAAAATGAAAACAACTGGAGGAATGTATAAGGGGAATAATTGGACTGTATCCAGATGTGCATGTGTAAAACATCACTGATTGACTCCTCCCCCATATCCTGCCTGAAGAAAGGAATTTTTTCAAAAATAAACTGGGGTTATTTGAAAGGAGTTGTGGTGTCTGAATGAAATCTAATAGGCAGGATTAGTGGTAATTAGGTACATTCTTTGCTCCTTATTTTTTTGTTTTGTTTTGTTTTCAATATTTTTACTATCACTGAATGTAGCAGTTTCTTTGTAGTTTCAGTGTTACAGCTGGAGCTTTTGCTACACTGAGTTGAGCTGCAGGATAGTAGAGGAGAATCACAAGGCTTGTTCTAAGTGTGTGTGTGTTCTGCATTGAAGATTTTATGAGTAGCACTAAGTGTTTGTAAGTTGTATATCAGGATATTTTTGTGGCAAAGGCTGGTTAAGAGGAAGAGGGCACTTGAAAGGTTTTATAGAGAAAGAATTTACCGAACTGAAAGTCAAAAAAAAAAAAAAAAAAAGAAATGGCCCTTCCTCATGTAGTGTTTGCAGATTGGAATAGAAGTGAAGGTAACAAACATGCCATTACACAGAATTAGTTCCATGTCTGGCTCTCAGTGCGGGAGGACTGTCAGTGTGTGCAGTGTCTTTGCTCAGCCACCGCTGTTTGCTGCCTGACAGATCTGCGATTACAACGGGGATGGGGAGAGGAGAGAAGGGAAGGGAAAGGAAGGAAAAAAATCTAGACTGGAGAAAAGTCAACTCTTGCTTTACTGCTTTGTTGATTTAAAAAAAAAAAAAAAAAAAAAACCCTTATTATTTTTAGNAAAAAAAAAAAAAAGATAAATCCTTATTGTTTTGAAGCGCTTTTCATATTCTTCCTCTTTAAAAAATTGCATTGCCCACCTTTAAACACTTGTGTGCTTTCTCAGCACAAAGTTTTCCTAGACATTTTGTAACACTTATTTTTCTCCCCAAATTAAAATAGCAGAAACTTTGGCTGAGTTTCACAAAACACCCTCACAGGCTTGCTCTACTGTCTTATGTTTGCTTTGGTTCTATACCCAAATAAGTTGAGAAAAAAGAAAGAAATAGCAGTGAATCTTCTTAAAAACTGCAATCGATACTTACTGCGGGGAAGGCTCGTAATGTTCTGATTCTTTTTCTAGTCCTTGCTCCCACAGCAGTGTCCCTTAAGCCAAGGACATGAAAATAAAAAAGTTCTTTGGGGTTTGGACCACGAGACTGTAGCCACCTCCCTCCACTAAAGCCTTTATCACAGAAGCACTCTGTGCAGATTTCTTTGCACAAAATCGTGTTTCAACCTTTATTTTAGCTCTGCTTAAGATGGGGTTGAAGCAATATTACAGTTTGGCTCCTGTCAGAGGGATGGGTTAGAACTTGGGTTTTCTGTGCTTCAAGGAGTTAGACTTTTTTTTCCTCCCTTCTAATGGAAAAGGACACGCTAAACTGTCCAGGCAGGCTCGTATTGTTGCCAGGGATGTAAAATTCCTGCGCTTAAACTGAATGAGCACAGAGGCACAATACTGATTTTATGCCAGGTATAAAAGCGCCAGACGCAAATCTGATTTAACAGAACGTGTGAATATGTTTTTGAACTTAGTGTCACAATGTTTCCACTAGAATACAGTGAACAATTTTGAAAAATAGCGATAGTCCTTGGGTAAGGAGCTGCAGAGGTTCATCTGAAAATGCTTTATAGTTGGAAAGAGTCTTGAAAGAAAAAATTAGAATTGCCACAGCTCTTCATGTTACTACACCAAAACTGCAGCAGCTGTTGAGGTGAGATGGAGTTGCCTTGGCAACAGCACATATTGTATAACAGTACCACACCACCATCAAACCGGTGAAGTGAGAAGTAGTTTAAAAGCATTACTAAATTTTTATGATACGTCTGCTACATTTTCAACCTTGTGGTTGGCTGAGTTTACTCACTGTAGCCTTTTCCTGGAGCCCTCAGCTGCTGAATGCTGTTCAGTGAAGAAAAGGGGGAGGATCACTAATTTTTGTTGGTTTTTTTTTTGTTTAAATGCTGAAGTTAAGCTGTCTCTACATAACTGTTCTTGTTAATTATGCTTACAATGCAATTTATGTAAACTCATTTTTCTCTCCTTTTTATACTTTCTATTCCAAGCAAGAGTGACCTTTTTTTTTTTTTTTTTACATTTTTAGGTAATGAAAGCAGGAGATTTTTAGAAAAATCTATTAAAACTTGGCTGAGAAAGCCCTGAGACATGAAATTGGCCTGGTTTTAGAGTTGCATTACAAATTTGGGCATTCAAATGGTGAGGTTTCTGTCTTTTATGATGACACAAGGTAGTGTGCTTTCTTTCCAATTTGCTTGTTTTCCAATCTTTTGTGCTTCCCCCAGCTGTTTAATTTAATAAAATAGGTAATCACTTCCCACCACGCTATTCACAAGAGATACCTGTTTGCATGCCCTTCCTTATATATCATGGATTCAACTAGAGAACTTCAAATCTATTGTTCTATGAGACCAGTGGCAAAAGATCTTTAATGGGTATTTTTTCTGAATTTATTTACTAACAAAGTGTGTGTCTTGGCAGAGAGATTGGTCATGTAAATTTTTCACCGACCTTCACGATTATTGCACTTCGTTTTGGTTAATTTTGGCAAAGACTCAGATCACCTTGAGCCTTTTTTGGGTGGTGATATTTAATGACGTTTAATTGGAAACCAGGCAAAAAACACGGGGTAGGTGATTTCATGCTTTTAAACTTCAATCTGAAAACTAAACAGAACACCCTTGAACAAAAACATGGTACGAACCTTAAGGTGAGGGGGGAAAAAGCAGCAAGAGGAGCAAGTGTTGTGAAAACCCTGCAAATCACAACCACCTGGTTAGAGTAGTGAGTCCCACATAGCTTAAAGAAGAACTGACTTCAGTTACAGTGTTCAAAACACAAACCTGCGAGATGCTGCCCAGAGCACTAGTTAATAATTATTGCGAGCAGCTTGGAGCCAGCCCAGGCTGTGCAGGGCTGTTGGATGCTCTCGTGGGTTTGTGCATACCACAGTGATTATTGAATGCTTTTCCAAGGTCCATTGTATGTTCCTGCTCGTGGGATTTGGTGCCTCTAGTGCTGAGCTGTGAAACTCCATAACAAAGTTGTGTCTCAGCAGGTATGGTCCTGTTTCTGCTCTGTCGTGTCTCTCGGTCTGTGTGAACTGGTTTGAAGTGTCCTGTACAGACCTGGGTGCAATGGTTTCTTGTGCCTGGGAGCTGATTGAGCTGCACAATGTATTGTATAAGTTATTCTTGTGGAGTTGCTACAGCTGTTCTTCAGAATCAGAGATGTTGCAAAGTATCTCTCCTGCTCACTGTATTTCAGGCACCTGTGCTGATAACCTCACAGGATTTCAGGACTCACTAACCTAAGCGTAGCCCCTTGGGAACAGATCTGCACTGAGTTCAGAGTTGCTGTGTGCAGAATGATACCCTGCTGACAAAAAGCACTTTAGCAGGACCTCCTACATTTTGTTCTCTTGTGTCCTTAACACAGGTGATGCTGTGTTCACTTTTCCACCTTTGGTCAGTCCAGCAGAGGATATTTGGTATTTGTGGATTTTGAAGACAAGGAAGAAGAACCTGAAGTAACAGTGATGAGGGAGGGATCTTTCCTTTCAGTAAACTTTAAACCCTGTTAAACTATCTAGTCCAAGCACTGCTCTGTGATAGCAGATGCAGTTTGTTGTGTGGTTGCACAGCTGGACACTTCATACTTGTTTTAAAGTGAGGCTGCACGGAGGCAAGTCTTAAAAAACAGTTATCAGTTTGTAAATAATCCTCATTTTCCTAACATGATATGGTTTTGCAACCTTTGAAATAGAGTCTAGTTACAGCATCAGAAGAAAGCCCACGTTACTGGAAGGCCTCCATGACCTCCAGGCTTTTAGTCATGGTGAGGAGGATTGTTAGCCCTTGGGGCAAGAAATGTTACAAGTATTTTCACAGAGCCAGTTTGGGATATTCCCTAGATGCTCCTACAATGCAGATGATGGTAATGATCCTTTTACTGGTCTGAGTTTAGCAGTAGATTGGCAGTATCTGCATTTCTCAGGCCTGCCCACATTCTGCTCCTGTTGCATCATTGACTCTCACATTCAAATGTATATTTTAACCAGTAATCAGAATATGACTGAGTTCTACTGAGCCATCTCTCTTGATTAACCACAAATAACAGGCTTAGTAACTATAGCATTTTTTTGGCTGAAACATTTTGTTAATTGCTTATTTTAGTTGCTTGGGTGAGTGAGTTAGCTTATTAAATCTTCCGGTAGTTATTACTTTTAACTTCATTTTTGAAAGGTATTTTCTATTAGCTGAGGCAACCAAATTATTGTCTTGGCAGTTGAAGCAGAACATATGTACCGAAGCAAAAGCTATTAGGAAGGGGATCAGAAAACTGGTTAGTATGTCAGGCTGTTAGTTGTTGTGAGCATTTCTGTGTTCTGCTCAGGGGAAAGTTTTTGTCTCCCTTACGTGTTTGAAGGCAGTTTTATCCTGAATTGTAGAGAAAATGCATCGCTAATTCTGATTTGTTGATTACCTGCCATTGGGAAATTGTATGGTACATGTTCCTCCTTTGTTTCTCTTTTCCATTCGTTAGGGGATTCTCTTACTCATAGATCAGATCATTAAAGAAATGGTATTTGAATTCATTCTGTCTCTCTTTATAATGGCAAATGAGAGGGCTGATATTTGAACACACTTATTGTGGAAGAATTATCCTAATGTTATATTTTGCCTTACTGTCCTTTCCCTGCTGGTACTGAGGGGACAGACCAGCATTTGCCCATGCTGTAAACAGAGTTGTTGAATCACTTACTGAATTGTCACTTGTATTTTGAGTTTTGCTTTCTGTCTGTCCCCATGGTTGCCATAACCGTTAGAGGGAACATACCTTCTTTTCATGGAAGTGAGTATTGCACTCCATATCTCAGTGGATTTTGTCACGGTGGCCACCTTGGCATGTCGACTGGAGGGGAGTGAGAATATCCCCGAAGCCTCATGTCTCTGAACCTTAATGCCATTTTCGGCAGGAATAGCAATTACGCTCTTGAATGCCCTCACTGAAGCTCCCATAGGTGCAAGTGGGAAAAATCATACAGGTAGTGAATGCACAGCCCACAACTCTCATAATAGTGGCCTGATACCTCCCTCAGAACACCCTGTGCTGCAATCTGTCTGCAAGAGCTTTGACCTGGCTGCCTGGCTTCTGGGAATCCTCAGTAAGTGACCAGGGCCCTTCTTTTCTTGTTAGGAAAGGTTTCCATGGGGTAAACAAGTATTTCCAGGGAGTGTTGTCACATGGTGCCTTAGCTGGAACACGTCTGTTATACTGACTTGGAACGTGGGGCCTCAACAAGATTAACACACTGAAAGACACATGGAAAGAAATCATTTAAGTAGGAGTTGATGTACCCTCGTGTTCTGTTAAAACAAAATTTGGGTTTTTTCCCATTCATGGAGTCACTTAATAAGTGGGAGGGACTGGAGATGGCACGAGGATGGTAAAAAGCGTCAGTGTAAGAGATGACAATGACTGCAGTCTGAAAAGATGGGCTGTGTAAATAGAAATGTTCTGGTTTAATTAATGTGGGATTAATCACTGCTATAGGACTGGGTACAGGATCTCTTATTTGTTGTTATATAACTTCTAGTCAATCCTTGGATCCTTGGCTATTGATAAAGGTCATGAAAACAGACTATAACTTTAATAGGTGTGAGTAGCTTTTATGTGATATATCATGTCTTATGACAGATGTGTTTCTAAGCTTATCTAATGTGCTATCTGTTTATCTAAAATTTTTCATTTCCCACTTTTGCAATGCCCTTTTAGTTTTATTGCCTGGCTAACAAGTGAGAAGTAAACTCAGGGTAGAAGTTTAAATATTTTGCAAGAAAGAATAGTCTTGTAACTAAAACATAAGATGAAAAGCTAAAAGCTATGATTGGGTTTCTGATTCTACTGTTTATCTTGTTGTTCAACTCACTGTAAAGAGATACTGTCAACACAAAATGGGACTTCAGTCTGCAATTTTTTTAGCTGTTAAATGTAAACAGAACTTTACCAGAATGAAAAAGCTAAGAAAAAAAATGGTGGGTTTTGACATGGTGTATATGACAGCATTTTGAAAAGTAGCAATTCCTGTCCTGAGTCAGATCAGTGCGTTTGTCAAAGCAGCAAATGCCAGATGCTCAAGAGGAACTAAATCTAATAGAGTGCTGCAGCCCCCACAGCAAACGGCTGGGCGGCATTTGCATCACTCCCTGGCTTTATGGAACTTCATTTTCCTTGCATGGGTTCCTTTTTCCTTTTTTAATGTAGCTGGGGACATCCATAAGAAAGGATTCCTGGAATGACACTGAATTTTCATCTCAAGGATGCTTGGCATCAGTGAAGGTCATAGCTTAAGTATGTGCTTTGTTTAAAGAAACTTCTGTGTATCAGTTTTCACAGAGGAAATGCAGCAGTCAGTGACTTGTTAGATTTCATCTTCTGTTTGCATTGGAGAAAACAATATTCACAAACAAAGGAAATCAATGTTAAAGCTACAGAGTGGTAGTTGGGTGCTTAGGAGAACAGGTAGGACCTTACAGTACTGAATACAGTATTGGGTTTCTTTGGTTTAGATAAAAACGTCAAATTAATGTCTCTCATTGCAAACTCTCTCACCCATAAAATACCACGCATCTTCTCTTTTAAGACTTCAGTTTAATAATTAATGTTTATAGAGAGTGCAGAAATCCATTATGAAGTGCATAAAGGCAAAAAATAGATATTGCCTAAGCATTTAAATGCCAGTGTTCAACAAGGGGTTAAAAATACTGCACATTTTTGGTAATGTTAGAAGCCCTGATGGGTGGAGTAGGCAATGGGCGTTTTACTGTAGATGGATTTATTTGCTAACCCTTTGCTGTGCAGCTGAAATACAGACTGAAGCAATGGCCAGCAGGAAAGTGGATTCTGTCAGGAAGCTGTTTCATGAAGCCTATTTTATAAACCATTTTCTGTGCAAGAGAAATTTAGTGTTTTCTGCTGCAGGAGGAGCAAGGATTTTAACCAATTTTTAGTCACTAGCTTTTTCTGGTAAATCCTATAGAAAAAGTATTGCAAGAACAGCTTTAAAGAGTTAGGAAAGCTCATTAGCAACCAGTTGCCAAAATATCTGTTTCTACATACTCTACTCAAGTTAGAATAATCATATTAAATGAAAGGTGGTTTTTGCATCTGGTTTTGAATCTGGAAATAAGTTGATACAGACAGAGATTCACTGGACAGTTTAATTGCTGCAATAAATTTGCAGTAAACCTCATGAAAATAGTATTTTCTCATTTCACTGTGAAGATGGATGCATCTTTGCATGAAGAGAAGCTTGCTTCCTCCTTTGTCTCGTTGTTGACATCTATAAATTTTCAGTTAGGTTTTTGTAATGGATAACTATACATCAGAAATCCCATCCGTATGAAATACTGTGGAAAACGTTAAGTATCCACAGAGGTGGTCAATAAGCTGTGCTGCTGACAGCAGAAAGTCTAGGAAGAAATGCCCTTTTATTATGCTTTTCAAAAATAGCCTCTGAAGATTCCACACGGGTGCTTTGTGGGAGGGCATTCCACACTGCGGGAGCAGAACGAGTGCCTTTAGGCATCTGAGGTCAAAATGTGGGCAAGGGCGTCAGGCATTTAGAGTTGTATTTTCTCCCTGCTTACAATAAAAAAAAAAAAATTACTCAACAGTTTAGGGATAGTTTATACAGCAAGCTTAATTTGGGGATAACCAACACTTTATTGGAACAAGTTACAAGAAGTTTAGACTTTTAAGTTCTTCGTTATTTCAATAATGACCTTCTTTGCTGTGAACAGTGCAGAAGTTCCTATAGCCTTCATGTGAAACACATGAAATGATGCTTTTCTGCAAATCATTTGCCACTGAGATGATGGACCAACACCCTACTCTGCCAAATAGAAAAGATGAGTAGCTACTCCTGGGCTAGGCTGGTACCCAGCTGGGAGGGAATAAAGTAAGGTGTGATGCTTGATTTTGGAGAGTGTTGAGCCCTTTGTTTTTGGAGCAGACCCAGATGCTGACCTCTTCAATGGAAGATGGAGGTTACCTCTATGGATTGAATCTCCTGCTCAGCTGGACTTGCCCCTGGTCTCTGGGCTTGGTTTGTACTCACAGTTCATTCCACAGAGTGGCTCTTCTCATGCTGGGGAAGCACAGGATGTTGTTGCCTTTCAGCCCCACAGGGATAAGAAGTTGCTACTCATTCCTAGTAAACTGAGTTTTTCGATTCTGTTGTTAGAGCCCTTGTCTCATATCCCTGTCTCAAACACCTCTGCCAAGCTGTCTCTAGCACACCACCCTGAGCCCCTTCCTGAGAAACATGGCACAGGAGCTGGCACTTTGAAAAAGCGATTCTGGAGAGAAGGAGTTGGTGGATGCAGGCCTAGAATATACCAAATGGTCTGCACTGGGATAGAGCAGAGAGGAAAGAAAATATGCTTAAAATACATTTGAGAATCTCGGGTTGTGTTTTCGGTGAAGATTGCAGGTTGTCTCGTACAGCAGAGCTGATAGTTGTAGTGTAAATAGCAGAGTAAAAGTAGGGCCTAGTCCCAAGGAACTCTTGTGCTGTTTAAGTTGAGTTTGCTGTTTTATTCCCTCTATGTAATTTAGATGAGAGGTTTACACTCATCAGTTGCAGAATTGTTACTGTTATGACTTTAAGCTGTTGATGCAGAATGGAGGCACTTGTGAGAGCTGAGAGAATGGGGTGGGGGCTTAAGTGAACTTTGAAGTTTTTACTAATGCTTCATTTTCTTTAACTTAATTTTATTTTCCTAATATCTAGCCATAATACTTTTTATTGCTCCTTAGACTTTTTAGTGAAGAGTAATGTAAAAGAAGAATTGAACACTGGAGATTTTTCAACATTGCCTATTAAAGTGTTCCCCCTCAACCAAGTAGTGAGTGAGTTTTTCCCATAGTGTCTCCTTTAATTAAAACATCTCGTTATCATATAGTCCTATACCATGAATCTCTATAGAGATCAATGAAAGTCCTGGTGATGATGATACACATGTTCTTTGTTCCTCATTTGCCTTTGGGAACATTCTGTTGGCCTGTGTTCTGTGAATGTTCTGTGTTGTGCCAACCCGCCACCAATACATGTGCTTTTGATATGAAAGATGACGCTTCTCCAATTATTTTCTGTCTGGCTTCCTAAACAACACTAAAAAGATATGTCAGCTTTCCAGATGAATTATTCCATCAGATCTCTGTTAGATCAATTAAGTAATTATTTTGGTTCTGTATTGAAATTTCCTAGCTTTTCTTGTTTATTTTGTGTGCCATTAGTAAATCAGTCTGTAGCTATTTTGGGTACCTGTGTAGCAGTTTCTTCTATAACCTTTTTGTAACCTTATTGCCATCTTTACAGCCTCTTCTCCAGGTCACTGTGTGCTAGGTCTTTTTACTGTGAGACACTCTGAACTACTTCAGAGTCATCCTCATTAGGTTCTTCTCCACCCCAGCCCCACCTGCCCTTTAGGACATGGATAGACAGGGAACAAATCTTGTGATCCTGTAGTCAACAGCTCTTTTTGAGCAAGTCCAAAGGATACCATCATACTGCTCAAAAGGCTGGAGCACCTCTCCTTTGAGAACAGGCTGAGAGAGGGGGTTGTTCATCCTGGAGAAGAGAAGGCTTAAGGGAGAGCTTACAGAACATTCCAGTATCTAAAAAGGGTTCCGAGAGAGCTGGAGAAGAGAACTTTGGACAAGGCTGTGGAGTGGCAGGATAGAGGGGAATGGATTTAAACCAAAAGGGGATAGGTTTAGATTAGATACTAGGAAGAAATTCTTCCCTGTGAGAGTGAGCAGCCCTGGCACAGGTTGCCCAGAGAAGCTGTGGCTTCCCCATCCCTGGAAGTGTTCAAGGCCAGGGTGGATGGGGCAACCTGGGCTAGTGGAAGGTGTCCCTGCCCATGGCAGGGGATTGGAATGAGATGAGATTTAGATTCCCTTCCAAGCCAGACTCTTCTGTGATATGATATTTTTCTTTTAAAGAAGTGTTGTTTTGGAGGGGGGGTGAGAAGGAGAGTGTGTGTGAAGGCAGTGAGGATTTTCTTAAACTGCAGAGTAAGTTAAGCACTTGCAGCCTAATTTAAATTAATTAGAAATGTGTGCCTATGAAACTCAGCCCTTGACATGAGTCAACTTTTATGCTAAATGATCCAAATAATGAAGATCTCTCTGGCTGTGTTGTTTAAGGTGAAGTAATTTAGAATCCAATTGTAATTAGAGTATAATTATTTTGGATTAAGGGGCATACGCCTGTTATTGTATATAAAGTTTTCCTCATCAGTGAGGAAATAAAAATTCCATGATGTGCTTCTCTTAAAGATGATTTTGTGTCCTAGTGTTCTGAAAGGGTCTGGGATTTTGTTTATGCCTGCAGAAAATATCAGAGGTCACTGTGTTCACATCTTCTCTTCCCTGTAAGGAGCAGGTAGTGTCAGTTTTTGTCAGAGCGGAACATGTGCTTTCAGTCTCTTTACGAACAGTGACCTTCTCTGCCAAAAGCACCTCGAAGCAGTTAGTGGTCTTTGTCCACATACATTCTGTGGCCAGAGCTGTGTTTCCATTTCTGTGGTTCCTAACTTGAAAAACGCTTCTCGCACCAAATGTCTTTAGCAGAAGATGTGGGAGGAGAAGGGGGAAATGGAAGTGAGTGCAGGCAAAGCAGCGGCACTTGGGGTTCACCTGTAAAGGCTCCGTGCAGCTGCCAAATGAATTTGATTTTGCACTCTAGTTTTGTGTTCTTAGACTAAACTGTGTTTTTCCCCTGTCTGAAGTAGGTTCTCCCCCTCCCCGTTTCTAAAGTGCAATTTTAGAGCAGGTTGAAATGTATGTGAGGTATTCTGTTTCCATTAGTGAATTTCTTTTAACTGTAAGTTTTCCAGGCTTATAACACTTGTTTTTGGGAGAATTTTTTTCTCTTTTGAGTAATGGCAATTAGTTCTGTAATGTATTTTATTTAAATATACATACATTTAGCCTTGTCTATTGCCATGCACTTTTTTTCTGGGAATTACTGGTAATTATATAGTTTGGTAATGTATTAGTATAAAACCCTCATTATTTCAAGCTATGTCAGTATAATGTATTATTAGACATTTAAAACAAATCTAAATTGCTAGACAGTCTAGTTTTTGTAACCTTGAGAGTGTCCTCAAAGGAGCACAGAATGTTATTTCAGTAAAACAAATTAATTGAGATGATAATTAAAATATACATTTAACTTGAGTAATGTGAATGTAAAAAATGGATTACAGAAAATCAAATTGCTGAATATGATGTTTCAATAGCTCTTGGGCAGAATTAGAATATTTTTAATGAACCCTTTATTTCGGGGGGCTTTTGAGGCTTTTGGAGGGCAGAGAGGAGCTAGCTGAAATGTCTTTGTTTTATATTGTATTTTTTAAATTGTATTGCATGGGCAGCTTTGCAATATGCTGCCCTCCCTGCTTTGATCTTTGAGTGTCCTGGAAAAAAAAAAAAAGGGGAGCAGAAAAAATGTTTGTCTAAAATGTTCTTTATTACTTTAGAGCATGTTAAAAGTTGATTTCTGATAGTAGAATTAACTGTGTGCGAAATGAGTTCATTGAGAGCTAATTAGATGGGTTATACCAGTAAGGCTTAGTTGTATGAATTCAGTTTTCGGACTCAATCCTAGAATGAAGTTGTTTGTGAAAAATTATGCACTTGGGAGTTTGATAGCTTGTTTCAGTGTTACAGGTTCTGTACTGAAATTCAAGTTTGTACATGTATTTTTAAAGGAGTTGTCTTGTTTTCACTTGGATTCTCGTTGTCACCACGTGGCTTTGACATGGAATCCATCTCAGCGTGTCAGTGTTCGAAGGCAGTTGTAATACATTCTTTCAGCAGCAGTTCCTTGTTGGTTGCAGTATCTGTAAAAGCTAATGACATTAAGGAGTAATGGAGTATATCTTTCAAAGCACAAGTAACGAGTAATAGGAGTGTTTTGACATAGTGTTTAAAGAAAAAAAAAAAAGTCATGGAATTTGGTTTCCTGCCCAGAACTTTGACTGACTGTCTGGGAATTCAGTGCTGTATGTCAGTGTTGTGTAGAATTAGTGTATGTGCTTTGGAGTGACTCTTTGCAAACACAGTAGTGTCCTACAAAGTTAGTGACAGCGAGTTGATAGTCTCCAATATTTTGAGTCAGCATTGATGAAGACTTCATTGTTGAGGAAGTGCTGCATTTCCTAGTAAATATTTCATTTTCTTCCAGACAAGCAGCAATGTTCATCTTTCCTGTCTGTAGTAAAACTGCATACTATAAAATTTCAGCGTTTTCCCAGGCATTTCGACTTTCAGAGTTCAATACACCTTTGTTACTGTCTTCTGTCTTTGCAATAATGTCTTCACCTCTTGCATTACCACCATTTGTTTAGAGTTCTTAAACTGTTGGAGACTTTCTAAGCCATTGCACATTTCATAGGCTCTTTGAAATAGCTGAGGTTAAGCATGTGTAGACAGGAGCAAAAATTGGTTTTGAATCTTTGAAAAACCATATTTTCATAATATCACTTCACCAGCAATAGCTATCCAAGCTGCACACTGCAAATTTTTAGAGCATGATGAAGACAGGTCTTACATCTATTCTGATCATTGGTTAAAGGTTTTTTTTCCTTAGGAGGGAGCTCCTTCCCTAATTGTGCTCTTGGGGAGTCCAACTGACAGTATCTTAACAAAGATGATTAAGTAAATGCAGGTGTTTGTCATCTTAACACAACTCCTAGTCTACACAATGGTGTATTCAATCTGTATTTTCCTCCCTAAGCAAACAGCATGGAATCAAAGAGGGTGTTAGGTATGAATCAGAGTAATACTTGATTGCAGGAATCCAGACATGGGAGAAGTGGAATTCTTTAAAGATGATGTTATTTTATACAGAGGAGAAATGACATATTTTTAAATGTCATTGCAAGAAAAGACAAGGTTTGGCGTTAGTCTGGACTGGAAGAGATATGGAGAAAAGTAGGAAAACAATTAAAAATATTTTTGATTTTTTTAGTGAGGTTGTCATTTTGTGATAGCCAGAGAATATATCTGCAAGCTTGTTCATTTGGCAGTTCCTGGAGACCTCATCCACCATGCAGAAGCAAAGGAAATGCCTCCGTCTCCCAGGTGCTAATACTCCTGAGAGATGAGATGTGCGCATTGCTCACAGCGATGATGAAGGAGTCTCTGGCTCACTGAGAGTTTGTTGCTGCTCTGCTGGAAATTAATCTGTCAGCCAGAAGCATCACAGATGTTGTCTTCTGACTTGAGCACCCCACTCCCCGCCGTGCCCCTCACAGTGGCAGTCCGGCTTTGTTCCCAGCTCTGGCTTGTGACAGCACGTGATCTGCCTCTTAGCAGAAGCCTCTGGCTGTCACCTCCAATGTGGGGAAGCTGACTGAAGATGTGCTGTGAGTTTGTGCTTGCAGAGTGTTTAATTTTCCTGTTCCTTAGCTATGTGCTGTGCCCTAGCTGGCTGCAAACATGGTTTCGGATGATCTGTTGGCATGGTCTGCTCTAGGCCTGCAGAAGAACTGCCAAGGATTGCCAGTGTCCAAGGCTTTGGTGTTGTGGGTGTTGTCCTGTTGCTGTGATTCAGCCAGGGCACAAAGGTGAGCTTGTATGGAGCTCACAGAGATGGTCTGTCAATAAATTAATCAAATTCTGCCACTTGAACACCCCATGGTTATTTCTGTTTGAGGATTTATCTCTGTCCTTCCAGAGGTGCTGCTGTAAGCTTTGCCAAACTGTGGTACCTCCTGCTGACAACTCCTGTGTTCACCACTTGCCATGGTATTTAAAGGGAGCATGTGACCAAGGCAGTAGAGTTTGCCCCTCTGTTTCAGGTGTGTGCTGTAGGTTTGACATACTTTCCCTTAGGGTGATGCTGGAACATCTGCTGTGTTTTCTGTATTCTGCTGCAGGTGAACAGCTGAGCAGCCCATCACAATGAATAGCATTGTGTCTGGTGTCTTTCATGGTACACAAAACAACGTGCTGTTATCAGCAAAGAGTTGCTTGGGGTGAGCAACACGTGGACATTTTAATTTAATATGCAGTACCCCTCAGATTTAAAACTGCCATAAGTGACCTACTCCTAGTGGTAGGAGTCAGTAGTAGACTGCCTGGCACCTTGCAGTCACTTTTTTAATGACAGTGGCTTTTCTGGAGCAAGTCCAGAGAAAGGCAGCAAAGCTGGTGAAGGGGCTGGAGCACAAGTCTGATGAGGAATGGCTGAGGGAGCTGGAGGGGCTCAACTTGGAGAAACAGAGACTCAGGGGTGATGTTATTGCTTTCTACAACTCCTTGACAGGAGGCTGTAGCCAGGTGGGGATTGGTCTCATCTTCCAGGTAACAAGTAACAGGAGAAGAGGAAATGGCCTCAAATTGCACCAGGGGAAATTTAGATTGGATGTTAGGGAAAATTTCTTTTTTTCCTGGATATTCTACTAACCCTTTTTTCCATGTTCCCATGCCTATGTTTGTCAGGTTCCTTTTTCTATGCTGAGTTATTGTTCAGGGTTTGCTGTGATGAAGTCTGCAATCCCCACGCACATTTCAGTACCTACTGGGACAGGTGATGCACGTTCAGAAGCAGCTTCTGCCTTTAATTACAGAAAAGAGACAATTTAAGGTCAGTTGGAGGAACATCTTTGGCTGTGAGCTTCTGGAGTGTTTCAGTCTGGGACATTTTCATGGAAACAGTCTGCCTCACGAATGCTTCCAGGGAGATTCCAATCTAAAAGCTATTGATTTCCAAGGACAGAGGGTTGTGGATTTTCCTAAACTTTGCATTAATTATTTTAGGATATCTTTTGTCAAATTCTGAGACAAATCTCAAAACTTTCCCTTGAAGATTTGATGGCCTTATGTCACTTAACATTTGAAGCTAATGTTCTTGATATAAAGTAGAAATAGTGCTTAGTGATTATGATGTATTCAGTTTTCCTTGTTGATTTAATATGAGAACATCCTCAGGGCTACTTATTATAAAAAAAACCCAGACATGTTGTTACAATAAACAAGTGGTTTTCTCACTTTTTTCTCGTAATTCAACAGGTTTTTCTTTGTGAAATTAAGAAGTTAGAGTATATTTATACTTATTATGAGGAGCAAGGGAGGAGATAGTTTCAGACAGTTATCTCAGAAGTTAATGTTTTCCATGATCCAAGTATCTTGGCTTGATTTAAAAAATAGTAAGAAGAAAAAAAGAAAAAAAAAATCTGAAGTGTACCCTTCAAAAAATGCTGCTGCTATAAAAAAAAATAAAATTAAAAGGAGGGGTGGTGGGGGAGAAGTCTTGACACCAGAAGCTCTGTCACAGCAGAGTTTCTCTCGGATGTCTGGAAAAAGTCTTATACTTCTGGGATGCTTTCCAAAATATTTTCAGTGACCATTGCCACAGGCGTGAACTTCTAATGCATTTTGCAGTAATCTCCACCACAGTGAAATTGATTACTGTCTGAAAGCTTTTAATGATAACAAGCAAGTAGGGCAGTATAAATGCCATGAACTAATTTGCCTGTGTGCATTATGTTGCATCTTCAAGAGTCTTGCAGACACAGATGTGTCGCCTCAGGAAAATCCTGCTTAATGTCCTGTACAAAATTATGTAATTGCAAATTTGTCATTTTAATTTTAGTAATAAGAATTTCTCTTCCTCACGCACAAGGGATGTGGCGTCTCTCCAGATGCTTCAGTTGGTATCCAGAGGAAGGTGTCTGGTGGCTTCCTGGGTTTGAGCTTTATAGGATTCATTTTATAGAAACTGAAGTGCATACAAAAACCAGAAGAGCTTTAAGAAATGCCTAGCAGAAAACAGGGATGCTGTACCAAAGGTGCATCTTCTTTATATACCTAACAGGGAATTTCAGGAAGCTTATAAATGTGAGGTTCTCTTTCTATGTGCAGCTTAAGGGAATCCAGGAAGCTGAAAATACAGTTCAACTTACTGGTTTTTTCCATATTATCTTAGTATTCCTAATGCAAGAGATCATTAGAACTGGGGTTCATCCATCCAGACCATCACGGTCTCAAGACTGAAATCTGAGCTACCCTCCCATTTGAAGAGAATAGGTTTTAAAAATTTTGTTTTTTCTGTAAATAAAAACATCCCACCACTAAAACTTATGTGTGTGTACATATAAAAAAATATTTTTATACACACACATATGTGTAATAAGCAAAATTGTAAACAGCACGAATGACAAGCTGTACACAACTGAAAAGCCAGATCTCACAGCCACTGGTGTGTCGCTGTCCCTCTGTGCCCTCTGCTGCACAGACATCCTGACCAGAGCCCTTCATCTTCCTCTATCGCTCCCACAAACCTCTGTGGTTGTTGCAGGAGGTGAAGAGTGAAAAGCAAAAACTTGAGCACCAGTAGAGAAAAACAAGCTGTCCTAAGCAGGCTTCATTGCAAGGCATAAAAAGGTCAAAAGATACTTTTTCCCCCTCCTCTCTACTTTCGGATCAGCCACTAGATGCATCCAGCAGAATTTTTCCAGACTGTCACTGGTTCATCAGTAGGGGCTTTCTCTCAGTTTTAAATGCCAGCACCACTTCAGTTCAGAGGAATTGCTGGCTTCTTTCCCAGACAAGATTTCCCAAATTCAAAATGACCTTTCAAGATCCTAACTAATAAGAGCTAAACAGAGATTTCCTCTTCATCAGGTCCTTTCTCACATTGATCCTTTTACTGACAGCACAGACCAGTGAAAGACCAGCCCTTCACTTGTGATAATAAACACCTCTTTTGGAGAGGGTTAACCTTAAATCACATTGATTTTTTTTTTATGTACTCCAGAAATTATTACCCTTCTGTTTGATGCACTGATTATGTAAAGGCATAGGAAGTACCAGTGAAATTACTGGGTTTCTTTTATTATTTTTTTATTTAACCCAGTCTTTCAGGCTCTGCAATAATGCAATGGGATGCCTACTCAGCCACCCCTCACTACTGAGGGAAATGAGGGGTGAAAAATGGAAAATATATTTATCTGGGTACCATAACATGTGCACTCAAGGGCCAGTTGATCACTCGGCAGAACACTCCATGAGGATTCTGTGCCCATCCTCTCCTCCAGGCAAGGAGAAGGAGGAATTTGGGGCTGTCCAGCTCAGAGCAGGTGGGTTGGTGAGGTTTTGCTCTGGTGTGTGCTGCAGGAACACAAGCAGCAACTTCAGCTCCCTGGAAACCCTCAATTAAACTTGGAAACCTGTGCTGCAAAATAGTGATGTACAGGCAGCCTGTATTGGTGTCCTTCTGGGAAGTCTTTAAATGTAGCAGGATAGTAAATGCCTTTCAAAGAAAGACACCAGTGGTCATTTCTTGAAAGGATGGAGTATTTCAAAGACGGAGTTGTGAACTCTTGTGGTTCTATTCCTGGTGAAGCTTGGGTAGAACCAAAGTGCAGAACAAATATAATACTAGTTCTTATTACAGAGAAACACCATGGGAAATTAATGACACTGTAAAACAAATGATAAGACCAGACTAAGGGCTCATTTAACATGAGCCTTGGGTTTAGTCCCGTAATTAAATTCAGAAGAAAAAGCAGAGATATAACAAGCATGTTACGTTTTTTTAATACGTTGTGGAAAAAGATACCCAAAGATTGGGAAAAAAATGCAAGTGCCAGAAGTATGCATCATTACTTTTTTAAGACAGTACAAATGCAAAATATCAAAAGATAATAACTAAAACTTGAAATAGTTTGATTCTGTCATCAGATATTTTTCAGCTGCAGTTTCAGGCTTTTATTTGTAAGAAACTCATTATTTCAACCATGGCTAAAGATAAAGACTTTTAACACTGATGGAATAAAAGGTTTGATATTTGTGCTCTGTGCCATGTGCTCTGTTCTTCTAAGTCTGGCTTATAACCCTGAGCCATTGTCACATTTTTGTCTTGAGATTTTCAATTTGGGGTTGACTGCAGAAGACTAGAGGGAGAGGTGCATAGATGGAAGAAACATGTTCTTCTCATCTGCAACCTACTAAGCATTCTTTTGTTGTGCTTTTCATAAAAACATTAGAATATTTATGCATGCATTGGTTTTTTTCTGTTAAAGCAGCTCCTTCTTCATTTTATAGACATGTTAGAATTATGTTTTATACATCTGTACCCAGGAGCACATTCAGGCCTGAATCCCACACTGCTAAGTTGTCTGTAATAAAATAACTTTGTTTTTCTTCAAGATTTTGCAGTAATGTGTGAGACTCTCATGCTTCATTTTTCAGTGTGCTTTAAAGCCAAGTGTGGTGAAGCAGAGACCATTGTGAAGATACTGCACGGCTTTCCCAGCCGAGAGAGAAATATAAACTGAAATAGAAGCACAGTGAAATTCTCTTGTTTTTTTTTTCTTTTTTAAGTTAGAATATGGGGAACTCTTGAATATTGATTTAAAGGCATTGATATAAAGGTAGCTATAAGGCATCTTAATAGTTTGCTCTTTTATCAGAGTAGGCTATTTGCACTGCCAGTGAGAGCTCCTGGGTGTAAACAAGTCTGAGCCTTTCCTTTTCAGGAGTAAACAGACATAGACCACCAGCATTTCCTTATACTTCCCTTTATTTTTATTCTTCTTTCTTTAATATAGATCACTGTGGCTCAGCAGGTTCACAAGACACTGCTTCTTGTGTCTCTGTAAGATGTGGGTACTGATCTGGCCACATACAATAGTACAGTGCTATAGAACATCTTTGGGGATTTTCTGCCTCTGCTGCCTTACCTGCTGTGCCAAATAGTTGCCTGGCTTTGGTGTTCCACCTGCATGTTGTAGTGCCCTTGTTGCAGGATACCTTAATGATGCCCTGCCATCAGTACCTGCTGGCAGAAACAAGGTCGAGCACAATGCCTGGGAGTGAGGTAAGGATTAGCCCCGAGTTATTAATGTGCAAACAATACAGTGTTGGTCTGGAAATCTAGTTCAGAGGCAGAAATGCCAACCTTTTTCTTTGCTGTTCCCAAGACTGATTTCAAAGTTATCCTTCTTCAGTTTATGATTTTAAAGCAGTTCACTCTTTTGCCTCATTAATATCTAATACTTGCTAATGCCTCATACTTTTTTGTGGATACCTACATTTGCTATCAGTGTGCAGTAAATTATCTTGGGATTTGTACTTTCAGTGCAAAAGATGCAGAGAATGAATCCTGCTGCAAACCAGTCTTTTTGCCAGCTATTCCAGTGTGGCTTGTTCCTCCAACTGGGAGCTTGATTTCTTTGAACTTGTGGTCCCTCCAGTCTGCGTGGACAGGTTTTGGTTGGTGTCATAACTCTCCATTTGTAAGCTGGTGTTCTAAAAAGCATTAGGAAGTGGTGAGCAAACCAACCCAATTGTCCTTGATGTGACTGAACATGTGATTAGGCCAGACCTGCCCTTCAGAATCTGACTACTGTACATTTGAAATGTTCTGCTGTTTTCTTGGGGAGTAGAGTCTGTCCTGCTGCTGTGCTGTAGCCATCCTGAAGTGACAAATAAAAATGAGAATCACCTCTGATAACTGGAAGAAACTGAAGTAATTTAACAATCTCCTTTCTCCGAAGCAAAAGAATTCTCTTCCCCTTGTGTCCAAGGTATCTTCTGCTGCTCTGACTGAGCCCAAAAGTTCCAAAAGCAGAGAATGCTTTTTGAAGCGGTTTCTGCCCCTGGCTGAAAATGCAATGGAGTTCATTAGCCTGGAAGTGCTGGCTGAGACCCCGCTGGGGGAAGGGGAGCTGCTGTTTTGTTTTTTGTATCCCTTGTGCCATTTTGGACTTCAGCAGTTATTTATTTTTAGTACATTTAAACACTGCAGAAGGAAGGGGCAGTTGTAATATGGCATATTTACATCATGCTGTCAGTTCCTGGCAGCTCGCTTGCCTGTCGGAGAACAGAACTAGTCCATTAAGGATGTGAGTGCTACTTAGGCCCAGGAGTGGTGAAACATCATCTCCAGGGTGGGAAAGCCTCCCCAGGCCAGCAGGTTCGTTTGTTTTCCTAAGGTGGAGCATGGGGAATTTTTTTCATGTCACAGGAACAGGAATGGGCCATGCTGCCTCCCACTTCTTCCTTCTTCTCCTCTACTCTGGAAAAAGAGAGGCGAAGTCTCTACATGAGATCAGCATGTGCTGGTTTTTCCCCTCATGTCACGCTTAAGTTCTCGGGCCCATTATAAAAATAAAAATCTATAAATAAAAAAGAACAAATGCTGAGGGGGACAAACTGGACCCACAGTTATGTGCATGTAGTCACTCGTAGAAGTGTGCCTAGCCCCATTCCTCCCAGGCTTCGTGCATTCCCTGTTTCCTGCCCTCCCAGCCTCTCAGGAGGGAAACACGCACAGATAGTCCTGGCTGGAGCTTTTTTGCACTACTGTAACATAATATTAATTGAACTTAGGCTGAAATGTTGAAGTAGCTCGTTCTCCATTTATGTGTATTTTCTCCCACTCTGGGGGGGAAAGAAATGCAGTGAGTTTTGGTGCCACCCTTTAATGTCACAGTAATGCCTTTCTTCTGGAATTAAGCAGCATTTAGCTCTGATCTCTCCTGTGTGACATGCTGTCTGTGCTTGCCTCAAGCACAGGCACCCTATGATTTCCCTTTCTTGGAAACTGCCCTGTCTCAGCATGTGGGTAGGAGGCCATGTAAATAAATACCAACCACTTCTTAGCCTTCAGTAGGCATTTCCTCTTTCCCGGTGGCTGCAGAAGAAACACTTTCTCACAGTTTGGCATCAAACATTTATATAACTTTCCTGCTTGTGGAATTTTTGTTTAGACAATCAGATTCTTGGTATAGTTTTTTTCATCGGTTTCTATTTTTATTCATCTGTGGTTGCTTGGTTTGTCAGTAAATAATGTCTGTCAGAACAAACACTTCATCGGAGACATCTTAAATTGTTAGTAATTGAATATTAAGTCATTAAAAGCATGTTCTGTAATACTGAAAGATAACTTTTAAAGAATAAAGCTTGTCTAGTTTTTTTTTTCTTAGTTATGATGGAATAAATCTGCCCAAATGAAATATTTCTGCCCCAAATTTTCTTTTTTTTTAATAACCTTACTTTGTATTCTATTTCAAAAATGTTTCATACACTGTCATGCGATCAAGCTTTCAACTAAAAAAATACTTGCTTTTAATACTAAGTTTAGTGTGTTCTCCTGAATTTATATACTAGAATACTTTTCCAGGGTGTGTCACTTCGTCATGGCAGCAAGTCTAATGTGTTACCTTTTAAATGCTCTCCGCACTATTTAGGAAATTAGTTTATAATAACAAAACAGTAAAAAATCAATATTAGAAGGCAATGTGCTTCTAATTTTCATGCATAAATATCTGATCTGTAAGTTCTTTTAGTGTCATTTACTACTATTCATTTTTTATTGGTAAATTATGAGTTTACTTTGCTTAGTTTTATTTATCTCAGCGGTAATACTCACTGAATGGATGATAGTGCACTGTCCTTTCAGGGGCAGCCCTGAAGCCTCAGAGGGTATATTTTCCCTGGAAGCAGAATACAGATATGAACTGTGATAAACAGTTGTAGGCTGGCACAGAACTGGACTCCTTCATGGCAGTTGTTAGACAAGAGAGTGAAGAATGCACCTATGATCTTTGGTGGGTAATAATTTCTAGGATGGCTAAGCCAGAGACAGTTTGAAAAGCCATCACGTACTTTTTTGTGTAATATGCTGAATTGGGTAACTTGGATTCCGAAAACAAGACAGTAGAAACCATGCTTTTCCAGAAGGCTGTTGAAATATGCTTTTTCCTCTACTGAGGCCTGGTATGAGGCTGTCTAGGAAAGTGAGCTGTTACTGGATATGTCACTGTATTTTTATAGTTTCACTCTTAGGGCCTTTCTCATCCAGTTTAGTGTTGCAATCTGCTGAAGCTCAGCCAAGTTGAATTGCATCTGCCCTCCCAGAACACACAGCCTAGCGAGGCCTTCTTCCAGTTCTGTGCACTGGAAGTGACTCTGGTGTATTTTTTCTGGGAAACATGCATTGAGAAAAATGAATCCTACTTTGGTTTGTCCCTCTGTCCTGTTTTATGGCAGGCAATACACAGTTATCCCATGCATATTTGTTACTGGAGCCAGCCCCCAAAAGTGGATGCCCCAGTCCAGGATACTCCAGCAAGGGCAGTGGTGCTGGACTGCACAGCTGGCTCTGCTGGTGGCTGGGCAGAGACAAGGCAGCCTTGCTTCATGGTGCCAGATAAGGGACTCTTAAGGGAATCCCAGCCTCTCCAACTCTGGTGATTTATTGAAATTCTGGAGAGTCAGCAGGTAACCAATTTCATGAGAACCCCATTTAGTATCCACAGCACAAATTCCAGGGCTTAAAGCCTCTTCCCACTCAGTTGCTGCCATGGTAATGGCACCAGCCCTAAAGGTACCTTAGTGGCTTTTAAGAGCTGTTAGATTGTACCCTTGTCTGCAATGCCATCGTGATGTGTGAGACCAGAATGAGGATGCAAATGCCACCCCTCTGGTCTTTGAATCACTTCTGTTTAGCATCAGGTGTGTTTGCAAAGCAAAATGGTTTGCCTCGGTTAGAAAAGGTGAAATTACAGTGATTGTGCTGTAAATGAAGGTTGTGATGCAACTGCAAAAGGAGTTGGCTACAGGCAGAGTGAGTAGATCATTCCAATTTGGAGAAATAAGCTGGTTAGATTAGGGTCTGGCTTTGTTTGTAGATGGTACATATAAAACCTTGATAATGGTAGGATGTTGATTGATTTGTATGGGTTTTGCATGTTTCACTGGAGGAATGAAAATTTACTTGTTGGCTCATCAAATGCCACCCTAAATAATTAATAAAAGTAATTCAAGGTAGAGGTCAATTTTATGTTACTGATTGCTCCAGTTGCTATGTAGATGTGGTAAAAGAGTTCTTGATTGATCAGACACCTACACATCAGTTAATCCTTTATAGAATTTTGGGGAATAAAGAATAATAAATGTAGACGTTTATGTGTTTGAGATGGATTTTTTTAATTAAGAAATGTTTTAAAAGGTTCAATGAAAAACACTGAAATGAAGGTTTAATTTCTCTTGCAGGTATGTCTGTGAAAGATAAGCAGACATTTGAATTTTGGGTATTTCCTAATGATAACGAATGTACCAAGGTCATTACCAACTAAACTGAGCTTGCTGAGACCAGGCTTTTTTGAGACTTCTCACATAATGTTGTTTTAATCTTTTTTTTTTTCCTAGGAAAAAGAGAAGAAATACATGCTTCCTTTGGACAACTTGAAAGTGCGAGATGTTGAGAAGAGCTTCATGTCCAGCAAACATATCTTTGCATTGTTTAACACGGAGCAGAGGTAAGAAAATGTGCTATTCTGCAGATACTTCTATAAAACTATTATGTAGCTGAGCATTTTAATCCCTGTAAGTGCAGTTCTGGTATTTCCACCATGTTGAATACAAGGATCTTGATATTCTTGATTTATCTGCTTCTTTGCTGTTGCATAACCATGGGATGAAAGGTTAGTGTCCTCTGAGCCACTCGTGGGGGAAACAGCTCCATGATTAGTCATCTAGTTCTTCCATATGGCTGAGTAATCATCTCCTGATGGTATTTTTGTTTTATTTGGCACTCACCTAGGCTTACCAAAACATTCATGACTTGTGTACCTTGTGACCAGATTCAGCTGGTGTAAATCACAAAAAAATCATTGCTTTCCACTTTCTCCAGTGGAAAATCTTGCTTGTCTTTAATCTTGGGAGTTATTTTGATTGTTTGTTTGTGTTCAAACATCACTGAATGGAGTGAATGAGATTCCTCCAGTTCCCCAATTAATAGAATCTTTGCTTTGGAATTGCTGCCTCACACTTTTTCTGTCAGACTCTGTTCTCTGATTTAAGTGGTATGGGTGCTCTGTGGGAGCCTGCTCCTCATGCACAGCCAATTCAGATTACTGTGCAGATAAGGCAAGGAAATATGGCAAAAGACATACAAGTCACCTTGACTTTTTTTTTTTTACTGAGGAAGAGAGTTGCATGTGTAGCTATCCCAGTGGAGTTGCATTTTAGCAATTTCTCTAAGTTCTTTTTCAGGAAAACAGGTAAAGTGAATTGAGGGGTAGCATGGATTTGTTTTCCTCTTCTCCACTGCTAAGTCCCTTCACACCTGCTTCTCCCTCGCATCACCAAAGCTTGGCAATACCTTCAGATGTTCAGGATGGTGAGGGCTGGATGTCCCTGCAGAGCCAGCTGTTGTTGCTCCTGAACTGGCCAGAAATAGTGGCCAGAACTTTCAGAAGCGAGGAATGCCCCTCCCTCCTGCAAAGCAAAAGCAAAGCATGGGATTTCTGGGCTGTTAGGTTTCTGCTGGCCCCAGAAATGTGAGGCTGCAATGTGAGTCTCTCTCTGAACTAACCATGAAGGCTTTGCCTGGGTCTGCTGACACCTCAGCCAGCCTGGATGGGGACAGGGTCAGCCAGGAGATGCCCTTTGAAAGTATGTCACGCACATAACTAGCCAGGAATAAGATTTCAAACACTTGACCACTTGCGTTTCTGGCGCACAGAAAATAAACTTTGAAAAACTTGTTTTGTTTTTAAAATCATACATGATCTTCAGATGCTGGAAATGAATGTAATTCTGATGATTCTGCTGTAGATACGTGTGAATCATCCTGGTGTTGCACATACAGCAGTCAAAGAAGGTAACTGTCCTGGTGGGCTTATACCAGCTGTACATATCAAGTTCCTTCCATGAGAAATTTCTTAAATTTAGCTCGTTGTTTCTGCTTTAGTTTGACTAATGAGTTTGAATATTATCATCATCTTAATTATTAATCACTGAACTGCTGTGAAAATCCAAGAGAAGGATGTGTTTCCATTGGCAAGTTTGGAATTTACTTGGGTGTTACATAGCTGGACATGCACATTTTCACTTGATCTTTATGCACACTGGGCAGCAAGGATTTCAAAATGAGATGTCTAAAATGTTTGCCATGTTTGTAGTAGCCCTACCCCTTTAGGCTGTGAGTAGACCCTGCAGCCTCTGCAAGCTGCTCTAAAAGCATCCTTATATCTACAAGGGCATGTTAAGACATGACAGCACAGCACTAAGATGGCAAAATACCTTTGCCTGAGGAGAGGCAGTCCATGGAGACGGTCTTCCAACTTTAAAGGAGGCAGAAGTTCGTTTTGAAGAAATATTTATTGAATTCTAATTACAACAGCCATTTCACTGTTACTGTAAACCAGCTGATTTTTGATATTTCTAAAATTCCGCCTTCTGGCACAAATTTGTCAAAACAAGAATAGTATCACTTTTCACTGTCTCCTAAATTCATAGATGTGTCAGCAAAAGGAGGAATATGCATTCTAGAGTAGAGTGATCTGGTTGGGGATTCTGTCCCCTATCCCAGATCCTTAGGGAAACTGAAACAGGGAATCAATAAAGATACATTGAAATAATGATTCTTGTTATTTTACTTTATGGTAACACATTGATTCCTGGTTTCTGATGGGGGGCAAGGGGGAGTGTGTGAATTTGGTTTGCTTTCCAAAATTTGTGTAAAAAACTAACTTAATTTCTGGTTGGTTTTTTTTGTTTTGTTTTGATTTTTTGTTTGTTTGGGATTTTTTTTTTTGTTTGTTTGTTTTTTTGTTGGTAGGTGGTGGAGTGGTTGTTTTTTTAATTCAAAAAAACCCTTAGCAACTGAGAAAGAAATCAGCTTTCTTTCGAAGTTTGCCCACTGAGGGTTCTGGTTACAGAATCATTTTGCTATTAAAGATGTAGATCGTTAAAGAACAAAGGCAAAATCATCTGTTCCAGCCTCCGTGATAGCATGGAGATTATTCTATATCTCTTTTTTTCCCCCCCCATAATCTGAAGCATTTTTTTTCCTTGACTATGCAAGCTTTCTTACTGCTCAATTAAGTTATTTTAATTTTCAAGCAAAATCCCTTTAGGAGAAGAATTTTAATAAGCTTGTTCTCTTTTTCATTCCCAACCCCTCACTGCATAGGTATTTGCTCCAGCCATATGTTTCTGATACTGTACATTTCAATAGTTTCCTGGATTATGCGCTGCATTTTTTCCATTTATGAAAACCTTTCCAGCTCTGAAATATAGTTACCAGGAAAATACTCATTTCACTGCATAGAAGGAAAAACCATCTTCAGTTAGCTGAGACTTGGGGATAGATGCAGAAGGAAACTTAACAGTATCTGTCATTTTGATTTACTGCAGAAGTCAACAGTTCTCTGACAGGAATCAAATGTGACTTGGTAATGTAGAGTAAATGGAGACTGTGATGATTGATTTCACAGTGAAGGTAAATTCTCATGAAATAAACATAATTGTGTGTTTATGAAAAGGCTGTGTTGTCAAATAATTACATTATTTTCCTGTTACTTTCTAATTAAACCTTAAAAAAGAAAAAAAAGGTGAGGGGGAAAAGGAAAACTCTTGGCCTGAAATAGATACAGTATTGCTTAAAGACCAGGGAGGTTAGGATTGTTTTTCGACAAAATTAGTATGTTTAAAGTTTTTGAGCAGGCCATCTATTTAATTTATAGACACTGTAGAAGACCTTTGCAGATGAACTCCTCTAGTTTACTTACCTTAGAAGTACTAGATATGAAAACAGAGTAGAGTGAGTGCCCTGTGATTTCTGGATCATTTTTGGCCATGTCCACCTATGTGAGTCTGCCTTTAAGCAACTGGAGCTGAGCTGAGGGGTCAAGCAATATGTGTCTAAACCTAAAGCTGTCAAGAAAGTGAGTGCTACTTTGTGTTAACCATCCTTTCTCCTACACAGTAAACTGCTGGCAAGCTTTTTTTAGACTGGAAAAGAGATCAAATATATTAAAGGTATTTGAAAAATAATTATATTGTAAGAAAAAAAAAATCACAGTACTGCTGTAGAACATAATGTGAAATTGAGTAGATGTAGCCATTGATGGACGTTGCTAGGCAGAGCTAAAAATGGAGGTGAGAGGATTTGTCAGCATCTCTGCTCACATTCAGTACATTAACCTGTGAAGTCCTCATTGATGAGTGTGTAAGACACTTGTGCAGAGTTCAGGAACAAGCAAAACAAATTCTGCCCATCCCAGAAAGTTTGCTTTCCTTACAGGATTTCATTCCAAATGCTTTGTCTATTCCCCACGTATTTCCTGTAAAAATTATTCACAGGATTGGTGCCTTTTCTGTTACCTGAGTACTGTAACCTGGGACAAGGACTGTAGTCTTAAATGTGCCTCTCTTTAAGGTCTATGCAACAGTTCCATCTCTCCCTAATTAAGAAGGAGAAGCAGTCATTAGTTCTCATGGTCTTGCCCCGCTGACTACAGGATCCACATGGCACTGTATTTCTAGATTCTCTGTTGTTCCAAAGTAATATCTTGCCTTTACAGTAGAGTAGTTGCACTTTTATGCTGGTTTATTGGTTAGTAAATTGTATTACTGTATTACAACTCCATCTAAATCCTACTCGCCTTTTAAGTAAAGGAAAGATCATGAGTAAAAAAAGAAAAAACTGTCTTCATTTGCTGCAAGCAGAGAAAAAGCTTCCTTTCCACGACTTCTCCAGTTCTGGAGAGATGAATTCTTTTTCTTTTGTGGGAGAAGAGATTCTACTAGTTAAAGATTGAATTAGTGAATTTTCAACCTTTCCTACCAATACTGGGAGTAGCAACCCTACAGTGAGGAAGAGTCACCTGGTGGAGAGTCCCTGATCAGTAGTCTGCCCCTGTCTGGGGCAGGCTCAGTGTAGAAACAGATCCTTAATGTGCCAAACAGATGAACGTCCAGAGGAGAGTGATCATCAAAAGGTAGTTCTGAGGGAGCACAATAGGACTGAAAATAGAACTGCCAGATGATCGGTTTTAGCTACTGACCCCTGAGTACGCTCTGTCTGTCAGAAATCATATTGCACATATTGTGTTGCCCAGTAGGGCCCAGGAAAGTGCACTGTGTCTGCTGAGAGAAAGGTATGACTGTATTTTGGATGTGTGTTGGTGGCTGAGTGTTGCTCTAGAAGAGGATGGAGCACAAGTTGTGTCTGGAACTCCAAATGCACTAGAGCTTTAAATACTGAATGTCTTGTTATGGACAGTAACTGGTTAACTGCTATCCATATATGAGGGAAATTGGGCAAGAGCCAAAATAAAGGCAACTAGTGAAAGGAGACCGGGTCAGAGGAGGTGTTGGATAGAAGCCAGGCTAAAGGAGAAAGCCTAAAATGAGATGTATGTTTAGTTACTGTTTTTGAATTACTCAGAAAGCTAAGCCCCAGGAAGAGCTGCACTGTAAGCTATTCAGAGCCCTCTCTGTTCGAAATGGAAGAAAGAGAATCTGTTTAATTAAAAAGCCCCGCAAATTTAATCCAGCAAAAAAGCTACTAACATTTCTAAACAAACTTCTAAGATGCTGGAGAGTACAATATTTAAGAACAGAAAAATATGCAAACCCAGGGAATAGCTAGTTTTTATCCCTGAAGTCCATTGCATTAAAAAAGAAAAAAGAAAAAAAGAAGGAAAAAGAAAAAGATTGGCTTTTTTTTCTGGAATATTTATTTTTGTCATTAGTGACAGGTGTTCTTTGCATGACAAAGGACAGTGTGGTGGATAGGTGGTACAGGTACTGAGGTTTAAAACTGGTATTATTGAGCAAAAAGGGTTCCTGGGGAAAGGAAACCGCAGTGCCAAACACATGCCTTAACTATGGAAGTTACGCTGCACACGAAGAAAATTCCCTGAGTGATTATGTGGGATTTGACACGTAAGTGCTGCCCACCAGGCACGGGTGTTGTAAGCATGGGCTGGGTCATGGATGGGAACCCTGACTCAGCACAGCTTCACCCTCCCTGCTGACAGTGACCCAGCACGGTGTGGGTGCCGCTGCCCCATCCGGAGAGGGGCAGCGCTGGAGCAGGAGCTGAGCCCACTCTGTGCCTGATGAGGGGCTGACAGCTGTGAGCAGCTTTTGTGTCTGTGTGGCCCCAAAGGCAGGTTCCAAAACATGCTTCCATCCCTCACCACGAAAGGCATCAAACCTTCTGCTCCAGGGAGAATATGGAATAGGGAGTATTTTAGCGCCAGTCACTGTTACTGCTGCGGATTTTGGCCTATGTGATGTTGGTTTTGGCTGCCTTTCTCTTCTGGGTTACATATAGGACTCGGGATACTCCATTACCAGGGCTTGTCTATATACTGATCAGCATATCTTCTGTTTATTTTCACCTCGAAATTGGGTGGGTTTCTGTGTGTTTTGCATGTGTGAACTTGAAAAAACCCTTATGCTTTTGGGAAAGCACTCACGTGAGTTAAGTGGCAAAATCCTTAAGTGTTAATTTCATGACGTTGTCTTAGAGATTGTCCCTTTGGCTTTCTGGATATGAAGAAAAAAATCTTCAGAGACATGTGTAATTAATTTTAATTAGCATTCACATTGGAGTGATCTGAAATGGTACGCCTTGATAGAAAATGTTAGTCATTGTTGTTAACTCAGAGCAGATGGCCATTTTTGTTTCTTCAAAATATATGATTTGCAGAGCTTCTGGTAGTGCTTTTCTATTTGAAAAACAGTGTCTATATTCAAACCAGCCACTGTGCAGTTACAGGTGTCTAAAAGGGTAGACTAAGACTAACGTTGAATAAGCAGAGTCAAAGTGGAGTTGCAGGTTGAGTAAGTAGAGAACATACAGTTTCATCCAAGATTATCTTTCCTGATAGTTGGAGTGTCTGGATTCTGTTATTTTCTCCCTTCTTAATTTTGGGTGACTATTTATGAAACCCGTAGTCTGTATGATTTCAATTTCAATCAAATAAAAAATACCTAAGAATTGAATCTTCGGTGTTTTTCATGGAATAAAGTTGGGCCAATTTGCATTTGGTTCTGGATTTCTAATGTTCATTTCAATTCTGCTTCCTTTCTAATAAGAAGACCAGATGTTCACAAAAAAATATTTGAGATAAGCACAGCTTTTTGAAATCCCTGTAAAAGAATATATTCCTTTATCTTTCGTGTCAGTGTGACTGCTGAAGTTAAATGTGGGTTTGTGGTCTTTGGAGTATTAAAGTGGTTTATAGGCCCAATTCTAAAAACTTTCACTAGTATTTTTGCTCTGTAATGGCTGTCCTGTCTCCTCTTGTATTGGCAAGAATAAACACATTTTTCAATTAATCTTGGTTAGTATTTTCTCTATATAAAAAGAAATTTCATGCATACACAGTATATCTCTGTCTACTGAAATGTTCCAGATCTAACACAATCTAAAAGCTGTCTATGCATGTTTAATATGTGGATACGAATTAATATATATGCACACATGTCAACTGGATTTGTAATGTGCCTAAAGTAATTACCCTTAAAATCTTTCCAGGTTTGTTGGGAGATAAATATTTAACCTTATCTTAGTAGCAAGAAATTACAAAGGGTGCAATACATCTTGATGTCTGGCAGTGGCGTGTGCCCGGAGAGAAGCAGTTCTGGTGTGCAGCCACTCTAGAGGGAAACCCGCTGGAATTGCCACCACTGTAGCAACTAGAAAGTTCTTTCTTTGTGATTTTCAATTGTGTGCTATTCACTCAGTGGTCCTGGATCGTATAGTTCTGCACCTTTAGAGGCAATCAAGTCTTCTCTGTGCAGTGCTGACAGCCCAGGCTTTACAGCTGGTGGAACAGAAATCTCAGTAACTCGCTGCTGGGCTCAGTCTTCAGACTTACCTGGCATCTCTCTGTTCCCTCTTGTACACTTTCAAATACCTTATTCCAGGCCTGTTAGGATTCTTTTGTAATGAGAGGAGTTAAAGTAATACCTGTGGGCAATGTAAAGGTCCTTTCTGCAAGGCTCTGAGATATGCAGGGGAAAGGAATCCAGTCTGCTGGAAACCAAGGTCATAACAAAGTGGAGAAGTTGTAGGGTAAGCAGAGTTACAGCTGAGTGGCTGCTGGACATTGAAGTAATTGGCTTGGCCTAGAGAAGGCATGTCCTGAGTGTGGAGCCATTCCAGAACTGGAAATGATGCTTTTAGTCCAGTTGTCTGTTCATCTCCATAAGCAATTATGTTGTATTTTTTCTGGAATGCACTTCCACATTGAGGTTTATTTATCTAGACTATAATAAAATCTGCAGATAACAAATGGTTACATTTTGTATTTTTCACTCTGGAAAAATGCAGTATTATGTTGGTTTCCAGTAGTGCTACTATAGATGTATTTTCGTGTATTATACATGATATTAAATTATAGTGGTGAGACTACAGGAGGAAGTAGAGTAGGTAGATGTGGTATATGCCTATAATTTTGGACAGTTTCCCCCATTTCTGTGTTCACATTTAAAAAATGTTAAATATGCAATGGAAATGTTACACACAAATGGTTCTTCTAGGGATGTTCCCATTTATTGTATCTGTTTTGTTTCTACAGTCCCTTAGATTTAGATATCAACAGGATTTGTATTGTTGAGAGCTCATCTTTTTAGTTCCTTGTATCCTGTGTTCTGTCATTCTCTTTGATGTATAACATTCCATTTTGCTGCTATAGAGATGACAATGAGGACATTACTTCACAGTCCATTCCATTTGGAGTAGGTAGGTGAGGATTGAGTAGTAACTGTTTCTGTGCTGATATACTCAACAATTTTAAGAAGTGAAAGAGAGAAGAAAACAGAAAATCTGAATTGTTTTCAAGAACTTTTTTACAGCTTTCCATGAGACGCCAGTGGATTCCTAATGAGTAAAACATGTTAATGTGTTTTTGTAAGATTCCACTGGTAACAGAAAAAAGACACACTTTTTTCAGAAGTCACATTGGCTTTTTTTTTTTCTTTTGAAAAGTTCCTGTGCCTGTCAGCCTTTCCTGGAGAAAGAAAGGCAGAGGAAAGA
This sequence comes from Scytalopus superciliaris, assembly GCA_013400415.1. Taxonomy (NCBI): domain Eukaryota; kingdom Metazoa; phylum Chordata; class Aves; order Passeriformes; family Rhinocryptidae; genus Scytalopus; species Scytalopus superciliaris. Next base: position 299,626 of record VXBX01007492.1, read on the forward strand.
AAAGCAGAGGGAATCCAGTAGCAAGGAAGCTGGTTAGGGAGGCAAGCATCCCTCACCTGCCAGGAGTTCTGGCTCAGGCTGTACATCCCTCAGTTCCCCTCGTGTGCTGAAAGTTGTGTCTTTGGCAGTAGAGTAGAATTAGCTGTACTAGAATGGTGTGGCTCTCACATACCAGGCTGGGAGAGCTGCAGGTATCAGCTGCTTGGCCATGAGGTGTCCCTAGACCTAGGAAAAGGCTTGACACAGAGGCAGGAAGGCAGGACTGTCAGCTCCCTTGTGTTCCAAGTGGTTGGCTAAAATCCCTGCTCAAACAGCTACGCTTGTTGTAGCAAGTCGCAAAATGCCAAAAAGTTTAATGTATGACCTGACAGTCCTGAAAAAATGTTTTCACAAGCTGCTGTCATGTTGTTTTGCTCTTGCAGATAAGTGTTTTTGGAACTTCCCTATCACTATGTTTTACAGCTTTTATTTGCTCTATTGTTATTTTTAGTCATCTTTTCTGAGAGTACCCTTTTACCATTTCAGCTTCCTATTTTTTCAAAGTTATAGCTGCTTCATTAACTTAGCCAAAAAGCTTATCTCAGTACAAGCTTCTCCTAACAATAAATTAAAGCATTTTCTTCTCTGGCAATTTCATTATGCTTCTCTCTTGTTTGTTTTGATTTGTTTTTGGTTTTTTTTTTGTTTTGTTTTGTTCAGTTCTTTGTTTTGTTTAGTAAATGTTGGCTTGGAGTTCCACAATATGGGAAATTGAATAAAATTTGGGTGTTTTTTCATCAGTTTAAGGTAATGGCATCTGAGGAGGTCATGGCGGGCTATTCTTTGCATTAAGGCGGGATTAGCACATTTGGAGTCAGGGAAGACAAAGCATTAATTTTAAATTTCTTAATCGCTTAAAAAAAAATCTATAGAGCTTTCATTCATTCATACTGTCAGTGGTTTTGCCTAAATGATGGGATCTGACCCTTTGATGGGTCTCTGTGACCTTGTGGGCTGTTTTCTCTGGGAAGGAAGTGCAGATGCGCTGCTCTGCTCGGCACCGAAACCTGCTCCAGTGGCATCTCCAGTCTGGATTCTTGAAGGCAATAGTGCAAGGCTGGTGCTGACTGCTCACATCTAGCCATTGAAATTGGTGAGAATTACATCACCAATATGAGGGAATCTGAGTATGTCCTTCATTCTTTGCAGTTGTGAATTCAATCTATAAGCCTGCTAAAAATACCTGGTTTCCCTCTCCTCAGAGGTGGGCGTGCTCTGGCTGCCGTACTGTGGTTTCATGGCTGATAATTTAATGATTAGGTGTCATGGCTGCTTCATGCTCTGGTTCAATTACTTCTTTTTTGTACCTGTTTCCTGAAACTCTCCCTAAAAAGCAAGGCTATGAGCTGCCTGGTGACATTGTTGGTAAGGGAGAAGCACTTCTGTGAGTGGGAATTACATCAACTCAGTAGTGTTCCAGCAGTGTGATGGTGAAATCCCACCAGGCCCTGACTGCTAAAGAAATTTGTCTAGGCAGTGACAATAATAGCTTTATTTCCTGGTTCTGTAGTGCATTCACTGTCCTTCCCCCTCAAAATGTGTGGCAGAAATGACCTCTCTAGTTACATAATGAGACCAAAGGACCCCTTGTCATTGCTGTCTTTGAGAGGGAAGTGATCTCCATCAACCCCCTTCTCCAGAGCTTGCTAAGGGAGGAAAACAGTCTGGTTGCAATGGAAGATTGACTCTTGTGCAACTGTTAAAATCTAGCAAAATGTGGTTTCCTAACCTTTGTCAGCTAAGCTTGTGGCCTTTCCTAAAAAGGCTGTTGGCTGACACATTTACAGTGATCTGGTCTGTGTATGGATTTTGAATTCAGAAACCAATGGTTAAACCATAAAGGGAAAGTCTGTTCTGTTTGTTGGAGGATTTACAAGTACCACCTTCCTATATATGTATTTTTCCTCCTTTCTCTTTTCTCGCATTAAGTGATTCCTTGTATTTATGTGAATTACCTGCAAGAAGTATTATTTAAACCTGTCCCAATTTACTGCTGTGATGACAGATATCAGAGGTTTGTTTTGTTTGTTTAAAATGTCTGATTATCATTGCTATTTTTTTCCTCTTTTACTAATGATGTCTAAAAGCTAAAAAGCGTATATAGTGCACTCAAAGGATTTAACATGGGAACAAGTTGTATTAGTAATTACTTTGGTTTTACTGGTTACAGCAACAATCTGTCACAAACTGTGCAGTTATTTTGGCGTGTCTTATGTGTTTGTCCTCCGCATCACAACAGCCTTCTTCCCCTAAAAATGCTCTGTTTTGGCAAAAGCAAGAAAATTGATTTTTAGTAGTTTCACGGTGCTTTTAGATGATTATTATTTCCAGAGCTGTGCTGTTGCATTCTAAGATATTTTTAAGTACTCCATGTAATTATTAAACAAGCACCTGTCCCATAAACTCTGTTGTCCAAAACAATTACCGAGTAATTTCTGATCCCAAAGGATTTTTAATTTCAAATGCTGTGTGCATGATACAGAGTAGTAAAATGCTAGTTTTACAATGTGGTGCTCTTTGTTCTAGGAATGTTTACAAGGATTACCGTTTCCTTGAGCTAGCCTGTGACTCCCAAGAGGAGGTGGATAGCTGGAAGGCATCTCTGCTACGAGCCGGTGTCTATCCTGATAAATCCTCAGTAAGTTAAACAGCTCACTAGTTTGCCAGTAGCTGCTCTGTTTGAGTCAGAAAAAGCAATTGTATCATCTGGGAAAACACAGTGTCTGCAGATATCTCGAGAAAGGGCAGCCTTCTCATTGTACTAGTCTGTGGTAATTGTGAAATATTCATAATGAAATATTTTAAGATCAATTTGTGCGTCAAACCTCAATGTAGGAAAAAAAAAGGCAACCACAAACCAAACCTTCCAACATGTTTTTCATTGGATCTGTGTAGCAAAAGCGTTGAGCAATTTGGGGTTTCCTGAGCTTCCTTGTTTCTATTAATGTTTTCTAGAGGTAAAGATGTGCTTTGAAGAGTTTATTCCCTCAAGCTCCATATTACAGAACTGACAGAAGCATTCCAGGCAATCATGTATATTTATTTTACTGATTTGCTGCATGTTTTTTGTGTATGAAACACATGCTTAACCTTTCCAAAGGCAGTTTTACTCAGCTAATCATCATGTGAAGCAAATTGAACAGGATGCAGTAAAAAAGCCTCTATTAATTCACCAGAAATGACAGAAAGTTGGGAAATGGAATATGTCCAGCTACCATTTCGTACTTTTTTGGACCTAGATTTCTTGATATTTTGCATCAAGTGAATGTTTGGGGAGTTGTATCCAGAGGGAAGGCTGACTAGCAAAAAAAAGCCTGTCATTTGAGCTTTTGAAGTTTCTCATGGCATGGTTCACCTTTCTGCAATGAGGCTGCTGGTTTGCTGGATTCCTTCAGTGGAAGGTCTCTTGTGAGAAATGATGCTTTGGTTCCAATGGGATTTATTCTTTCTGATTGTTTTCCATGGTCCCTTGTGCCCAAGATTTTGTGCTGTCTTCTCTCTTCATCTTTCTCTTCCTCATATTTCCTTTATAATTGTGATGCCTGCATGGCTTCCAGTACAATCCTGTCTGCATCTCCTCCTGCTGCTGTTTAAGCGAACAAGCCTCAGCTCCCTCTCTTCATACCAAGTTTAAAGGCTACCATCAAAAGATAAATAAGAAATCCTTGAACTGCTGGATTCTCCTATTATTATAGAAATAGGCAGTTATGATGATAACAATGATAGATTTTTTTAAAGAGTAGTGAAAATACTCATTTAGCAGGAGACCTACCAGGTATCTGAGGCCTTTAAAAAAGTAAAAGAAAGTTGGTGACTTTTCAGTATGTTGCCTGTTCTAGTAGATTGGTTCCTATCTAACACCATCAGAAGTCCTTTTTCAAGGATTGGTTATGAGAAGTTACCCAGTCAATTACTAGGAACAAACTATTATTTGGGGTTTTTCTTACTCAGGTTTTAATGATGGTATCAAAAAAAGTCTGTTGCTGGCTCTGGTTTAATCCTGTATTCTGTGATGGTTTTATCATAATTTGTATATCTGTTACTTTATCCTTAAACAAGACAGACTAGTTGGATTTCTAAACTTCTCTTCTGTCTTCCTGTTTCTCCCTTCCCCCTAAAAAATACTTGGTATTCAAAATATGTTTACAAAGAATTCTTGGTTTTGTTTAAAGTTGGTCTGTCAAAGGAGTTTTAGATGCAAGATGCGAGACTTTCTTGAAAGACAGAAGTAGAAGGGAGTCAAAATAAAGTTCTCCGTTGAGCCAGAATTATCTTTATATTATAAAAAGAGTGAATATTATTGGTCCAAACCCCTATAGTTTGAAATTCACCCAGTAGTCTCTCAAGCTGTTCAGGAAAGATGCTGAGCGCTACTCCAGTCTTCCAAAACTTGATGTGTACAGGACTAGAGGTCCAATGGCCAACTGTGAGTCTGCTGTTCAGGATTTGAATTTTACAAAGCAGAGTCTGCAAGGCTCCAGGTACCTTAGAAGCTCCAGTGGAACCTAAATAAAAATGCGCAGTGTTTCATTAAAATCCTGTGCATGCTTTTCAGTTTCACACCTTCCTCTGACAATACAAAACAGTTTTAAAAACACCCTCCCAGGTTTTTATTCTCCTTCAAAGATTTAGAGACTGTGTTTTTCAGTAAGAGAGACTGCCAGGAAATGGCAGCAACTTTTTACTTCAGAGCTTCCCCACAGGTTTGTGATCCCGGAGCTAAAAAGGCAAAGAGGTGCCCAAGCCCCTTCCCAACCCGACCTTCTCGCTTTCTCTCATGTGCGAGGCACAGCTGGGAACTTTGAGCATCCAAGGCTTTGGCACCAGCAGTAGAAAAGTTGCTGCTTAGAAATGAAAAGTAGCTGGGTATTGCTGTGAGGCTGGAGCGCTGCAGCGTGGGCTGGCCTGCTCCCTGGAGCTGCCGGGGCGTGTGCGGGATCGGCAAAGCGGAGCGGGTGCTGTCACTGGCAGCCCTGCTGCTCATCTGCAGGGACCTGCTGGCAAACCCACAGCCACTGCCCCTAGCTGGGTTCCTTCTGCAGTGGCAGGAAAAGCAGGAATTTGTCACTGAATTAGAGAGATTCGTTCTGAATTCTCACCAAGGGCAAATCTCTCGACTGGAATATTAATTTTTCTATGTTATTTTCTGTTGTTGTTGTTTTGTTTTTTTAGTAGTAGTGTTACACTGATTGCAGTGGTAATGGGGCTTAGTACTTACTGCCACTAATATGGAGTCTCTGCTGATAATTTAGTCCTGTAAGATAAGTCCGTGGTTGTAGATTTATAATTTTTCTTTTTGCCTAAACAAATTTCATTAATGTATTAAAGATTATATATCACCCCTTTACTCCTTTTCCTGGCTTAATTTTGCCTGCCTTCCCTGGCCCCCTGCATATGGGGATGCACCCTCACATTCACATATTCACTCTCTGGTTAACTATCTCTGATCACCCCTCAGTGGTGCTCCTAAATTCTTTTGCAGTTTGCCAAGTCACCTCCTTCCCACAATGATTTGCTTTTGTCAGGCCGTGGGCTTTGACAGCCACTCAGATAGCAGCGGATCAGTGTTTTTATTTTTTCAACCCGTAGTCAAGTCAGCTTTCTTGATACAAATCGCACTGTGGCCAATTCACTTTGAAATGGGATATCCATTTACCAGCTGACTTTACTGCTGGCTTTCTGGACTGATGCATCCAAACCCCTCCTTTTTAAAAAAAAAAAAAAAGACTACAACTTTGTGACTAACCCTTCCAGACTGTATTTCTCAACTGTAGGCTGGTGTTTATTTTGGCTGGCTTCCCACTGTATAATATACACTGTTCATGCCAGCTCATGGCAAAACTCACAATTAAACTAAAATAATAGCACAGATGTTTGTCGTAACTTGCTCTGCACACTCTACCTTGCTAGCACCATCCATTCCTCTTTCCCCCCTCCCATAATGCCATCTCCTCCTTATTTTTATTTCTAATTTAAAAGTTCAATATTTGCTTTTTAAAAAGCTTTGGATCATGAAACTTTCCATTCATTGGCAAGTTGTAGGGAGTGGCTGTCATGCAGGGCTCAGCAGACATGTTTAGTGGGTTGCTTTGCGTACTGGAAGCTCAGTATTACCAACACACGAAAATCCCTCTGGCTTCCATCCCATCCCTAGATCACTTCAGGCCTCATTTTCTTCTTCCCTGTATTAGTGTCTACTGACTTCCCAGGAGCTGCTCCTTATTGACACTGAAGGAAGCAGAAGTGGAATCAGAATGTTTGCGTAGAGAGGAAAACGGCTTTGCCGAACACTTTAAATCCCTTGCGAATGTCCTGGTGTTCCCCTGGAAGCTCTCTAACTTCAGGATTCAGTGAATGTTCCCTGAGTCAGTTCCTCACTTGGTCTGAGCCATTTCCAGAGCTGTACAAGTTGGGCTGAATGCATGTAAAGCAAATGTATCTAATATTTCTTTTTTTCCCCCTCTTTCCTCCTTGCTGCATCCTGCAAAGGGGAGCAACAAAGTAAGTTGTGTGTCCTTTTACAAATTCCTTTTATATCCTGTCTCGTGGGTTTTGTCATGAAAATTGATTTGTCTTGTGGTTCTCACAGCTATTACCTGCATGCTCTTAACAGCAAACTGCTATGAAAAATGTGGGTGCAAAAGTGACTTCTAGAAGAACTGTTATTGGCTCTTTGTTTTAATTTTGGGCAAGGAAAAGTGTTAAGTGTTGCTAAGTGCTGTTTTTTAAGGGGGTTCAGTAAGAATGATACTATAAAAGTATTGGGCCCAAAGATTATGAAGGTATAGTAATAAAGACCTTCTGAGGAAAGGTTACTACAGTCTGATGAAACTCATTACAGCTGGATTTTTTGACTATACATCAAAGCTTGTATTAATGGGCAGTTATAAAAACCCAGCACCAAAGTCTTAAATAACAGATCTGCTGGCGTTGTTGGCTAAGCTGAACTAGATCAGTGTACTGGCTTTGAAGGTGCCTTAAAATGGATGGAGGAGGGTGGGGTCAACATTTGACTTGGCTTCTAGACCCTTGATGTGTTCCAGCTGGACAGCAGCAGAAGGGTGTGGGGTGTGGAGAGGGAGAACTGAAATATGCGTGGTAGGGTTTTTTTGAAAGTAAGCAGCACATAAAAAGACAGTTTTGCTGATGTTGATCTGATAAACGAGTAATCATGCCGTTCCCAGGGTTAGTACTTCTTTTTGCCATTTTTACTGAGCTTAAGAATGGAAATTGCACATCTCACGCTTTGGAATAAGATACAGAGAGAGTTTGTCATACCTCCAAAAGGAGTTATGCAGCTTTTGTGCCTTTTTTTTCCCTTCTCTTTACTGTTTTGGTATATTAACTCTTAGGAAGATGAATCTGGAGCATCAAAAGATGCTTCACAGTAAATGTTGAAAGTAGCCTTTGAACTATTGCCTATAGAATCTCATTGTGAGCTGGAAGCATTTCTGGGGTATTTGGAAAAAACCCAGGTGGGTTTTAAATGTTATGAAGGTTGGGGATTTCTCTCTGCTTTTAATTTTTGTATTTTTAACCAGTTTTTGACCACATCTGTCTCCACAGTGGCTGGGCTCAGAAGCACCAAAAATCTTCTGCCCGAGAAAAGGGGCTCTTAGTGTTGGGTGGGGAGGGGTTAAGAGAATTGGTGTATTGATGGCATGGAGAGAGGGACTTTACATAGGAGGTGGTGTGAAATGTAAATGTTAACTGTGTACACTAAAACGTCAAGGTAGTGTTTATAATGTTTCTTTACAACATGCTGACTTAAGGCTTTGCTGCTGCAGTGGATGCTGGTCTGATCTCAGAGGAGGGAGGTTGGACTGTAGATGCTCTGTCAAGGGAAATGGGGATAGGTGGGACACTGGAGAGCTCTTGGGGCTGGCAGACACAGAGTCTGCAGGTCAGGAGTTGCATGGACCTCTGTTCTCCAGAGCCCTGAGCTGTGGGGCACCCCAGGGAGGTCAGGACCAGTAGCATCTGACAGAATTAGCTGCTGCAATAAGGCAGGTATAGGAGAAACCTGTGAGATGTGAGGGTTGGGGAGCTCTTGGCTCTCCTTTCACTGTGAGCAAATGGCAGTTCTTGCTGTAGGTTCAGAGATATTCTCCCCCTGGCCTGGGCTGTCAGCCAGAAGATAACTCCAAAAGAAATCTCCAGGAAACCATCCTGATCCTTCTCTTTGACCCAGTTCCTTGTAAGGGTTCTTGTATCTTCATCTGTGTGTCCCCCCACCCTCCCCTTGTCTTTCACAGAGGCCATTCATGCTGGAGTCTGGAGGTTACATTATCCCAACTAGACAGACAGAACTAACCTGCAGCTGCCTGCAGAGACTCAAACCCCGCAGTCTTCTTGAGACTTCTGTACCTGGTGGTGTGGAAAATTGCATGGGCAAACCTGAGAGGTGGCCAGAGAGTTTTTCAGAAGGGGCCAGGGGAAGAGAGGGATGGCAGATTGAAGTTGGTGAGGGTTTCTCACAGTTTCTTATGCAACGTTATGCTGCAAAGCTGCATAATCCCTCCAGACTGCCCTTCTACAGATTTCCTGAGTTGCTCCCAGATCTGTAACCCTCCTCCTAGTGCTGCCCAGTGTAGCATTCATACTGTGCCTCCTGTCCTATGTACAGATGTCAAGATTCTGTACTCACCCATCCATTCAGGCTGTGGCTGCTTTTATACCTCTGCCTTTAGCTTTGCACTCTTGGATTTACAAAAGTAAAAATAAACACTGGAGTAATGAGTCCCTAAGAAAAAGGGGAGGAAGGGAAGTGAAGAGGGCTTATAATCGTCAGCAGACTACTAATCATTTTTATTTTTACTTTTTATTGTTGCACAATCATTACCGTAAGTGAGATTTCTCACATGGTTAAAGATAAATATATCTTCAAAAGCATTGTTGGATCAATTCTGTAAAAGGGTCGTGTAGAATGAGGTAATGGAGACCTACCTCATTCAGCAAGCAGATGTTGGCAAGCCACATTTTACTAATATTAACACTGAACTGCACAGCCTTGAGCAGGGGAAGAGGGCAGAATTGCCCCGAGTTGTGCAGGGCACTGTGGCTTCAATCCAGGTACTGAAGACAGAGGACCTGAGAGCTTCTGACAGTCCTAAGCCACCACTGTGGATTTGCTGTTTTCCCTGTGCATCTTCTTCACCCTCATTTTAAAAAAAAAATCATAAATCCCCTCAAAACAGCCCTCCAGATGATGCAATTTGGAAACAGCATCAAAACCTGTACCATTCTCACAAAGTGCCTCTTCAGTGTGCTTCTCACCTTCTCAGGTTGAAAGATTAAATAGATGTTATGTCCTTAGGAAATTTGGGTTCCAAACCCCTGGGCACTCCAGCAATAAAACAGCAGCAACAAGAAAATCAAAACCCTAAAGTGCCACTTTTTTATATAAAAACTCATATTTCCTTTGTCATTATTAAGTCCTCAGTTAGTGAATCATTTCTGCTTGATTTGAAGGATCAAACACTTAAGTGCTGAGCTCAGACTTGAGAAACTACAACTTGGAAAAGAAAAATCTTTTTAAATTACTTTTTGCGGATAAAGTGACTATAAATTTCTTGTCTTTTAATTAGTTCACATTGCTGTGCTTGCTGATACCTTTTACAGAATGTGTAGAACTGAGGTACATGCATCCTGTATTCACATCTCGGTGAAGTTGTCACAGTGCAGACAGCACTGCGCATTAAAATGTTCACTGAATGTAAGGTCAGTGTAATTTAGTTTGAATTTTCTCTTAGGAAAAACAGAATCCGCTTTGGAAAGAGAAGGAAAATGCTCTTCCTGTCAGGTCATTTTGCCTGTTATTCCTTAAAATACTTCTTGGTGACATATTAATTGCTTAGATTGAAGCTTTCTTTTGCCTTTTTTTTTTTAGGGGGGTTTAGTTTTACTAAACCCAGATTCCAAATCAGCTACTTCATTAAGGAGTCCAGATGTCCTACTGTCTCTTGAGACAGTCCTGGAAAATGGGAATGTGGTGAAGTCAGGATACTCCTACCTAGATATATAGCAACAGTGCTCTCAGTGCATGCATTTCGTGCTTGGCTGTTTCCATGTCAATGCAGGTGTAGTGCCAGAAGCCATCAGTGTCTTGCACTGGAATAAAGCTCTGACTGTCTTTTCCAAATCCAGCCATGTTTCTGAAGGGGCTTCAGTTATCTCCCAGACACAAACTCTGACTCAGCCAGTTACTGGCTGTGATGATGCTCTGCCAGTGCCCCAGCCAGATTCAAACTGGAAGTGAGTGGTTCTGCTCTGGGATTGCTCAAGTCCATGTTTGGGGTAAGTTCCCAAACTAGGAAAAATAAAGACTGGTTTGGGTTTGTTGAAAAGCAAACTGCTGATATGTCAGAGGGCAAAACAGCGTAGACAGAAGTGTAAACTCTGCCTTTACTGGGTTTACTTTTTTAATTACTATATTTTAGAAAAGGAAGGCATTGAATTCTAGGAAAAGAAGAATCCACTTTAGTTATGACTACAATTGGCTTCAGGCCAACTAGGTTTAAAAATAACTTTTAAATGAAGTGTTAATTTTTTTTTTCAAGTGGAAAAATGCCATAATTTTATAGACAGTGTTTCAGTCATTGCTTTGAACAGATGAGCTGGATTTTACAAGGAAGTCATGGTGTAAAGGAGCAGCCCAAGGGGGTGAATGTGTGTGTGCACACATGGTGGGTCAAAAGCAGTCCAAAACACAGGGAGGAAAGGAAATGGCAGGCTGTTTTTCCGTCCTTTTCTCACTGCCTCACTGTTTCAAGGATGTGAAAACATGTTTCACATAAAGACTGTCTTCTTGTTCTCCTAAATATTTACTGGTTCAAACAAAAATTAGATGAAAACCTTGTTCCCCAAATGTTCCTCAAGAAACAGAGCAGCCCTGGTTCACATTCTTGTAAGAGTAAAATAACTGCTGGCACGAGAGAGTTAAAAATGTACAGGGAGAAAGAGATTCATAGGATTGCATCAGTTGCCCTGACTGTAACAAGATGCAGGCTGACGGACTGAATGATTTCAAAACCAGTCCTGGCGAGGCTGGTAACTGCTGATCGGGGTCGGGGGTTCAGTAGCTGTCACAGGGTTTTACGTTTCTGCTCTTAAATGGGGCTGCTGACATTAAGCAAACTCCAGGAAATTTAGAAATGAGCAAACATTTTTTTTTATTCCTGTTATGTATTCACGGTGGGCTCTTTACTGTGCCTTTGGCAAGGCATCTGCATATTGAAAATACTTTTAAATTCTTCGTTCTTTGTGGTGCAGCTACTTTTTGCACCACTTCCACTCTGATGAGGGATTTTGTCGAAGCTCTAGAGGAAGGTGAAAGCTCTCTGGTTGTGAAGTTTCAGGTCATGGAGTGTGAGTATCAGCCCCGTTCTGGACATTCAGTGAGATTTGCCCTGGGGCAGGTGCAGTGAAGGTTTCCAACCTCTAAGGGTGCTTTCCCAGCCTGGGTCAATGAGCACTGAGAGTTGGCTGGCAGAGAGGGAAGGTGCTTCTGGGCTGTGCTGTACAAAACTCTGCCACAAAGGTCCTTTGGACTCCAAGCAGCTGGAGTTACTGTGTCTCCAGATCTTGGAACAGTTGCAGTCAGGAATATCTGGTTGCCCCTTACTGCATAACAGTAATGGGGTCACCCATGAGGGGAACTGAACAGAGAAGGAAACACAAGTAGCACAAGACTTTGGGACAATCCTAAAATATCTTGCTTGTCTTCCAAGTCAGTAATTGCACAAAAGCCTATTGCTGAGTAGTAATTAGGAGTAAATAAATATTTGAAACATTTTTTTCTGCCAAAAATGTCACCAGGCTCACCCTTCCATAGCATTTACAGTGTAACAGGAAATGTAGTCATTGGACATGAGGGTGGAGGGCAACTGGTGAACAGCCAGATACTCCTTTTTTTCTCATTTAGAAGGGAAAACAAGATGATCAGAAGAAACTGAATGTTGTTTTCCCTGACTCCATTTTAGACTATAATGAAGAGCCTAGTCTGACACATAGTTCATCCTGGATTTCTTTAACCTTTCCTACGCATAATTTTTCATGGAGATAAGTTTCTAATTCCTTTTGGTATGCCAAGTCAGAATCAAGTCCTATGTTACATGTGTGAAACCCTCCACTCTGGAGCTTCCATAACTCTTTTTCTGTGATGTCATGTGCTCCTGTTCGGTGCTCACTCCTCAGCTCCTGTCCCACCTGTTTCCCAGTCCCACTGTGGCCTTTGATTGACTGTCTTCCCTGTCCTCTGTTTGCTGTATGACACTTGATATATTGAGTGTGTGCCAGTTTTGGAGAATGGTGATTTCCCACTGGGAAAAGCTGGCTATGGATTAGTTGTGGTGTCTCAGTGCAATTCTTCAGGGACTTTCATACACTTGTTCCTAAAACCTCTGTTCCTGTAGCTGAGAAACAAGGAGCCTTACTCTTTCCATTCTTTGAAACTCAGCCTCTGCTCTTCCTCTTTTGTAATCAAGTTGTTTGTAATTCAGAGCGAGAATTATATGTCATTGTATGTGCTACTGAGTTAAAGTAACACATGTCAAATTATTTGGGGAGGTATAAGCTTAGTGGTGAATAGGTACAAAATTACCATGACCTGTAACACAAGGTGTCAGGCCCCTGTCAGACCCTTTAACAGCAGATATTCAGACTTTCTGGTCACATTTGTTGCACAGTATTATCTTGAGTGGTTCAGCAATTGGGGTTTCTGAGCTGGGTGGCAGCATACCTAAGGGCATTTAGGGAAATCAACTAAAGGAATTCACTCAGAGCATGGAAGATAAAGTCCTTGAAACAAAATTAGTCTTGAAAAAAAATTAGTCTTATGCAATGTAATTTGGTGCTCAGTTGTAGTTTGGTTTAATACTGCTTGATTTGCAGGCATAGAGATTCTCCCAGTGGAAGCAGGAGCCTCCATGTAGTGAATAGAAGCCTTTCCTGCCACAGGCCAGTGTCTCTAGCTGTGTTTTGCTGGCACTATGTAAAAGTATGTAGTTGTTCACAACCGTGGTCTGGAAACAACTGCTGTACCATAATTCTAAATTATAGTTATTAGAGGATATCTGGCTGATTCAGATAGCAGATTCTCAGAAGTACTGTGAGCAAGATTGTCCTTGGCTCTGCTGTGAGGGCAGTGACAGAATGGCAGAGGCCACCCTTTTATCCACTTTTGCAGCTGCATACAGGCAGGCACCTCAGAAAGCTCAGCCCCTCCTTCACATCACCTGCAGCCCAAGACGTGAGTGCAAACACTCAGAAGATGGGAAGTGTTCATGCCAGCTCTGTGCACCAAGGAGCTCCATGGGCAGAGTTCTTTACTGAAGGCTGTGACTGAGTTAATGGTCTGCCTGTATGAACAAGGACACTCAGATGTGTTGGTGTCTGGAGCTGTGGGACTGTACATGAACTGGAGCTGGTGAATTTAGATGTGTGCCAATGTATGTCTCTGTATGGACGTACAAGTAACCAATATCTTATGTAAAGGTAAATTCTTACCCTCATTTGTAGGACTTCTAGAGCAGTGGCTTCTGGTTTACATGTTAAAGCTCAGGCTAACAGTGAGAACATTGTCTGTAGTCCTTGACACCATCTGTGTTGCCCTTGGTGTAATGAAAATCAAGGTGCTTGGTTTAGGGAGCTCAGCCTTTGGCTGTCTTTAAGTCTGAAAACACCAACTCTATCTCTGTGCTCTTTGTTATACCCTGCTCTGCAGGAAATACCTCTTTACCTGATGGGTGAATGTGAGTGCTCAGAAATGGTTTAATTGCAGCCAGTCTGGGTCATGGAAAGGCTGGAAGGTGGGCATGGAGAGCTCAGTGACATCAACTTCTAGAGAGTGAGCACATCACCTGTTGTGAGTGGGTGTCCTTAATGTTATATGTTTCCAAGAGACTGTTTGGTTTTTTCTGTGCTTTCTCTAGTCTGATCAGTGTTCTGCTGAAATAAAATTCTCGTTTTCTAGAAGCAGGCCTGCCATTGTCTGACTGGGGCTGTGCTTTCTGCCCCATGTCCTATTTCTTTTGCTTAGTTCCATCGTCTGTGTACAGTTTCTTTTGTAAGCCACAGCATGATGCCATTCCAGCAGCTGGTTTTAATACTAGAAACAGATACTATTTGTCCAGAAGCTGCAGTTGAGGAGCAGGATCCCCTTTTACAAACTGGGAGTAAGAACATCGTTCTTTGCAGTCGAAGAATGACAGGAGAGAATCAATGGATAATTACAGGACAGTGTCCTGTGTGTTTTGCTAAAGATTTGTCAGTAGCCATTGAGTGCCTCTGGAAACGGAGGGTATGGGGGCAAATTACTTGTTTGTCACTGGTCTGACCAGCAAAGGACATTCATTCTTTAAAAATGCCTCACTCCAACATCTTTTAAGTATGCAGTAATTTCTTCCTACCTGTCTTTTAAGGACAAGGGTGATTAATCCTCCTGTTCTAATTATCTCCCAGACTCTTTTCAATTCCTTTCTGAAATATGACACTACTTCATTTGTGTCTGTCCTTATGTGGTGGAACCACCTCAGCTTAGAGCATGATTGAAAATTGCTTTAGTGGGTGTGTTGGGACAGTTGTTCAAGTGATTTAAATCAGTAATCCTTGTGAACTATCCTAGGTATAAGCATACATATGAAGGTGTCCATCTTTTTGTTTCAAAGGATTGCACCCAAGAATGTGTGTGTTTTTGGAGAACCCTGTTGGTGTCTTTGCTTAGGGATGCTGGATGGGTTTCCTTTAGTGAACGTGATTATCAGCATTTTGTCATCAAAATTCAGATCTTTTCTGATGGGTTCCCACTGGGGAATTGCATTTTTAGGAGTCTGTGTCTAGAATAATCTGTGATTATTCCTTCCAAGTCTGGATCTCTTGGCTGTAGACTACTTGACTTTTCCTTTGTTGACAGTGGGTCCTTGGAAGTGCCAGGTTCTCAGGTAATTGTCTTTGGGCAACTTGGCAGTAAAGCAAGAGAACTCAAATTTACTATAGAGTGCTTAAATACACATATTTTTTCTGGTGAGGCTCTCAGTGTGACCTGTTCCTCTTTTGTGTGCTCCTGGGGTTTCAGGCAAAGTCTTCCTGCCTATGCTCTTTCTAGTTGAATCTTCCATTTTGGATGTTGGAGTGGTTTACTTGACCTAAAAAATACTCCTTATAAAAAGCAATTATTTATATCTTATTTGCAGCTGCAATTCTCTGTGAGAAGCTCATGCTTCTCCAGTATCAGTGACCTTTAAACTGATGTTTCACAGCTCTTTATAAAACATGTTTCATCATCTATAGAAGAGCATTAAGCTATAGACACAAATACCTGAAAGGTTGTGACAAATAACCCATTCCTTCAAAATTCAACCCCCAACTGACAATGGAAAATTAGAGTTCAAATACTGGTAATGCTACTGCTTTTGCTGCTGAGCATTTTGGTAAAAACACTGCTTTATTGTGGTAACTTCACAGTCCCTTTTAACCTTCTACTTTTTTCTTGACAAGTTGCTGGATATGTCCTGGAAAGTTTCTGGAGTCTGCTATGGATCTGCAGCAGCTCAGAATATGGGGAGCAGCATAAGCTAGAACATGTTCTATTCAGTATGCAAAGAAATAACTTTGGGCAGGGAAGATTTCCAGTGCAAATTAACATGTCCACATTCACACTTAGCAAGCTAAAAACTCATCAGAGAGCAAGGTAAAATTGCTAAGAATTGCTCCCAAATTTCCAGTCTGTCCTCCTGGACATCTGCAAAAACTAAGCAGTTTTGCTACAGAACGTAAGCTCGACTTGACACAGAATGTTTTTATTAATATTCCTACCTGGAATCTCCAATAGGAGAGTTTTTTTAGTCGATCCAAGTTTAGGCATCTCAACTTTCAGATCTGGTAGTTTTTTGCAAAACCACTGTGATTTCTCATATTCTTATGAACTGACTTTACTGAGTTTAAAGTCTCTTGCTGAAAGATATGCTTAAAAACACAAAACATGCTTCCGAAATGATGTGCTAATTAAAAAAGGGGAAAAAAAAGAATAAAGAAAAATAAAGGGAAAAAAACTCCTCATAGATTTCGACAGAGTACTCCTTCTTGCCCAACCTGCTGTGTGTCTGATAACATATTCCAGAGGGGCTGTGCATGCAGTGAGCTTTCAATTCAGTGTCTTGGGGTATAGTATGGCAGGATATTTGAATCTGTAGCAGTTAGTTTTAAAAAGTGCAGAATGCATTGAAATCCAGGAATTTATCTGTCTTGAGAGTGCACCCGGATGTAGTCAAACAGAGGAGCACTTTCTAGTGCTGTAACGAAAAATTTTATTTTCCCACTTCTCCCCAGTTTGCATGTCATACAAGAGCTGGGATATGAGGCAGACTTTGCAAGCAGCCACAGCACTTCTTGCTGGTTTTTGGGTTTCCCAAAAAGATCTGTGCTCGGTAGGTTGTTCTGCTGCCAAAGGCTTTATCATGTGGACTGAGTATTGTAACAGAACAGACAACACCATCTTCATGTGTTTTTAGACATGTTATTTACTGGGGTTTCCCTGAAGAAAGCTTGGGGATTCTTTCCTTATGAGTCACTAACAAAGTGGTTGTTTTTATATAAACTTTCCTTCAGCTGGTTAGAGTTGGAACACAACGTCTTGTGCTCCTTCTGGGGTCTGACTTTTCTCTTAATTTCTTTTAGTAGTTGTTCCTGCAGCCAGCAGGATGGTTTGAACCTCGTGGCCTTCCCCCCACACTCTGAGTTCCCTAGCCTTGAAAATCGCTGGTCTGGCCAGCAGAAGTGCTGGTGGCAATCACTGTGTGGGTAATTCCACTACTCAGCTTTCTACCTTGTGGTGCTTTTTCAACTCTGACCTTCCTTGTGGCTTAGGGAGAATGTGCTGTTGACATCAGGCAGACTGGAGTTTGCGTTTTATGTGCTGAAATTAAAGTTTTGAAAAGGGTTGATAGTTGACTTCAGGGCCATAAAGGTTAAAGGCTGTAAAGTTCTGTGTTTCCACAATGGAAA
This sequence comes from Scytalopus superciliaris, assembly GCA_013400415.1. Lineage (NCBI taxonomy): Eukaryota > Metazoa > Chordata > Aves > Passeriformes > Rhinocryptidae > Scytalopus > Scytalopus superciliaris. Next base: position 316,666 of record VXBX01007492.1, read on the forward strand.
TCACTAAAGCTGGAGAGCCACATCCTTCTCTTACATACCCCTGAATCCCTTCCCACTCTCTTTTGGTGGCTGCAGCAGAGTGGTGCAGAGTCACTTTTAATTACCTCCTTCCATGGCTTTTGATTTCGAGCCCAACTGATGGCGCCAGGGGCTGAACCACAGGGAGATCTCCGGGCAAGTCCTGCCTGTGTTGGCCACCTTGCCAGGCAGATGCTGCACTTCCTTGTGGGGTTGTTTTTTATTACATTTTAAATTTTTGAGCCTGAGACAGGAGCTGTGTTAAAATCCAGTAACTCTGTAATGCGCTTGCACACGAGAATTTCTGGGCTGTGGACACCAACTTCTGTTCCACTCCCTGACCTCACTTCAGATATTTATAGTCTGCTTGTACATCTATGTAATTGTATGTGTGTTTGACCTCACAGGTAACATATTCTGTATTTACAGATTTGTTAAGATGCCTGGTGTTATTTTAAGCCAATAAGTATGCGGAGTTCTTTGAGTCTTTTTCATAACCCAAGATTGGATTTCTTTATTTTTACAGGAACAGGAATGGTTTAGCTGGAATGAAAATGTTCATTCCACTGCATCATTAGCTACAGGCAATCTTCAGTTGAAGCCTAGCCCATTTTTCATGCTAAAGCTCTAGTAGTTTGACCATTAATCAACATGTAGGACAAATTTCTGGGGCTGAGAGAGCTTTTCTGCGTGCCTGTAATTTAAGATGAACTCTTTTTTTGTTTTTTTCTTATGAAAGGAAGGTAGTCAGAAAATAAATTATGTTTTAAAGAGTTCACCTCTCTCTCACCCCCTTCTACTATTCCCCTTCTGATAATCGCCCCAAAAGTTTTCATTAGATGGATATGGAGTTTTAGCTGGAGTAGCAGATCCTCAAGTGTGTCATTTGATCCTCCAATAATTATAAAGCAACCTTCTCTTAGATGAAACTAGTCTCTGACATGGTGACTGTGTCGAGTGTCCTACGGATAGTCTAGTTCAACTTCCTTTTATGACTTTATCTGAGACCCTAAAATTAACTTTTAAAGTTTTTCCTTCCCTTCTCCATTACATGGAAGCTGTAACCAGCAGCCCACAGGACCGTCAAGATCTGTAGTCAGCTATTACCTGCCTTTTCAGCTGCCTGCTCTTCTCACACAAGGTGAAAATTCAGAGCACTGATCCTCCAGTTTGGAGGCAGCAATGGGAAAATCATGTTTGGAAAGGCAGGAATTGTTTCCTTGCACCACTTCTCTCTTCTAGTCTGAGCAGGCTCCGTAAATCACTCTGCACAGACCTGTGGAACATGCAGTGCTTTTCCAGCCACATGAAGGAAGTGGTCCAACAAGAGTCTCCAAGCCCAGTGGCTTAAGAGAAGTCTTCTCCAAAGGCCACATTCCTCTTTTCCCAGGCCCACTAAGCAGCAGAAGCAGCTTTGAGTTAATCGGTGAGTGCATGGGAGTTTTTGGAGATCACTACCCAAATATCTTTGCTCTTTCCTCCCAGATATACTCCCCAGCTTAACGTGAGAGCTGATGCAGAGCCCTTTCCAGCTCAGAGGCAGGGGAGGATGGTTTGGAACATGGACAAGGATCTTGTGCTGGAGGAAGGAAAAGAGCCGTGTAGTTCATACAAGACACAGAGTTATTCCAGTTTAACTGTCTGGGGCTCTCAAAGGCTGCACTGATCTGCCCTGTGGAGGCTGAAAAGCAGTTTCAGTGCAATGGTGATAAAATCATCTTGTTCTCGACATGCAGTTTCATTAGACTCTTAAGGAAATGGTGCACCAGCCACAGAAACAAGGGAAGTGTCACGTGTAATGTCTCACCAGAAGGCCTGTAGCCTCCTCCATCAGTGACCCAGACAGGATCACACCAGTGCTGTACAACATGGTGTTTCCTCTGTTGGATCTGCACTGCTCCTAATGGAGAATACCAAGGCATGTGCTCTTTTCATGGCCACATCATGCCAGTGTCTTGGAATTATCTGATGCCAAGTTAGATGCCTTTGGGTTTTCTTTCACGCTGTTATTGCTGACTGATGAGCTCCCAGTCCACTGCAGTGGCTGTCAGTACTCTGTCAGCATACAATTATTATTTTAGCCTGTTTTCTGCTTTTCCAATCCTTGAAGTTATCCTTGCCTTCCAGGACAATGTTCAATCTCCCGTTGTGTTGACACTACCTCACAATTTTGTGTTATGGGCAGAATCAAATTCAACTGGCAAGTTTATGCTATTTTAGTTCGGTAAGACTGATCCATTCGACATTTGATGATTAAATCCTTCAAGGCTGCTAGTTCTTCTTCCTGGACTATAATTTGTTTATCTATTAGAGAATTGTTTTACTGGATCATTCATTCATTAATACTCACCTTCATAAACTTATTTTCCAGGCTCCTAAGGCTACCACTTTGCTAAACCAAGTATTTGTCAAGTTTCCCTTAGTCAGAAAAAGCAGTTTGACATGCTCTGCCATCTTTCTTTATATTATTTTTTAATTTTATTTAAAGTCTTTCTTTAGAAGCGTGTTCAAAAGCCTTGCATACAGTCATGGTTTGACTGACAAGCCTGTACTTGCATCTGTTTTCCTTCCATTTTGTTGAGTGTTAGCACTGCACTTGCTGTTCCACAGAAGGTCTCATGTTGGTACCTTCATGCTGTGATTCTGCACCCACTCCATGGGCAGCAGCAGGAGCTGATGGCTGGGTATGGGTGTATATCTGTGATACTTTTAGGAGATTATGCACAGTGTTGTTTGGGGTTTGTGGGTTGTTGGTTTTTAGTTTGTTTTTTGAGGGTAGTGATTTATTCCCTCACTGCCTCCCTTGACATCTCCAGACGTGGCTAGAAAAGAATGATGATGATACAGCAAGGTTTGTTTCACCTGAGGCAGTTGGTGCAAGAACTTTTGTCTCTGAAAGCTTGATGGCCAAAATGCTTTGCTCAGAGGAACCCAATGGAAACTATCTTGTCAAGTAGCCTCAGAGCTGATGACTCAGGTTTTCCCCTGCTCTGGTCTGGGTGACAGGAAACTGCCCCTGAGAGCCATGAGAAGCTGAAAGCAGTAATTCACACTCTGACACAGCATTTTCTCCTTTAATATTATCAGTAAATTGCACCCCTAAATACAGCCTGTGATTTCAGACCAGGGTCTTTACTTCATACCTCCTTTGCTGCTCCTTGGTTTTTGTTTGCAGGTTTATTCATTTTTATACTGGTTCAGTTCCCGTTCCTCTTTCATCTGTCCTAAACACACAGTCATGTTTCCTTGGGTGGGTTGATTTGTTAGTGCACGTCTCACATCAGCCTTCACTTTCTTCAACAGTGGTCCTTCATGGTTCATGTGAACTTTGGATCACATCCTTGTAGATTTTCTTGCCACTAACCCGTGCTCCTGCACTCATATGTGGTGTCTGTGTGGGGGTGTAAAGGAGTACATGCACTTGTAGGCATCTGAATTGAAGCTGTGCTAGTTGATGCTGAGGTATGTGTCTAATGCTAGACAGTATTAGGCACAAATAAGAATTGTTTAATGTGGAGTACGTAATTATCCACTGAGAAATCTGCACCTTCTCAGATGCCTTGTCAACACTTCATGTCTCAAAATGTGCCGTATCCAGCAAGCTGTGGCATTAACCTTTGCTAGGCCAGGCTGAACATGTGAAAAATCAGTTCGTTTTTGTGTTTGCATGGGATCTTTGTTTGCAGTGATTAATGGTCCACTAACAGTGTCCAGTGCAAGTTCAGTGCAATGTACAAAGTGTCTTTGATGCCAGACATTCTACAGTGCTGTGCAGAAACTAAAGCTAATAGTCATAAGCCTGAGAGGACTGGAATGTTTTCAATTTACTTTTAAACAAATGACTTTATTGTGCCATTCTCACATGGGAGTAAATTCCACAGCCTTAGTGCCACATTAGACAAAACTTTTTTACCTGCTGGTTTCTGTTTATACTTGGAGAAAAGAAATTAACCTCAGTTAGGAGTTGGGGGAACAGGACAGGGCTATTAAACTCGGTGGGAATTTTGGCAAGGGCTTTGCTGCGAGCAGAGAGGGATGCAGAAGTACAGGATGTAGCTGAAGGATGATTTGTGGTGCAGAGTGGAGTTCAGAAGTTCTTTGTGCCTGAAAATCAAACTTGTGAAGGGCACCTGTAAGAAAAGCATTAAAACTGGTTTTGCCGCTCCTGAAACGTAAGGAAGTGGTTGTTGTAGTCTGAGTAAATTCCAGTGGATACTGGGAAGAAGATTCCTAGTGACTCTGGTTGGAGATGGATTGGGCCCAGTTCCTGAAAGGAGCAATTCTCAAGGAAGTAATGGGTGCCTGTATCCCTACAGGAATGACAACTCTGGACCTCAAGGAGGGAAAGCGCCCCTGAACCCACCATATTGCTCTTATAATGGTAAAGATTTTCAGACTGAGACGGGGAAGTTTTGAAAGAATGAGACTTTAATGCCTATAGGGTGGTCTAGTACCACGGATTTGTAAAAATATAAAATACATGCAAAATGCCTAAGTAGGAACAGGGATCCATCCAGCGTTGCTCAAAGGGGGAGACCTCTCATGCTAATAAGTGCATTGTGATCTTCTGGTAGATATAATGCACAACCCATGCTAGGGACTCCTTTTGATCAAAACATGAGTGCACATTAATTACGAACAGAACCAAGAACACTGATTTATTTTTTTTTACTGCTCACTTGGCCTATTTTTGTACTAAACCTTTTTTTTTACAAGGCTTTTGTTTTGTGGTTGTTACATGGTTTTATGGCTTCATAAATCCATAAGCAATCAAGAAAAGGATTTGAGTTTTGTTTTGACTAGTTTTTGCCTTTACTTTGGCCATCTACTGTTCATTAGTATTTTACATTACATGTCACTGCATGGAAATCCAAATGGAAAAAAATTCCAAGTTTAAGTGACGCTCAGGTAAATGCAATTGCAAAAATTGGACAAGTAAATCCCCTCACCTGCAAATAACTCTAAAGCCTTTTGTCTTTCTTTGATATTTCTACCTCCTATGTAGACTTTTCCAAAGTAGCAGCTCCTCTCTGCACAGTGGCTTCCCATAAAACCTTACCTCAGTTAGAAAATGAACAATGAAAATGGTGCAAATCATTTTGCAGTGTCCTCAGAGCCCTAAAGCCTTTGCTGCCACTGGTTTGGCCTCTAGAGAAAGATACACCTAAAGGTAATGTAGACAGTAAAGAACAAAAGGGAAAAGGGTTTGAGAGCTATTTCCACTCTGACTTGGAAGGCAGGGAAATTGTCCACTTGGTTTCTTCTCAGTTGGTAGCTTTTTTCCTACTTAAAATAAAGAGGTGTGTGTTGATCATTACTGAGAAGAAACCACTCTGTGTATAGCAGGTGACAGCTTTTTACACAGCCAAATGCTGCCAGGAGTCAAACCTGACATCAGGAGCAGTACTCGGCAGTGCTGGGAAGCTGGCAGGGGCAAAGGCAGGGCCAGTCCTTCCCAGGTGATGCCTGTATGTGGTTTATTTCCATGAGCAGAACAATGATTTTGTTACAAAACTGGATCTTCTAAAGACTTGTGTTTCAGGAATTGTTGTGGAGCCTCTCTCCCTGTGATGGGGCACAAACCACGTAGGAGAAGACAGGATCACTTTTGTTTAAACCAGGCTCAGTGTTCCTGGGTGGCAGCTCTCCATCCTGTCCCAGCAGCAGGTGCCCAGCTGCCCTCTTCAGATGGAGACACGACTGTGGTGAGGGAATATCACCAGGGCCTGAGGCTGGGTTAGCTTTCCAGACTGGGCAGAGTAAGGAGCAATTATGTGCTTTTGCCTAAGACTCCTCAAAGTCTGTAAGGCACTCGCTTCCTGCCCGTCTGGAAAGGCCTCTCACTTGCAAAATGTCATGGGAAAAGAGAGGAGGAGGGAACATGCTGGAATGAGAGCGTCTCATCCCCTTTGTCTCCCAAATGCCTGTCTACAGTAGGCATATAAACTGTGCTTAAAGGTGCCTCCCTGGGGGGCCCCAGTCTGGCAGGCAGACTGGTAGGGAACACACGCTCTGAAGCCAGAGGGTGTCTCAAATGAAATACTTGAATCTTGCCATGCAGGTCTTACTAATCCATGAGTGGATTATTATTAATATGGCCATAAGGCTATAAATTCAGGGATTTTGACCTCAAAGTCTTTGAGTGTGTTTAAAAATAGCTCACCCATCCTCGTTTTATCACTTCATATACTCTGACACAATTTTGGAACCTGCCTCCACCCCATCTAGCAGGGGAACACTATAATTAAAAATCAGTTTTGAAAGGCTGTTCTCTCTTAGCTTAAGGCAGAATAAGGCTTTATGTATTTTGCAGGAGATTATAAACAATTCATCCGCTAAAATTAGCAGTAAAAAGGGAGCCCCAGCTCTTTCCTGCCCTGTGGTTTGTACCACAAAGACTTAGTGTTTTTAAATCATGACAGAGCTCTCTAAAAACCTTGAAAGCATATTATGTATGTGTCACTTTGGCTCAGTTAGGAATAGTCTCACCTCCAAGCCAGAAGGCCATGGGTTCAAATTCCATGCCCGCCCTTGGATTTAGCTGCCTCACAGTAATTTTATTGCATAAAACATTTTTAAAGAGAACCATAGGGGAAGAGCAGTGAAACTCTTGTGTCTGTAACTGCACTGTGAGACATTCAGTCATTGGGACGATATGTTAGACCAGGGCTCTTACTGCCCAGCTTCACTCAGCAGGCATAAACCCTGGAACAGGAGATGGGGCAGCCCTAATGGTGGGGCAGTTTTCTCTCTTCTTGACAAAAGCAGTTCCAGTCCTTGGGAGTGTGTCTGTGAGCTACTGCTCCCTGCTGAAAGACCTTTGTGTTGTCATCGTGTTGCCACAAGGACAGGGTGTACACTGTTATGCAAGAGATGCAAAATGGGAGATGTCAAGTGTCTTGACTTCACCTTTTGCTGCTGATCAGTAACAGAAAGGGGGAGAAAAACCCAATCCTTCTGAACTGAAAATGCCATAGGTCATTTAAAAAGTTAAATTGCAGAAATAACCAACTGAAGTGCAAGGTTGGGGTTGTTTGTGGCAACAATAAAGTTATCTTGTCTGCAGAGATAAACTCCATGGTGTCTGCTTGGATATCAGGTTAGAGTCCTTTACCTTCCTCACAGAGAGGAGGTTGGAGTGACTTAAGATTTAAACTTTATAGTTTCATTGTGGTTTGTGCCAGCAAGCATGTGGCCTTATAACATGAAGTGTTTATGTTTGTTGCTTACAGATGTGAATTAACTCACCAGAATCTCATTGTCTCTTGTATAAAATTTATTTTAGAGAGGAAAAAAAAAAATCTTTCATTTTCTACTGGTTTTATAGACTACATGAAAGGGGTTTGGCATATTTATACAAAATGGAAACCACATCATAAATGTTGTGTGCAGCATAATATAGCTCACAACTCATTTCTTACCCTGAAAATAATTTATCTAATAATTTTCAGTTTCTCTTCATGTGGCACGAATCCAAAATGCTCCTGGATAGATGATTTTCTTTTGTTTAGAAATATTTGTTACACTTCAGTAAAGCGCCTGGTGTTTTCAGACTCCTCCTCTGATCTGTTCTGAGGCTCTTACTGCTACAGGAATGTTGCAGCTCACATTTTGCTTGCAAAGTTGCAGGGGATCTTAAATGGGGAGAATGAAAGTGGTGATCATTGATCGCTGGGGTAGGAGTTCCTGCCGGAATTTGTAGGCCACTGTGACTCTGCCTGACAGAGGGCTTGTGCAAAACCCTTTAATGTGTGTGAGAGCTTTGAATCTTCAGACCTGAATTATCAAACGAATGTTTTGGTGAGAACTCTGGCTGAGATATGTTTTGCGTGTTCCTGGGGAAGGCAGATTTAAGAACATAAGATGCTGGTAGTTCTTGTATGTCCAGATTACATACATTTCCATTGTTAGATGGTTTTTTTTGGATAAGCAATTACTGTGGGTGCTACAGAACCTATGAGAATTGGGGCAAGAGATCGGTGGATAATCTGTCTTGTCCTGGCAGGAATGCTGGCTCTGTTAGTCACATCTGAGACGTGGGGTGGGATGGTCCCTGCAAGGCTTGAGTTGGTAATGGTCTGTCAGAATTTGAGGTAAAAGGTGGGTGAGGGGGGTGTCCACAAGACAAATTTCTCTGCTAGGATAGGGGTCCACGCTGGGAGCAAAAGATTGAGAATCCTTCCCATAGAGCCTGGCTGAGCAGTGCTGACTGAACGGGAGGCAAAGGGAACGGAAATGGTGCCGCTCCGGAGCACAGTGATCCAACTGTGTGAGATCAGTGTGGGTGCTATTAAAATGCCATCTTCCTCTCCCTTCCCCTTTCCTTCCTCCCTCCCTCCCCCTCTGCTGTCAGCCTGGCCGAGGAAAAGTCAAATAACGTACGACTGTGTTCCTTGGCATCACAACTGCAATTTCCCTTTAGGGGCTTCAAACTTGAGAATGGGAGGTTTTAAATCTTGCTGATTCGTGCTATTCCAGCAAGCATATGTGTGAGGAGAAAGAACAATGCCAGTTCGAAAGAGAAATCACAAGTGAGAAATCACTGCTGCTAAATCAGGTGTTGCAGAGGCCAGTGGAAAAATCAGACACTAAGAAAAGTAGGAAATTACTTTGTTTAGAGCTGGAAAGGTTAATGAGAGTGAATTAGAAAGTGTTCTCTGTGTATTCCGCCCCTAAGGATTTGAGCAAAGTTAGAGGGATTTATTTACTGATTATCCAGACTATACAACTGGCAGTAAGATTAAGTGAGGAATTTTGGAACATGCTGACATTTCTTATTTGCATCATTTACTATGGAGATCATTTGTCGGTCCTGCACTGAGTTTGTGGTGAACTGGGGCTTAGTCTGGCCCAGCAGAGACAGATCTGGTACTTCTCATGGCTCGAGGGATGTGGGGGTGAAAACAGTTTAACGTCCTCTTTTGTGTCTCAGAGAGGAAACATCAAGTTTGTCTAGGTGCTTATCAGAGGAGAATTTCAGAATACTTTCCTAGACACCATTAATTATGGAAAAGAGCAGAGTTATAGGAGACATATTGCATTAGATCAAGTGAAAATAAAAGACAAGGCTGTAATTTATAGAGCCTGTGCACTGGATGCTGTGCAGAGCTTCCCCAGTACAAGGCCCCTCCAAGCCCGTCCCTACTGCCCTGCACAGGGATCTGCACCTCCTCCTCCTCCTCCTCCTCTGGTCACAGTTACTGCGGCCAGGCTGGTGAGTGCCGGGAAGTTACCATCTCAGCTGGAGCAAGTGAAGGGGGACCGTGGAACTGGAGTTCAGTGCAGGATCTGGGAAAAACAGAATTGTGATTTTAATTCATTATTCTGGGTGCCTACCTCTAAAATGATCACATTCGGTGAAAAACATGGAATTCTTATATCATACACATGGACACAGTAAGTCAGAAACTGAGCTTTAAACATGTAGTGCTGGGCCGTGTATTTCACCCACCCACTGTCCATGCACTGAGCATTAACTTGCCCCATTTTTATCTTGTAAATAAATAAATTCCTTGTTCCTAAAGGAATCCTTCAGCTGAGTCTTGTGCACTGTTTCTGGAATAAGGGAAGTTTTTTAGTTAACTGCTCTTGCATAGTTGCTGACAAGTAAAAATCCTCAGTAGTGATCAGTACCTTCCACAGTTCTTAGAAGAATGGTTTTGGTAAGGAGGTAAACAACAGAGATAAGAGGCAAGGTGTTATTTTAGTCTTTGTGGTGACTCTAAATATTTCTCTGGTCAGCATCATGGATGACTAATTTTCTTGCTTTCTGTTTTCATCTTCTTTTTGTAGAAGCTCCAAGACTTGTATTTGTTTTCGCTCTTAGGGGACTGCATACCACAGCCAGTAGCTTTAATCCTTTAATCCTCAGATGTCCGGCTGATGCCTCCACCCATTGATTACCTCCTTTCACAGCAAATAATCATGTTCCCCTCACAGTTAATGTCCACTGCTGGACCAGGCTGCTGTCTCTGGAAAAGTGCTTAATGCACTTGGTAACAAATACACAATAAATGTCAGCCCGAACATCATCTGGGCTAGTCATAGCACTGAGTCTTCATCATCATGACTTGAATTCCAGGATAACTCACTACTGTTTGTGACTTCCCAAAATCCACCAACACCTTATACACCGAAATAATAGCAAATGTCATGCCAGTAGTATCTCACATCCTAGATTATTTTTTTTTATAATGTGCTCTTATAAATATGGGGCACTTCATGTGTTGTTATGACAAGGAAATTCTTTGAAAAGTTTGCAAATTCCAAAGTAGTATTTGTTTTATAAACAAAGGTGCTGTTTTCCTTATGCCAGCCTCTTTCTGCTTTTGCTTGTCCAGCAGTCTGTTCTGAAAGGCATGAAGCAGCTGTTGGCCCCGAATCAAAACTTGCAGTGCAGGGAGGGTTATGTAAAAGTCCTTTGTGTGAGAGATGTACATGGCAGCAAATGGTGAAACTGGAGTGCAGATTCTTTCAGGGGAGAGGGCTATTCACAGTAAGGTTTTATTTTTTCACTTGATTTTTGCATGGAACAAAAAAATAGAAGATATTGTGAATTTTAATTTTTTTTGCATTTTCAGAACTCCCTTTTTCCTGTTGCAATGTTGTGGACTTGTAATTTCCCACTGCTTTGCACCCACTGTCCCCCACTGGATGGAGGGGCTCTGAGAGGTTGCCTAGTTCTTTCCCTCAAGGCAGGATCTCTGTACCCAGGCCATTTCTGAGGGATGTTGGTCTAATCTTTGGGGGAGTTTTGCAACTCTCCTAGTTCATCTATTTCTGTGCTTCACTGTTCTGACTATCTAACACTTTCCAAATATTTATTTGACATCTTTTCATATCTGCAAAGGCACTCATCTTTACCTGTCTAAAAGTGGTTTCTTTTGAACTCATCAGTCCCAATTGATCTTTTCCTTTCCAGAGCCCTAAACATCATCTTCAGTTATGTCCTCTGAAAACTCTCAAAATGTGCCATAAATTTCTGGTAGTGTGATAACCAGTACTGGATGCACAATTCTTTTACTGATTTTATAATAGCAAGACTTTGCTGACTAATACTCTGTTTATGTTGCACTGTGGACCCAGTTCCTTTTCTGCTGAACTGCTCCTTAAGTGGCCATTCTTGTGCTGTATGTTTATAACTGATTTATTCCTGCCCAAGCCAAATAGTTTCTATTCATAATAAATTCATCTAGATTTTTAAGCTGTTTCTCTAGGTCATTGTGACCTCTGGTCCTGTCATCTAACTTGTTCACATTCCCTTCCATTTTCTTCTCATCTGTGAGTGTAATAAGCACAGGCTATAACCCACCATCCTGAGCTTTAAGGTTTTAATAAGCACATTATAAAACACAGCCTATATGAAAGTCTCCTTTCATAGAGTTTTCCAGTTTGACAGCTTTTCTATGGAAGTGAGTATCCAATCAGTAACTGCAGGGAGAGCACACTTCCATCAATGAAAATGTCACTTGAGATTGTGTCAAAAAGCTTTACTGAAGTCTGAAATATGTGGTATCTCATGTTAATACCTTACCCATAAGATCTGAATCCCTGCTCTAAAAGGAGATTGGATTGATTTGACATGATTAGTTGTCAACCTGTTAAAAACTGTAAGATGAAAGTAACTCCAGATTGCTAGAGTTCTGGTAATACATCACTCCTTTCAGTCACATAGTTCCAAATCAGCTTCTTGATTGAAGAAGGCGGGAAGAGAGCCTGACGTAGATTCTGAATGTTTGGGATGGCTAAAGCCATGGAAGTACCTGGGGAGCAGTCTGGGATTCAGCAGGAGGATTTAGCTAATGGTCTGTACTATGCAATGAGTGTAACCACAGAGAAGAATCTGAGCAGATGATTGTTTAAGCTAATCCGGAGAGTGAAATACTTGGGAATCAAATGGAGCTGGGCTGTATCGTTCTTCTCAGGGGCTGTGAAATGAGAGAGATCGTGTGTGTGAGGGAAAGCCAGATCGTAACCTCTGCTTGGAGGAGTTCAAGGCTGCTAATGAAAGCAAAGCAGCTGAAAGGGGCAGCCTGTGGGTGGCTCAGTAAAGGGAACAGCAGTACAAAGTCAGAAGATGCTGAAAGCATGGAAGAGAGTGGCAAAGTCACCCTCTGTGAGGGAAAAGGACAACTTCCAAGCTACCCAGGAAGTGTTCTTTTTCTGCTGCTTGCTTTGTTGTAAATACACAAAAGTATTGTATTGTCATTTGCTTGTGGTTCCTTCCAGTAAGAAAACCTCACTGTGTGAAGCCATCATGTGGTTTCAGCAGTCCTCTGGCAAAAGGCACGCTATGTACAGCTGAGAGGATCTTAGCTGAATTATATATACAGCATTGAACTGCAGTGGAGGGAGAATCAATTGTAAAGATTTAGGAAAAAAAGCAGGGGGGTTTAAGACAACTGCAGCGTGCTGAGTGTTGGTGCATTAAAGGAAAAAATGGCTTGGACAGGAATAGATGAAATAGATTCTATATTCAGGAGCTGTGAATTAAAACATAAATAAAATCTGAAGGGGTTAATAAATTTTCAGGTGGCATTTGTTGTTATGAATTTGCATCTGTAAATGAAAGATCTGAAAGCAGCTCTTTAATGAGTGATTTCTTACTGAAGCCATGGACGTATTTCTTAGCATACTGAGAGTTGCTTTGCTGTTGCTCTGGCTTTTACCCTGGAGTCAGTCACCTTCCAGTCTGCTTCCTCTCGGTCATTCCTAATAGAATGCCTTTTTGATTACAGAAAATTGGTTGATACACTTCTCTAATGAAAATGCTAGACAAATGCTCCTTCTTGGAACTGACATCAGGAATGTTATACAAGACATTCTTAAATATGCTGGCAGCTGCCCTGAATGTAATGAAATCATGGAAATTAGAAGTATTGCGCTCTCTGTGTGGCCAGCTCAGGACTGTTTTCACTATGTTACCCAGTTTTGCTGTGAATTTTAAAAGGAATCACTTTTCATTATGTTTTCTCGGGACATTCTTCAACATGCTTTTAATTTCTACAGTCAGGAAAATCATCCTGATATTTTAAGGTACTACTCCTTTGTTTTGAAATGCACACAATTCCTCATGCCCACATCCATTTGTGTTGCGCTAAATCATTCCTTTTGCAGCAGAGGGTTTACACTCATCAGAAGATCGAAAACTTCTCTGGTAGAAATGCATGTGTAGGGTGAAATCCTATTCCCACTGCAGCCAGCAGTAAAAATCCCACGAACTTAAGTGGTTTGGATTTCACATGCAGTTTTTAGTCTGCCACGTTAGTTAATCCTTAACACATTCTTAGTACAGAAGGTGTGTAAAAGCACGCAAATGGCAGAGTAGCAGTGATGTGTCCTTGGGGGTTCAGTAGCCCCCTTCCATGCAGGGAGCACAGAGCAGCTTTGGAAAGGCAGGTGAGACCCAGGGCAGAGTGCAAGGAATGGATATCAAGTTGAGTCTTCTAAAGTGCAGAGCAGAAGGGAAGTACCTTCTCTCTGTGGGTATGTGTAATGAATGGAAGCACCATCCTGGCTCCCAAGTTACTTTCCTTTGTCTGTGGTGTTTTCACCTATTGCTTCATCAGATATTTCAGATATTATGTGTTTTCATCAGATATTCTGAACTTGAGTTTTCCAAGATGAATTATTTTTTTTTTACCTATTTTTTAGTGCTCTAGCTTCTTGTGTAGTTTCTTTGTTGGAGGCTTACAAATGCCTCTGAAGTTATTGCAGTGGTGTTTTGTTTGAAGTAATAATATTCCATTCCTGTCAACAATTAATAGCAGTGTTAAGCAAGAGTCAACTGAAAAGTTAGCCCAGATTCATATGCTGTCACTTAATACTTGCTCTTGGAACTCACAAGTTCTGGCTGAAAGATGAGGAGCAGTGAACGGACTGGGGCTGCCCTGGCTGTTGGGAAAGGAGGCATGGAAACCTGTTTCCCCCTTCCTCATCCTCCCTCCCTGTTCAGCTGCGGTCAGAGAGAGATGTGGGGGTTTGCTGATGGGTTCTGGTGGGGGTTTATTCCGTGCAGCAGAGTTGCAGGAACCTTTCCAGAACACAGAGTGACAGGGGCTTGGGCTGAGGGGCAGCTTGCAGTGAACCTGGAGTCACTGTGACGCTCAGTGAGGAAACAGCTCTCGTGAAGGAAGGGCCTGGAGATGGAACAGGGCATCTTATTTTATAGATGCTGCCACTGGCACCACGCAGAGGCAGCTGACCAAAGAAAGCTTGTTAGGTGCACTGTAGGGCACAGAAATCTGTGCAGATTTCCATCTGCATGATGTGATGCAAACAAGATGGTTTCTGTCATGAAAAGCCTTCAGTTGAGACATCGAATCATTAGGAACACTATGGCCAGAAACTTTCATAATAAATTACTGTAAACTCATAAAAGATTGATCTTTTTTGATTTCAGAGAAAATAAATCAACAGTATGAAGTCAGCTCTGTTACAGTTTCAAACAAGAGACTATTACCCTTTGCCTTAAAGATCAGAGACAAATTACTATTTTTACTTTACATTCTCTTGATGAGGATAATGATAAACATCTGTCACTTTGCTGCTTAGCCAGCTACGAATCTTATTGCAATCTGTAATTTAAACAGTGAAAAAAAAAAAATACATGAACAAACTGCACTTTGTATAGACAGCAAAGAAGGAAAGAAAGAGAATAGAAGTCAAACTCAGGGGAACTGGGAAAAGGCCATTTTTGATTTGCTTGGCTAAAATCTGCAGACATATGACAGATGTATGATTTTCCATTTATTAGTATTTCACAGGGAAAATTATCATTAATTTCTCTTCAGACATGAAGACTAAGGAAAATACTGAATCTGCATGCTCTGACATTTTGGCTTATGCAGTTTATTAACAAAATGATTAAGGTTTATTAGATACATGTCTACTGGTGTTACAGCACTGAAAACCCTATTTTCATCAAGAATTCTTTCAGTGTCCTCCACAGTCCCAAGATCTTCAGGAAGTACTGCTAATTATTTTTAGAGATTAGCTGCTCTTTCAGTAATTCACCTGTCCTTTTGAAACTTCTATTACAAACACTTGGATTTGTTTCTAAATGGTTCACTGGATCTTATTTCTTAACAGAACTGTAGCTTAACAAATCACAAACTTGCCATTTCATTTAAAGTGGCCTGACCAAGACGTACTTTACAAGGACTAAATACGAAATGCTGAATGAGCAGAAGCAGACCCTGCATGAGGAGATGGAACTAGGAATCCCTTTTTGGACCAGAAAGAAGGCATTTCATGCAGTGAGAAGCCTCTCTGGTGATGTAAAGCATGTCTAGCTCTAGTGGCCTTTCACTGATGGGTTAGATACTGATTTCAGCTGCTCCAGGAATCTCTAAAGCACCAGTGATGTGCAGATTTTAGCTACGTGCTTTATTGTAAGTGGAGCTGTGCTGGCAGGGCTCTGGTTATTCATAACCAGTTCTCATTATTGAGTTACTCACTTTTTGCAAGTACTTTTTCTTTGTGTTCCTCCTGTTCAGAGCCAGGTTGGATGGATGGGGCTCTGAGCAACCTGGTCTAGTGGAAGGTGTCCCTGCCCATGGCAGGGGGTTGGAACGAGATGAGCTTTAAGGTCCCTTCCAACCCAAACCATTCTGGGATTCTATGATTTTATGCTTCCAGGTATCCACAGAACAGATTTAGATTTTATAGTTCAAGGTAATAAGGCTCTGGCAGTCGTTTTCAAGGCAAAGTATTATATATCAGAGTTTGGGGAGCATTGTTCTTTGTACTTTCTGGGTAGAAATTCCATTCTTTTGGCATCTTTGAGCCTCAGAAAGCAGTTTGATTTTCACCAGAAGGCTACTATTCTTTTTTCAGGTTTTCTTATATTTATACAGGCCAGACTGAAGCAAAATACAGGTCTTTTAGTTTCCAGTTAAAGTTCCTGGTATTTTCTTTAATTAGTTCAGCTGTTTACATACAAAGAAGTGTTTTTCTGTCCAGTGAAAAGGAGACCTCTAATACATAATCCAGCCTATGTTATGCTGAGCCCTGAGCAGTGGAACCAATGATGCTTTTGCTGTTGTCCTTCATAAATCCTTTGTTTATATAGGTGCTGTTCACATCTAATAAGTTTGAGGCTGAACTGAAGAATTTGTCACAAATGAGTCAGCCTTAAGTTACAAGGGTGGGTTTTACCCACAGAAGGGTAAAATTCAAAATCCAGACTTACGGTGCTGCTTTCTTGCATGGATCAAGCTGGCTGAACCTGCATGGTGAAAGATTTGATAATAAGTATTGCAGTAAATGACCTGAGATAATTTCTTAGTACCATGTGTTGTCTGAAAATGTTCTTTATTATAAAGTTATAACTTTGTTTTGAAATATATAATGTACTTTGTGAAAAAAGTCTCATATGGCATTAACTTTAAAGGTCCAAATTTCACGATGCTGAACAGTACAGGCCACTACTTCATATTTTTTAACCTCTGGATAGTCTTTGTATGAGTTATGTTGCTGGATTACTGCAGTTTAAGTCCAGGGTTTTTTCCCCATTGTATTTCCAGTTTACTGCAATCTGAAAGACTTGACTTTTCTTTCCTGTTTTTCTTTTGTATAGACTGAAAATGAGGAGAATGGCCAAGCAGACAATTTTTCAATGGACCCCCAGCTGGAGAGACAGGTGGAGACAATTCGGAATCTTGTGGACTCCTACATGTCTATTATTAACAAATGTATCCGAGATTTGATACCGAAAACAATCATGCATCTTATGATCAATAATGTAAGTAGCAGCCAGGAATCTAAATTATTTCAACATGTCTTTCAAATCTCTGACTCTCAAGCACACCTCTTGGATACAGCAGCAGCAACAGCGTGTACTAAAGAGAACAAGCTCCCATAAAGGTCACACTCTTAGACAAAATATTCCAATATTCCATAGTACTAGGAAGTTCTGCAGCCTTCTGTAGCTGGCACATTGCCTTGAGTGCTTACCCCAAAATGCTAAATACTGAATTAACTTACATCTTAATCAGAATGTAAGTTTTAAAACTAAATCAAGGTGGGTTTGGGGCTGGTTTGCTTGTTTGTTGTTCTTTTGGGTTTGGGGCTTGGTTTTTTTTGTGTCTTGCTTTTGCTGTAACAGGAAAAGGGAGAAGGAACAGGAAAACTGGGAGCTCCATCTAGGCAGTCTGTGAGAGCTGCAAAACGTAGTTGTGCTTCCTTGATCTTCAGTGTGCAGCCCTTTGTCATGGGTTCATAAAGCAGTTCTTATTTTATTTGTGTTTCTTTATATTTTCAGGTTACTGTTTTCAAGGAATAAATCTAGAAGCCTTGGACAGTGTTGTTTAGATAAGCAGATGTGGTTGGTTGATTTACTGTGTGTGTCTTTCTTAGATCTGAAGATTATTTGCTTAAAGAAAATGGCTTTGAGATACTGTTGTTTTTCCAGTGCAGTAGGATCCCAGCCTTTGTGTCGTGGCAGAGTTCTGAATGGACCTTGTTGAAAATCAAGCTTAATATTAGTGCCACGTCTGCCATATAAATTACTAATGGGGAGCACAGCTCCTGCTAGTTACGGGGAGCACTCTTTCTGTGAGGTCATCAAACCAATCAGTCTTTACAAATACAATATGCTGTGAGGCAAATGTGGTTAGAAGGTGGCATTTACTTTTGACTCAGAGCCACCTCTGGCCTTCATCTGATGGATTTCATTAGCCCTGTGGAATTTGTGTTGCATTTAAGAGTAAGGTGGTTGGACAGAAAATTTTAACGGGATTTTCTGGCACGTACAATACAAGGAGAATTTTTGCATGAGGGCAAGATAATGTTTAGATGTTTCACTAACTTGTTTAGGTTTAGGGGAGTAAAGCTGCAAGTCTAGTCATGGGTAAGTTTTTACAAAAACCATGGGAATAATGGAACTGGCTTTTTCTCCCAGAAATCAGCCACGCTCTTGACTTTTTGAGGTGAGTGCGTTCTCACTGCTCCTTCCAGATCACCACTAGCAACTTGCTGCTTTGGCTTAGCCCATCTCCAGTGCCTTTTGAAAGGGCTGGGCTTTAGCTCTCATTTCATAAACAGCAGAGCTCAGTGAGCAGTTCCTTTTGAAAGCTTACATTAAATTTTCTGCCACTCACCTCCTCATATGGAACCATTTAAGGGTCTCTGAAGTGTGTGTGTTACTCAGAAATAAATTACTGTAAGATTTTGTATTTTCAATCTCATCAGCTGTTAGTGACATTGATAAAGCCTGCCATGCTGGCTGGCCATGGCACACAGGAAAAACATACTTAAAACATCAGCTACCTTTCAGTTGACCTCATTTGGGCTTCCTAGTGAGCTAAGGCCTGTACCTCCATCCTACAATTTAAATTTGTGGCAAAGAATCAAAGCATTTTAAAGGACTGTGAAGAGTGAGACTAGAAGCATTAATGAACTTGTTTCTGTACAGCATAGGCAGTAAAATACCATATTAAAAATAGCTAAAAATCAATTTAAAAAAATCAGAGCTATTAAAAAAAGAAAGAAATGGTTGAATTAAGACTGCTGAGCCATGCCAAAAGGTTGTGCAAAGACCTGGAAAGCTGTGGAGCTGTGATAGAAGGTGGGTCCTGTTAAGCTGTGTGTGTGTGTGTTCCTTAGAGTCTTCAGAAGTCCAACCCATCCACCAAGAGTTAAGTGAAAACACCCTCCTTCCTCCTTAATGAACATATTCTGTATTTTCTGCTGCTCCATCATGTTGCCTCCAAAACTCTGGAAACAAATCGATCCCAAGGAGTTTGTTTCCATGACAATTGTAACCTCCCAAGTGTTCCTAGAACTTCCTTTCCACTTTGTGGGCCCATAAACAAGCACTTATAATTCAAGGGAAGTATCAGATTCAAACTCAGTGTACAGAAAATAATTAGATGGTTTCTCTGAACATATTTTGAGGTCTAAACCTAGACTCTTGTATTCCAAAGGCATTGCTTATTCTTCCCTTAGGGTGGATATTGATTACCTTAAAAGAAAATACATTTACCACACAGAACTGCATTGAGTTACCATTAGCAAGTCAAACATGTCCAAACAAAATACCCATTTCCAGTTTGTATTTCATAGTGCCCAGGTATCCTTGGCATCCTCTCTGAGGGGTAGTCTCAGAGTAGTCAGTGTATGTTTCACAAGCAGTGCTGGTAGTGATCTCAGCTGAGAAGGAACACTCCAAAGTACGTGTTACCAGCAAACTGAAGGTTAAGGAATGGGTTGTGTTTGTGTTTGAGGCAGTGGTGTGTGTTGCAGTCTTCCCACTGATGAAGTTACAATCCCACCTTGCCCCACTTCAGAGTGACAGGGCAGGGCTTTGGGGCACTGGCCTTTTGGATGCTTCCTGTGGTTCAGCTTTGACTGCAGGTCTGATGTCTGCAAAGGAAAATGTTTTAAACCATTCCTGTGAGTTTGTTTTCTGGAAGGGAGCAAAGGTGTGAGTAAGCATCACCTTCCCTTCCATTTCCAGGCTGGAGAAAGTAGCTATTGTGGAAGGTCTTCCTCTGTCTAGTACAGCACATCTGATTGCAGAGGGCAGGAGGCTGATCCAAGGGCCGTGCTTAACACAGCAGTCTTCCCTTTCCAGAAGATTTCAGGGAGTTACTTGAGTCCCCTGCTAGTGGCAAACAGGGACCTCTCATAATAATTGTCACAGGCTGATTTTTTTCAAACAGATACTTGTGGTTTAACAATGCTTTTACAATCAGCTCTGGCCTTAATCTAATTTTAGGACTTCTTTTTTTGAAGTGATGCCATTAAAATGCTCATTTCATCAAGCTGAATGTGATGCCGTTTAACTATGATATCTGTTTTTAATGTGGAGTTTTTGGCAATCATGAGGAAAGTAGTGTACTCTGGCTCTTGATCAGTACCATCTACTGGAAAACAGCATGAAACTCATGGAAAATTTTTGCAGGCTTTGCTAAGAATTTGTGTATCTCCTGTCATACGTGAATAGGGAATGACAGCCAAGCCCAGGCAATATGGTTTTGTTTCCCTGTGAGGTCTATCCTGGCTGCCCTCTCATTGCTGGGTGACCAGAAAGGGTCCCTTGCCTGCACAGCCTGACTGCTCTCACTGACCTTGTCTGAACACAAACAGTGCCTTAGTCTCGCTGTCAGGATTTAAATCAGCATGGCTAAACTAGCACAAACCCGTGTGCAAACGGAGCTCAGGTTTATGTAATCAGAATCCTGGGAATGTATTATCGTCAGTATCTCCAGCTCAGGAAAGCTTTACAGAGCAAAGCGCCAGATGAGAAATAGATCAGAACAGCAGCAAAAGTCTCAAACACAAGGATTTAGTAGGTCAGCAGTTGGTCTATTTACCGCAATCTTATTTAATCAGAGTACCTCTAGCTTTTTATGTCTCTTAATGTGGCCCAGGTTTCCATAAGCAGGGCAGGCATAGCAGGAAATCAATATAGTAAATTAGATTACTTGGAGACTTCTCCCTTGAATTTGAGTGTGTGTGGATGAGATATTCAGAATCTGACAGAGTTGTTGGAAATGAGAGACAGTGTCTACAGTAGGGTAAATTGTTGCTAAGAAAATAAATGACACAGATGTTATAAGGCCAGAAAATTCTAATTCCATGGGGAATCTATATCTGATGGTACTGCCATTTACCTCTCAGTCAGCCATTTAGAGTTGGACCAAAATGCCAGCTGACTCCTGGGAGCTGTTGGGAAGCCTGTTTGAAATGGAATGTAAACATAGGTGTCACCTTAGAGATGTAGAACAGTGTTAACTCCAACCATGTCTAGTGTTTCATAGACAGACCCAAAAAAAGGCCCCAGTGCACTGTGGAGCAACTGTACAAAACCATCTTATTGTCAGGTGTGAACTGCTGTCTCAGTATGTGGCTTTGTCATTGCCATAAGCCCGTCTGCGTGCACACAGCTGCTGAAAGGTCCAGTCCATCCTTTTCCAGCTGCTGTGCCCAGCGGCACATGCCAACCTTTCTAGGGGACACAGCTAGGCTTCAGACTGCTGCACCATCAGCTCACTCTGAGTTCTGCATCTTTCAGTCCCTGATGTGACCTAACAAAAACTGCAGGACCAGTAGAATTGTTGTAAAGCAGTAGGAGAAACTGATTAAATTGAAGTATGTCTGTCTTCACTGTACTTCTTCAGTGTTGTATTTTCCACAGAGATTTTATTTGTTTATTTCTTTGGTGGTTCGGGTTCTTTTTGTTTGTTTTTGTCCAATGAAATAGGTAAAAGAATTTATCAACGCAGAGCTCCTGGCTCACTTGTATTCCTCTGAGGACCAAAACACTCTGATGGAGGAGTCAGCCGAGCAGGCGCAGCGCCGGGATGAGACGCTCCGCATGTACCAAGCACTGAAGGAAGCCCTGGCAATCATCGGGGATATCAGCACCAGCACCGTCTCCACCCCGGCTCCCCCTCCTGTGGATGACTCGTGGCTTCAGCAGGCCCGCAGGTGAGTAGCCTCCAATCTGTTGTTGCCATGAAATTCAGGACAGGCAGATGTAGTCAGCATCAGTAGCTCTCTCCCTGCCTGGCTTTTTGGGAAGATGCTCCTCCAGGTCTCTAATGACATCCGTGAGGGAAATCAAAGCATTTTCCCACTTTACATATTCTGTGGATATGTGTGTAACACCAGACAGGATATCTGCCTTGTAGAAGACCATCCAGTGGATTTATAGCTTGTCTGGTGCTTCAAATAGCAGCTGCTTCTGTCACCCCAATTGTGCATCCACAAGGCCTCTTTTTGGAAGCTGCTGTAATAATTCAGCATCTCAGGCTCCATGTCCTAGAAAATCCAGTTAACAAAACATTATTAGAACTTGAATAATAAAACCCATTACATTTACCCCTCTGCTCATATGTTGTTGGTGGAAAAGGTGTGATACCTAATTATATATGATGCTCTGATGCTGACAGCAAAGGAAAATGCCAAGAAAAAGCATGCCATAGACATAAAAAAGGCTCTAACTTGTGTTTAAAGTAAAATAAAATATAACAAACAAAACCCAAACCACAACCCCCCACCTTACTGAACTTCTAAAATCTCTGATATTTCACTAGATCACCTCCTCCAAGTCCCTCAACTCCAAGGAGACCTACATTAAACAATCCCCCAACCAGACCCTTATCTGGCCGAGGACCTGCTCCTGCCATCCCATCTCCAGGCCCTCAGTCGGGGGCTCCCCCGGTCCCGTTCCGCCCCGGACCGCTGCCTCCATTCCCGAGTGGAGGAGAAGCCCATGGAGGACCTCCCCAGGTTCCCTCTCGGCCGACCCGGGCTCCTCCCAGCGTCCCAAGGTAAGATGTGTGATCTTCCTGGTGGTGGCATGGTTCTCTCCCCCTGGCAGAACAGTCTCTGCACTGTGTGGGAAAGTTGAGTGCTGTTGTCGAGGGAGTCTTGTGGCAAAGCAAAGCAGAACTGGGCATTCCCTGCGGAGAGTCAGAGGTGTTCTGAGCAACCAACTTTTAGCACAAATGTGACTTTTTGAAAAGATAGAAAGATTTTTTTTCATTTTAAAAAAAATTCCGGTCTGTCAGTTGGAAGACACTGTTCTCCTTAAATTAAGAACTCCAGGTCTAGTTGTGTTGTACCCATGCAGGGGTTCAGAGGCAGAGAGGTCACCTGCCCCTGCCTCACTTCTGCCATTCTGAATCCTCACCAGAGCAAGTAATGGCTCTTCTGGAATAGAACAGGAGCAATCCCTGTAGGACCAGTGGAACAAACTGGTATGAAGTCTGATTCTTGTCCCACAAAACCAGTAATTTACAGCCAGATGAAAACAGTCCATAGCGTAGATCATATGGTACAAAACAATTAGTTAAGGAACAGGATTTTCTTCAGCATGTTGTTTCCTTTTCTTCCCAGGGCTTTGCATTTATCAGGACTATTTAAAGTAGCTTTGCATATTTTATAATTTTCTGTGGCATTAACTGCTTTTTTATAGAAGTTATATGAATAAAATGTCCTTAATGTTTATTTTCACAATGATGTAATACACATAATCACTCACATATATATATATGTATATATGAGAAAACCTCTGATTTTGAGGGCTTCATTAACTTCCTAAATTATGAGGGGCGTGGGCAGATTAGGCAATGTTGGAACAAAGGGGTTTCTCCATTTTTGATAAATTAACTGTTACATTGAAAGTAGTCACGATTAAAAAAAAAAGAAAAGCCAGTTAAATAGAAACAAAAATAAAATGTGCACATTTTCAATTTTAAAAATGGTAATTGAGAAGAGAACCTTCAGAGAAAAACTTTATTTTAAATAGGTGAGATCTGCTGTAGTTGTCAGTAACTTAAATTTGAGGCTTAGTGTTGCAAATATAATTACCCTTCATAACAGAAAGAATAAATAAATGAGGTATATCAAAGGAATGAAGTATTTTTATATATTTGCTATGAAAAGGGCATTGTTGCATCAATGCCCCACCACAAAACACACTTTTTCATCTTAATGGATATCCATTAAGTAGGGACCGTTGGGAGGAAACCTGGGATTGCCTTTCCAAGCTTTGTGCTGGAAGGGAAGAAGCCCAAGGATCATCCCCACAGGGGGAGAGCCTGGGCTGGGCTGGAGGGCACTGGCCCTGGTGTTTCCTCCGTGCCATCGGAGGGTAAACCACAGAGCAGATGCAGAGATGGGGTCCGGCTGTGCTGCCGGAGAGAACCATGGCTCCCCTCGCCTCGCCTCGCCAACCAGCATGTCTCCTTCGTTTTGCATGGACACTGCTTCCCTGAGGTGGCTTGCCAAGAGCATGTCTGATGGTCATCTTTTTCATGCCAAAGTGATAGGTGGGATGGAGACCAGAAAGGAATTTTCTAGCGCACAAAAGACATGTGGGTAAGCAGCCTGTGAACGCCTCGGTTCGGGACTGCCACTGGTGGCATGAAAAGCACTGGTGGATAAAGGAGGTCAGTGATTTTAAAATGCTGTAGCTGGATACATAAGTGAATGTGCGACTGCCTGACGTTTTTGTGGAAAAAATATCTGCAATACACATCTTCTGGGCTGGCTCTTAGTTCTCTCTTTTAGAGCTGTGAAAGCTTTGGACAAAAAAAAAACAATCCCAGCCTTTTTGCCGAAATGTCAGGTTTCTCCTGCTGACTAAACTGCGAGGGAGGAAATCCCAGGGAAGGGGCTGCAGGGGAAATCACCTGAGGGGGACAGCGTGGCCAGCTCCTGTGCCTATTAAACGTTTCTTTTGAGCCCTGGAATTTCAGCTACGCTTGGTCTGGTTTTAATAACAGCCTTTGCAGGATCATAGGAAATTGACTCAGAAAATGGGTCTGAGATATTAAAAGGGGGGAAAAAAGAGTTTGGAGGAAGAGTTCTTGTAGAAACTTGTGCTTTTTCTGTGACTTACTTTTGAACTGGGGCTCTGTGCTCTGACTGCTCCACCACCATTTTCTGCAGTGATTCCTTGAAGTGTGGGGATCTTTCCTATCTAAGGAAATAGTTTAGCTTCCTGAGAAGAAAATAGTGTTTTTATAGTTTATCTTGCTTTCCAAAGGAGCTTTTTCTTGCAGCCCCTGTCACTGTCACATTGATCAGAAAATCCTGTCATGCTGAAGAAATACAAGGTTTCCATTTTCTCCTGTTCTGCTTAAGATAAAAGATTATTTTCAGGGGTAAAACTTGGACTGTCCTTTTCCAATAAGCAGCACACGTTTGGTGTGGAAAATTTGGCACCTTATAGTGAGATACAGCTTCTGTCTTTACAAACATAATTTTTTCTTCATTAGTTGAATAATAATAGTCAATTTATAATCAAAGAAATTGTACAGAAATAGTGAGCTCTCAGCATTTTCTCACTGTTCCTCCCTTAAAGTAAAGGGAAAGAGAAAGAGGGGAGCAAGAAAGAATTTTCTACTTGCTTTGCTCTGATTCTAAAGCTGGTTTGGGTTATGTGCTCTGAGTATTTCTGTAAGGAAACAGAAACTATTTGCATGATACATGCCTCTTTTAATTAATCCCACTTGAGGTGGGTGGATCTCTCCCAGCAAAGCCTGTGAGTAAAGGCCCCTGGCTTTAAGGGCTTGATGCCAAAGCATATATGATTTGTGAAATAGTCCCCACTGCCAGAATTTAGATTATTCCCCCTCTCTCTTACAAGGCTGCAGTAGTATTTTGAAAGAAAATGCAGCTGTGTGCTTGCTTTGGTAAGATGGCTTTAAGCAGGCACTAGAGCCACTTAAGCTTACCATGATGTGTGTTTGCCTGCCTGTGTGCAAAGCCTGATCTTGACCAACTGAAGTTCTACTGTGGATGCTTTGATTTATAACTTTTAACTGTCCTGAATATGAATCTTAGCTTTGCCACCAGGAAAACAATTGAATTGGAAATGTTTTTTATTCCTGGCAGCAGAGCCCAGGGTGTTTGTGGGGGTGGGAGGGTGCTCCCCTTTTTCCCTGTGTCCTGCTCTGCCGTGCTACTGTGGATTCATAGAGGCAACAAAGCAACAGGAGATCGTTACTCACTTTGTCATCAAAACATAAATGACCCCGCTCTGTGAAACCCCAGGATGGGTGCTCTGGAGCACATGTCACCCTCAGGCATGTGGGGTGGCCCCAGGGGCTGGGGGTGGCCTTTACACTTGAGACAAGTGGTGGGGAGGGGATTCATGTTGTGCTGCTCATGACCAGCCACAAACTGTCCCCACAACCTCCTTCAAGCCCCAGCCAGGCAGCATGGAGGGGCTGATGGGGGCTCTGCAACTACCTTTTATTATGCCACCCAGGCTAATTACATCACCTGCCGTGTTGGTGTCTAATCTGCATTGTAAGCCATCATTTCATATTTCTGCCAAACCAGCACAAAGAATTACTTTCACCTGACGGTAATTACAGTTAGAAACTTCCAGACAAAATCAGGAGCACCACAGAAAGCATTTTGCTGCCTGACTGCCACCTGATTGCCAAATATCAACCATTCAGTATGTTTTCTGTGATGGATTTTTATGGATTAGAGTTCTTTGGGAAGATTTAATGTAATGTCTAACCCTGGGCAGTGAATGATAAGGTGATCCCTTGTAGAAATTGCACATGATCCTCTGAATAAAATCTGTCCTAGTGCATGGGCATATAAGGCCAGAAGAGTTATCCTGCCTTAGCCTGGGAATTTTCTTGCTCCTGAAAGTTTGACCTTGCAGCCTTAAAAGATTATTACTGTATTTTTTAATGGAATATAAATAGTAATCCAGTAGCCATTGCACCAAACTGTTCTGGGATGATGAGTAAGTGCCCACCTTAGAGCATTTGCATGCAGAAGAGCACAGCTCCATCCAGCATCTGTCTGCCCTCTTTGAATAGATCTTCAGTGAAGGTTATAGTAAAAAGTATAATTGGCAATTAGGAGTGTTTTCATGCAAGCAAAGAGACCAAGAGTGTTATATGGAGGAATTTCAAAATTCTGCTGAATTTCAGGAGAAAAGAAAGCCAAAGGATAATGTAATTTAATTCTGTATTTCATGTCTGTGATCAAAAGAATACACAGCTACATGGGTCAGGCAAAGCCAGAGCCCCTCAAGGAGAGGATCCTGATCTTCTGTAGTCTGTGTTTCCAACTCTGCCTGTCCAAAGACCCCAAAATCACAAGACTTATGAGAGTATCAGTTATTCTTTCTGTGATTTCTGCCCAGAAGGAAGACAACCCTGTGTAATTTGTTACCCGTCTAATGTACATTTCTTGTTGAAATGCACACCCCGTAATATGTTACTTCTGCTTGCTGCTGGCTGCTTCAAGCAGCAGACTCCATTTATCTCTTAGAAAGGAGCTCTGCATTTTCCGCTCCTCTGCTGGCTCCTTTTTCACTATTTTCTTTCCCCTTTTTTCAGGCATTCCCTCGTTGTCCCTTTCTTGGCCATCCTGTTTGCTTCTTCTTTCACCTTTTTCCTTCTCTTGGTTTCCTGCCCGGTACATTTGTCTCCCTTCCCTGTGTATTCCCTGCTTTCCTTCTCACCATCTTCTCTTGGTTTCTTTCCAACTTACCCTTTCCCTTCCCTACCACTTTTGTAAATCTGTCTCCATGCATTCCAGTCTTCCTTTAAAGTTTTTCAGACAGTTTCCAAGCCATAAAATGCAACGTTTGGCAATCTTTCCTAACAGCAGCCTGGCGGCAGTGGCTGTGACACCCATCAGAAACACGAGCTATACTACTTGGGGCCAGTGTTTTGCCATGTGCAACAACAGTTGAGGAACACCAGTCATGTTACCTGGGGTCATCTTGGAGTTTCAGTCACAGAATAGAATCATAGAATAGCATTATGGAATAGTTTGGTTTAAAAGGGACCTTTAAAGGTCATCTAGTCCAACCCCCTTGCAATGAGCAGGGACAAGAGAAGCAATGAAAGACGTAGCATTCTGAATGAGGATAAATATTGGAGGGGTTGGCCAGAAAGCAGGTCACAGCAGGTTGTAAAAACAGGTAAAATGTCACAATACAGCAACTCTTGTGGTTTCATTGTAATTCTGCAATACAGATCTTATGAGAAATTTGGAATGGCATTTGCACAGTACTGATTATTCAGCTGCCTGAACTGTAATGTCATGAGAGATACAGGAGGGTCTCCACTTCTGCTCCAGGAGCTTCACTGATTGCTGCCCCTGAAAGGATGAGTTTCTTTTAAACTGGCAATAGGGTTTTGTTACTGCCTTCCTTTGCATACCTCTCCTCCAGAGAGGGTACATACCTGTCCTGAAGATCGGGTAAAACAAAATTCATGGGATGCCACAAATTGCAAGTGCCACACACGTCTACTGCCACTGACTCTTAACTCCCATCAGCATCTCCTTTCATCAGCCAGAGACAGGCTTTCTGTATTTTCAGTGGTCTAGGAATTGTCTGATGGGCTGTTGTGGCAGTTGAACCAAATTATCTGAAGAATCATTTGTTGTATGTGGAGTTTGTTTGATCTTATTTATTGCATCTCATGTAGTTCTGATCACTGAGTATTGATCTGAAACTACTTGCTCCTGCCCTATTCTACAAAAAAAAAAAAGTTAAACAAGGTGAACTAGGAGAGGTCCATTTGATTGGGACTGTTGCAAGTTACTTTCAAAATTCAGCAAAGATTCAGGTTGGAAATGGCTTTCATTGCTCTTAGTGTAGACCAGTGCGATGTGATGGGGAAGGATGAGTAAAATTATGCAAGAGAGGGGAAGGCAGAAAAAGAGGAACCTGAAAAGACTCAAAAGAAGTGTCCCCAGTCACAGTGGAAGCCTGCTTTGGAAGCATCAGCTTTTCTCTTCAAGATCCTGTAGTAGAAGGAAGTGGATTTTATTTTAGCATCTCTCAGTCTGAAAAAGGAGAGTAGAGTCAAGCAATAGCAATAGCAACTTTGTCAGAAATACAGAAACCTGAATATGTGTTTTGTCCCCAGTAATTATTTAATCTCATAACGGAGTAGTTTAGTAAGAGTTGCCATGAAGGCTATGCAGGATTAGAGTGAGGATGTTGAGCAGGAAATTTCTATGTTGTCTGAAAGAGTGGGCAATGCATTTCTAGCCTTCCTTATGCTAGAAGAGAAAACATCTGACAGTAAATGGAGAGAAAGCAGTGATGATCTGAACTTTGTGAACCTGCAGGCATCTTGAAAGGCTGTCCTTGAAACTCTCCTGTCCTCTGCAAGCTGTATTGGATCCTTAGTGAATGAGGGCACTCCAGGGTTACATTATCAACAGTGACACTGGTAATGACATTAGTTGTTGTCATGGACAAGAAGAGGTGCAACTCCAGCTGGAGGTGACAACCAGGACATTTGCTCTCTTCTTGCAGCAAGGTAAGTGAAGAGGAGAGAGGCAAAAAGGCAGAGGAAGGCCAAAGCCCAGTAGGAGGGAAGAGCAGGGTGGGCAGAAGTAGATGTGGTGTTCAGGTGTACGGTACGTAATTCACTCTGATGCCAAACAGAACAGCTACACACAGACCAGTGCACAAGACTTGAGCTACTGTGGAAAGATTAGATGTTCTTCCTGCTGATTTTGTGGCCCTTCTGTTGTTATCTTCTGTGGACAGAAGCAAGTAGAACAGCATTCTGAATGTATCATTCATCACTCCTAACTTTTTCTTCCTCCACGGGCAGTTTTGATCCTCCTGACCATGCTGACCTTGGGTTTCTGAAAGGCCAGGACAGTCTTCCATGAACATGTTACACACTTGCTTACTTCACGTTCCCTGCTGAAGGGCAAACAAGAACACACAGTTTCTTAAGAATAATAGTCTGTCTTGGTTGCTCTGTTGAATTAATTTTTTTGTTCTTTATTCAAGCTGAGTTTTCCATATGACACATAAATTCCCTGAAATGACTAATTTGAAAATGCAGTACTCTCATAGACATACAAATACATTCGTATGTGTGTGTGATGAACATTAATTTATGATGGTCATATAGAAAATATAGCTTGAGCTGTAAATAATAAATTATTCTGGTGGAGCATCATATTTTGGACCACTTTGCCTCTTAAAAGAGTATCTGTATTAGGTTTAGTCATGCACAATGGAACCTCATTAACCCAAATGCTTTCAAACAGTATAAGCATTTGAATTAATGGAGATTTATATTGCTGCAGTGTAGTGGTGGCTAGTGGAAGGACACATTCTTCCCATTCACTCTTATTTTTTTTGTTTCTTTCCCTTGAAGGAAATAGGTATCTGGTGAAACAGCATAATCTAATAACTTCAGCTTGCTTACACTTAACACAAGAATTCTTCCACTGACAGAGCATTGTGCAGCTGGGTCATTTGAAGCAGTGTGAAATACTAAGGTTCAGCTGTATGTACAGCCAAGCCAGTACAGTCTCAGCACGCCCTCTGTGCATTTGTAGAGCCTGACACACGTGTGTTCAGCTGGGGGATTACTGCAGGACTATCATACCCCTCAAATGCTGTGCTGTGTGGCTCAGGGCTTCCATTCCTGACTTGCCTGCCAGTAGTAGTCCTGTGGAACTTACTAGAGACATTTAGTGTGTAACAGAATGGTATTTTTCAGTACAGAAACAAATGTGAGAAATTTTCACTCTCTTGGACCATTACACTGGGGTAAGGGACAGGTATTGCCCAGCTACTTTTTCCTTTCATCACCACTGAGTGCTGTTTCTCATTTTTCCCGCAATCATCATCTCCTCCTGATTCTTTCCCATGATTCCTGCTTTACTCCTAATGTCATCATCCTTTTTCTGCTTATCCCGCTTTGCTATGACCTGTGCCACTAGTATCAAGTGCCCTTCCTCTTCTTTGTCTTCCCACTTCCACTCAATCCGTGCTCCTGAGTTAATGGGAGGCCCCCCAGTAGCCATGCTGCATCTGCTGTAGGACAGAAGGAGTTTTAGGCATGCACAGACTGAAGACTACTTAAGTCTACAAACCTTGTCTTGCCTCTATTCAGCCATGATGGCTACAGTAGTTTCATTTCTGGTTTGGATTTTCTTCCAAATCCAGAGGCTGATGGAGATTGAGAGGTACAGTATAAAAGCTAGACAGGTCGATATAAGAACCAGGAAAAGCAGGAGGATGTGGGTCTCTCAGGATCTTGCTGAAACAGAGAAAACCAGAGAAACAGTGTAAAAATAAAATCAGTCGAGGCATTTATAACTATCCCAAGACCAAGCTACTTAGTCTCTCTGAATAATCACCCAAACAGGAAACTGGATTTGTTCCTCACCTGAAGCAAGTTGCTCTTTTATCCTCTTACTGTGTGCCTCACATCCAGATTTGTACTCACCTAAAGTAAAATTTGCCTGCAGTCAGTCTTAAAAGCTGCTTAGAGATTTTGTTTAAGTATTTTCTCATTAAATTCTGCAGAGACGATGTCACGTATCAGGGTGCTCCGAGAGGGCTGCGTTACAGGGAAACCAAGACCACGGAAAGGGCAGAGAATAATGGACTTCTGTGCACCATTTCAGATCTATAGGATGTATCGTAAAATACAGTTATGTGCATGCCTTCCGCAAGTGTTCTCTGGTGGTCACAAGCAAACAAGAATGCAAAATGTAAGTGGGAATGAAAGCCTTTTATTTAGCAGTGCGCTGGCTGTGCTGTGAGAAGCCATCTTCTCTGAGCGGGGCCTCCCATGGTAATTACAG
>VXBX01007492.1:347856-545274 GCA_013400415.1 Scytalopus superciliaris
AAAAAAAAAAAAAAAAAAAAAAAGGCAAACCAAAACACCAACAACCTCAAAATCGCCCCAAGAGAAGAAGACTGAGTTAAAGGGGCCAGGCAGTGGGGCTCGGCCCCAAAACTCGAAAACCCAGCTGAAACGCTGTAGACAATAACCAGAGCGGCCTTCCCGCAGCAGTGACACTTTTTGTGAGGAGCTTTGTGCGGAGCGGGAGCGGCCGCTCGGGTCCCGGGCAGAGCCGGCCCCGCGCCGGGAGCGCGCCCCGGGCTGGCGGCGGCGCGGGGAGAGCGCGGCCCGTCTGCGCCGCTGTCCTGTGCTGGCCTCAGACTAAACATGGAATTGGGCTTAGTCACATATTTACTCCCTGGGATGGCAGCTAGCGCGGAGCAGGGATCCGGGGGCGGTTGTTTTTCCCCGGCTTTCCCTCGCTCGGTCCCCGGGCGGGCTGGAGCTCCCCCTGCCGCTTCGCAGCCCGGGATGCTCCGCGCCCGGAGGCGCTGCCAGCGCTCCTCGGGGTACCCTTGGCTCGGGCAGCGATGGTGCCCAAGCGCAGAGCCTCCCTCAGCGCTGTGGTTTGTGGAGGTGCCCAGGAGCTGGTTGCTGGCGCTGTTACCTCAAGGTGGGCCGATCCTGCACCTCTCCATCGCTGGGAGCACGAACGCTCCCAGCCAGCGCTCTGGGCATCAAGGAGCAGGGGAGAGGGAAGAGATGTGCAGGTTGGCCTCTCCTCCCGACTTTGGGGTTGAGATTCCTATTAGGGAAGGTCTGAATCCTACTCTCAGTGTAGAAAGAGTCACAGTCTGATTTGGCACATTGACAGGAAATCCAGTGGCAGGCCATTCACTTGGGGCTCTATGATCCTTGTGGGTCCCTTCCAACTCAGAATATTCTGTTATTCTGTAACTTCTGGACTTGTTCTTTCCTTCACTTGGGCTTGACCTTCAGCTTGTGCCAGTTGATCCCGTGTACCAGTGGCTAAGGAAGGCGAGGTCTCTTCCCCACGCTGAACCCCCACGCTGTGCTCTGCCTGGGAACCCCTTAGTGCAGTACCAGCCCAGGGGACTGTCAGCAGCAGTCTTTTCCCAAGTGCTGCCTTTTCCCAAACATGTGCCACTCCTCTGGAAGGTACCTGTGATCTCCAGGTATGGTGGGCTAAGGAACTGGGATGCAAGCAGCACCCTTGAGGGGCTGGAGCTAAGGAGAGGTCTGCCCATTCCTCATGGATATCCATGCCTAGGGAGAAGGTAGACCATCCCAGATACACATGTATCTTCACTGGGAGGTATCCACAGTGTGAAGTGCTGGGAAGAGAGCATGGCTGGTTCTGAAGGGTCTCCTGGCTGAGCACACATGCCTGTTGGGCAGTGCCATGGGGAGAACAAGGGTGGTGTGGCTCAGCAGCAGCTCCTCATTGGAGGGTCTCCTTGGGGATGTCAGCTTCTCCTTGCAGTGAGTGGTACTCTGGAATGGGAAGGATAGCTGATGGGGGTTTTTCTGTTCACATCTTACTGGGCTTGAATGAAAGTTCAAAACAGTGGTCAGGATGCAATACTAACTCTGGTTCAGGGAGGAAGTGGGGCTTGAACCTGATTTTGGTTCAGGTTTGGTTTGACTGATTATATCCAGGAAATCCTCCCACTGTGCTCTTCAGTTTCTGATCCTGCTGTGTTAAATGGCAATTTGGCTAAATTACATTATTTGAATCCAGTGTGCTGCATTCAACCTGGTATTAAAAAGCATGTTTGGGCTTGTATCTTTTAAATTTGATATGAAGACAGCTGTATGCATTTTCCCTTGTTTGTAAATTGTATACACATGATACGATGTTTTCAGTAAGCTCTAAACAATGCAATGTGAGGCATTTCAACAAAGGAATAATTTAATGCAACCCAGCAGAAATGCAGACCCTTAGAAGTGGTTCTTTATGAAACTACAAATTTTGGAAATGGGTCCAGAAGACCTACACTGGAGCAACACAAGAAACAATGGTTAACACAGTAAGATTTTTCCTGTAAGAAAAATACACCATGAAGGAATTATATTTTGGCTTTTTTTTTTTTAGCTTGTTGATTTACTTGAATGCTTCAGTTGGCATATTTTGTGTTTGTTGCATGTTAGGGATTAAAATTCTCATTTCTTTGACCAAAAGAGAATATTGTCACTCGAGATGCACTTTGAGCCAAATGAAACTTTTTTTGTCAAGTGTAAGTTTGTCTCATATATTTTGTTCCAGTTCAAAGAAGATTAGCACATTGTTACATTCTTTTCATCTTCAGTCGGAATGAGACATGTTTCCTTTGTAATCTTCTTCAGAGCCAGAACTGTCCCTGCTTTCACAGGTGGAAGACGGGTTAGAAAGGGCTGCACAGTTTGTCTGGGCCATTAATGAGCTCTGAGATGGGAACTGAAGAGCCCCCTGCTCCCCACCTTGTTCAGAGCCTGGGTCCAGCTGTGAGCTCTTGTGGTGATCTGGGCTGGGTTAGAGAATAAAGAGTCAGCTGGTCCTTCCCACTGAAGAGAACGGGGAGCAAAACCACTGTGTAAGAATGGACTGGGGTAAGTGCAGCGAGAGAGTGCTGCTGGATAGCTGGCTGAGGGAGCAGGCTGGCTGGGAGGAACTCCTCAGGGTGATTTATACAGCACACAGCAGTGCCAGGCAGAACTGTATGAGCTGGTACAGGCACTGGAGGCCAAACAGGTATTGGCAGCTCAGACTCTGCATGGGCCTTGCTCAGTGGTGGGGTGTTTTATCCCAGGTGGAATGGAGCATTAACAAATTCTCCTTGTAAGTAAGCTGATGGACTTACTTCCACACAGCACTGATATGAACAGTGTACCTTAAGTGCACACAAAAGGTAAAGTGTTATGTAGCTTCCAGAGAGACTGTCTACAACTTCAGCAGAGTTGGTGTGTATCCTTGGATGAGGGAAGGAGGGGTAGGTCTCAGCCTGGACTACAAGTGGGATGTGCTTGGAGATCATTCTACTGCTAATTCTTGCACTGTGGTCTCTCACCAGATGATGACACAGTCCAAATTAAAATGCAGGGGCTTGCAGTATGCAGGAAAATGGAATTAAGACACATAAGTCTTCCCAAAATATCTGTGACTCCGTAACACTGAATTTGATAGAGGAATGCATTACTGATAAAGGAATGACTCAAAGCAGCCCCAGCCATGACTGGCATTTTCATAACTGGCCATTGATATACAGCTTGAAATTTGTGCCTCAAATTCAGTCACATTGACGTGACTCCAGTTGGCCCAGCTGTGCAAGAGAGCTGCAGGTTTTCCTGCTTCTGCTGTAAGTCTGCTCTGTGGCTGTCCAGGCTGGGACGGACCCCTAAGAAAACGGGAATAACGATCCTCCCTGATGGTTTCCGTGGCACAAGAAGGTAACTGTGTTTGGAGAACACCCAGGCTGTGGATCAGCAAGAGGAGCTGTCTGATGGATGAGAGGGCTAAGACATGGTAGGCACCTGGCAAAGCCTTGCCTCCTTCCTTGTGGATGCTTATGGGTGTTGTGGTTCAGCATACATGGAAATAAGACTTGTGTGTACCAGCATGTGCATGTTCATGTCGCAAGAGCAAAAGGTGCCAGCTTTGTTCTCAGTGTTTGTGCTTATTGTTTCTTCTCTCTTTCTCTCCAGTCGAAGACCACCCCCTTCACCTACTCGGCCCACTGTAATTCGTCCGTTAGATTCATCCCTGTTAGACTAAAAGGAGTTTCTGGCATGTCATTCATTGTTAACCAAATCTGTGGAAACAAATTGCTTGATAACTGTCACAATAACCAATGTATAGTCGCATGTATGGACATCTATAGGCAAGTAACCAATTTTCCTGATATACTCTCTGTCCATTCTGCATTGTTTATGAGGTCTTCAATGTTTTGGGAAGGTCTGTGCTGCCTTGACTTTTCCTTTTGCAATAACTGGTGTTAGCTAACTTACTGACACATATCTTCACCCAAGCAACTGTGCTCACAGCCCTCCAAAGCAGATAGAGGGCTCAACTTTGTGTGTGTTTGTGCACGTGTTGATTTTATCTGCTTCTTTTTTCCCTTGTATCTGAAAGGAATCTTGCTTTTATTCGTACCTTCCAAGTTTGCCGTAATTTGGGATTACAGAGTTATGCCCATTTTCTTTTGTAATGGCTAAACTGGCCAAAGAAAAGCCATGTGGTTTCTTACCAAGCTCTTCTGAAGGCCCCATGTCTCTCTTGCAAGAAACTTGCTTCTCCTATAAATTCTCCTTATCCATAGTTTAGATTTAAGGAATGTTGTTAAACAAGAAAGGTGTGTGTGGGACAGCGTGTTTCACTTTATTTCCACACTGGCAGCTGCTGTGCCAAGTCGGTTGGGTTGGTTAGGACCAGGCTGCTGCCCCAGCTCACAGGGCTCAGCGTGGAGCTGTCTCACCCTGCAGCAAGGATGGCAAAGGGTGGTTTGAAGAGCCAGTACGTGACAGAGCAGCATGTCCCAGCTTGCTTTGTCCTCCCCTAATGCTTGCTCACACCCCCACTGAGCTCCTGGGAAGCCCTGTAGGGGTGTGAGTGCGTATAAACATGCTGTGTGGCAGGAGCTGGGGGACTGAGCACTGCCTTTGGTCATTCTGTGAAACAGAAGGGGATATAGATACACATACAGATAAATGCACAGCTGGACAGAGACTATCACACCCCTGCCCGCTGTGTGAGCCAATTCACAGAGCTCCAGCCTGGATTGGCAGCTGAGCTTCCCAAGGGTCTGGTTGGGGTTAGAGATATTTGCAATATTTTCTCATGCCAGTTGATAAAGTTCCCCTGTGCCCCCATATAAAGACCTTCTTTTTGGATCCCTTGGTCCTGCACACCTCGGTTTAGGGTTGCTTTATCCAGCTGGGTTCTGGGAAGTGCTCAGCTGTGCATCCTGGCAATGGATTATTTTAGCAGCTGCTCACTTGCAGAGGTGCTCTCTGCCTCTTATTTTGCACGTTATATATTAATGTGTTATAAAAACCTTTTGTCTTAACTGCATTACTTCACTTTAAACACTTAGGGTCAGTGTCACCCTTAAAGCTTAAAACTTACTGAGTTAAGAGAATTAAACTAGAGAGGAATTTGGCTTTGTTCCTTCAGAAAATATGGATTGCTGCTATTGCAATTATGGTTACAGATCCCCAGGCAAAGCAATTGGTGGTTTCAAAGGTCCCCAGTATAATCAGTCTAATAATTGTATTTATTGAGACTGCATGTAGAGCTCCAGTATGCCATAGCCCCTTGGTTAGGAAGAATCCAATCAAAGAGCCACAACAAATGGGGATTTAGCCTATTAAGTATTCCCAGGCTGCTGATTAGCTGTGCTCACCACTGCAGCAAATTGTGTTTCAGCTTGCATAAGAGAGACGAGCTTGGGAAAGCATCGTGATTTGTATGTTAGCTTAACTTTAATTTCCTGTCAACCTCATACTTGTGAGACATGCCTGGGGAGTCTAGAGGTCACATCTGATGCACAGTGAAGATGGAGTTTGTCAGAGCACCAGCATCTCAGTGATCTCAGAAAACTGTTTAAGTGGCTGGTGTTTGTTGGGGGAATAAGCCCAGATCTCCAACACCA
Source organism: Scytalopus superciliaris (assembly GCA_013400415.1). Lineage (NCBI taxonomy): Eukaryota > Metazoa > Chordata > Aves > Passeriformes > Rhinocryptidae > Scytalopus > Scytalopus superciliaris. The sequence goes on from VXBX01007492.1 coordinate 353,442, forward strand.
ATTGCAGAGAATCAGCTTTCAAGGAAAGAAAAGGTTACAAACACAACTACATTCATATTGATTTTTACTGCAAAAAAGAAAAGATATTTTGATGATTTTTCTTGTATTCTGCAGTTTTCCACTGCTTAGTGCTCTCTGCTGTAACCTGCAATGTATCTGTTGGATGTATTTTTATAAATAGCCATAGCAGCCCATGCTGTTGCCTCGCCAGCAAACCTGTATATAGTTTCTCAGAACTCTGTTATTGGCAGCTGCCTGCTGATGGAAAGCCAGGCTTAGTGCTTCAGCCACAGAAAGTGACTTTAATCCCGAATTTTTATATTCATTCAGTGACAGAAATGTTCCAGGCCAGGCTGGGTGGGGCTCTGAGCAACCTGGTCGAGTGGAAGGTGTTCCCCCGTGGCAGGGCAGTTGGAACAAGATGAGCTTTAAAGTCCCTTCTGACCCAGTCCATTCTGTGACACTGTAAGGCTGTGGTCTGGGTTTATCCCACCATATCCCAAACACTTGGTTTCATTGTCCAAGGTCCCCTTTGTTGAGCGGGAAGAGGCATCACCTCCAGAAGGTGATTCAGACCAGTGTGACTGCACGGGACACGAGGGTGGTAATGCTGATGAGTTAGGAGCCTCAATTAGATGACAGAGATCCTGGCCTAAAAACATGTTTTTAAATTCTCTGTATTCGAGACCCCTTCATTTACTTTAATGACTGTTTCTGCCAAGCATAACGAAGTAGGCAGCACAATTCAGCATAGTCCTTAACTCTGCCCTCCACAAAACTATTTCTCAGCAGAATTGTAAATGAAGCTCTCAGGGGTGGATTTACCCGAAGTAGGAGGAGGAGGCAGTGAGGCGTCAGCACCATCTGGTTCTGCACTCGATGCCGAGGTCACAGCTACACAGCCCTCCTTCCTCTGCATCCTCATCCAGATCACATCAGAATATGGCTCTGTGCCCTAAATGCAGCACTTTTAGGTGTGCAAGTTAATGAGTAACTGTGAGCACAGATCCAGAGCTTGATAATTTCACCTCTTCTTGCGTATATGCTTTTCAGAGTAAACTACGTAGAATTGTTTCTAGGAAAAACACTAAGAGCTTCCCAAGAAATTGCTACATCCAGTTGAGTAAGTATTGTCCTGCAACCTTGGCCAGCTTCCTCCTGCTCTACAATGCCTGGAATGGGTTTGTTTGTCCCACTTGCTCCTGAAGCTGATGAGTCGCGTCAGTCCTGTCCCTTGTTCTCGGAGGAGCAGCCTTGGCAGCAACTCACTCCACGCCCAAAGGACAGCAGGACGAGCACCCTGTGGTTTGCTAGAGGGACTGGCTCCTCAGAGTGGCCATTGCCCCTTGTGCAAACCCACTTACACAGGATGATCCAGATCTGAACTCCATATCCAAGCAGGGCAGGTTGCTCTCTTTTTCTTTGATTCCCTCAGGCAAAGCTAACAAGATTGCCAGGGAGTAGTGGAACACTAATTAAGCAACAACAGTTTCTGTCTTATGTGAGGTACATAATGATCTGGGTGATGTAAGTTTCAGGAGGGTGCTCATCTAGTATTGCATTTAGTCTGAGCCTAGGTCTTTGCTTAGGGAACCTGCTCTGCCTCACCTCGCTGTGGCTGACCAACAGCTGCAGAGCTTGCGAATGCCATAAATAGCTCTCGGCCTTGGATCTCAAGGGATCTCGTGTTAGGGTTAAAAAGATTGTGTGTTCAATGAAAAGGCTTGTGTACATAGTTAATGTGTGTTTATTTTATTGCTGATCTTGTTGCACTTTCTGAATAAGCCTCGTAAATGTAGATTATTTATTATATTAAAGGAGATACATTACAGATTATGGCATCTCGTGTTAAAGCATAACATAGAAAATATCCTCTCTGTTGCAGACAGCTACACTAACCATGATGCACACAGCCTATGGAGATCACTGCCTAGTTCTGTCTTTCTGTCTTAAAATAGTCCAAACCTCCTGAATTGAGAGACCTACTTTGCTCCTGTGCCACTGGGGAGGCATCCAGCCTGTTGGTGTCCTTACGGCACAGCTCCTCCCGCTGTGGCACTGACCCTGCTCCCGGAGCTCCAGCAGAACAGCTCCCTTGTGTAAATGAATGTTACTCTGCCTGTCTTTCCTCTTGCTTTGTCTGCAGGCGAGCTGATACCGATGGCTCCTCCCGTCCAGACAGTCCTCCACTCTTGCTTGATCTATGATTTGTCCCGTCTTGCCGGCCGTTTGCTTTACTGCTGTCTCTTTACTTTTCCAGGACGGGGTAAACGATGACTTCTTTTTGTAAGAAGCAAATGCTTAATTTCTTTCTGATTTTTTTCTCTGTGTGTTAATGCCCTACTTCATACAAGCCAAAACATCTGCCTTCGGTTTCATAATCTGTAAATGGTTCCTGGTGTTGACCTTTGAGCACAGCAAGTCGGTTCCCGAAACCATGGTCATTACTGAGCATCACATACACCTGCTGTAAAAATGTTCTGCTGCATTTCTGAACCTGAAATAAACTGTAATTCTTGATGGGCTTTTATTATTACTTTCTGGATGTGCATGAGTGGTCTTCTGTCTCTCAAGCCATCATCTCAGCATTCCACACTCCACCTTGGTCGGGACTGCAGGGAGGGTTTATTGGAGATGCATGTTGCATCCGGATCACTGGAGATGTCATTAAAGGGAAGATGGGGGAGATGTAACCCTTTGGGAAGCATTTAGCCTGTTCCCTTGCAAGGGGCTTAGAGTGCTGCAGAGATGTTCTGCTAGGAAATGGATGAATGCTTTTCAAGCAGTACCTTGGATTCACTTCATTGCTGGGGAAAGCATGTTTTGGGGAGATTCAGAGCTGAGCAGGTCAGACTGAGTCCTCCAGAGCAGGAGCTGGAGTTAAAATGTGCCTGTGTATGTGTTATGTCTGGAAGGGATTTCCCCCTAAAGTGGTTGTGTACGAATGTGCAGATGTCTTGATTACTCAATTCCTCCTTCAGATCAGTATGAGCCAAGTAGCTGCAATCAGTGCTTGGAGATGGTCTGTATGGCACAACACCTTCCTGTGGGAACACCACAGTCACTGTTGGTCCTTAGGTTTCGGGAAAATTAGAGAGCAAAAGGTGGGATGAGTAAAGCAGGAACATGCCCTTTGTATTCCCTTGCTGGCTGTAACGTTTGGAGGTGTTTTTCCTAGTCAGCAGTGGCTGTGCCTGAAGTGGGCTCTGCACTCCCCCTCGGTGCACAGCAGTGTCACACCTGTCCCCTCTGGATGGAGCACGTTACGTGCCCTGTAGGAGTTTGGTTCCAGGCATGCTGGTCAGAGCTGAGTGCTCTGTGCTGGGTAACAGGAGGAGCATCTGCTCCTCTCTAACCACTGCCCTGGGCCATCACTGCAAGGGGTCTCTCCTGCTGCAGTTGGCAGGTGTCATCACCCACCCTTGTAACCTTTCCCAGCAATCTCCCCTCTGGATACTCCAATCCACCCATCTTGTTTGATCATTCCTAATTTCATCAGAATCTCAGAAAAGGTCTACTCCGAGAACAGTGTTTGAAGCAGATAGTGAGAATTTTAAAGCTGGCTGGGGAAAAGCTCTTCCAGAGGGTATTATTTGCTGCAAGAGAATTAGAAAGCCTGTGAGCAGCAACCTCCACGCCTGTGATGGGATTGTCCCACTTCTCTGGTGCCGCCAGGTCAGATGGGAAGTGGTGAAAGCCAAGGCTGTGCTGGTGGCCAGCTGATTCTAATCTCGCTCCTGCTCTTTTCCTTAATATGCATGTTCTGTGCCTTTTTCTCTTAACCCACTTAATTAAGATAATTTTGTATATGAGTCATTTTATTGTATCTTGACCTTTTGTTTTAAATCTCCCACCCTCCCTGTGAATTTTGGGTTATTTTTTGGTTTTTTCCTAGGCGATGTCCACGAGCTGTTCCAGGAAGATCATCATAACACACACATTTCTTTTGTGTTACATGCCATGTCTTTTTTTTTTTTTTTTTTTTTTGTCCAAAATTACCTTAAATTTGCACTAGCCTATTTGTAAATGAAAGGTTTTATTTTCAGATGTCAGTGATAAGCCTGGATATAAAGAAAATAAAATTCTGACTACAAAAGGAATGTGTGGTGGTTTTCTCTTGAAGGGTCTGCCCACCCTTTCTCAAATGGAGCCATTCACACCCTGTGGAAGAAATTGCTTGGGCTCTGTGGAAGCTCACATCCTCCAGCGTGGTGGAGGGAGGGACAGACAGATGTTCTGCTGGGATTCCAGCACTGCTTCTGAATTCATTAACCACCAGGATTGCTCCACATACATGGCTTTGGCTTAGCATTAGCAGGAAGAATAGTCAACAGGGTCCAAAAACATGTCTAACACACCAGCAGCAGCACCTGGCTGAGCGGAAACTGGAAGGAGAAGATTGCAACAGTCTCTAGACTGATGAATCTGCACAATTATAAATAAATTGCAGCTGCTCTGGCCATTTTTTTCAAGCTAAACCTCTGAACTCCTTGCAAGCTGCCCTCCCTGGAGCATCTGATCTCCAACAGCTGTAAGTAGCTACCTCTGGGATTCCAAATGTGTCTGCCCCTATGGGAAAGATAAAATCTGGGATTTAACATTTAAGAGATGCGCTTGTTTTGGGTGCCAGAGAAGTATATGAAGAGTAAGACTGGAAGAAAAAGGGAAAATGGATGGGGTTTAGTGAGGGTTTTTTCTGATACAAAAAGAAACAAGGGATATCTCAGAAACCACACAGGTAAATCAGGAGGCACTGCACAGGGATGGACTGGAGGCACCTCTCGGCATCAGGGTCCAGCCTTTGTTTTAGGAGCACAGACAAGATGTTTGTGGGTCGTGCAGAGTTGGCAGTGAGAGGGAGCTGCAGTGGTGCTGCTCAGGGGATGGGGACAGGGGAGGGGAGATCAGTCTGTGTGTGGGGAAGGGGCCTGGCAACACACAGGCTCGTTTGCAAGCTGAGTCTGACACAGCTTTACTGAATTTGGGCAGTTCCTCTTGTTCCAGCTGATTTAGGTCCCTGCTGACTTCTCAAATATCCAGGGAGCTGCTGAACCACCTGTGTGAGCTGGTAAATGCCAGACACTGAGTTTGATCAAATTATAAGGGAGGGCAAGCCCAGAGAGCTGTAGACTGATTATTACACTGATTATTCTTTTTTCTCACTTAGACTTTGCCTTCTGGTAGAGTAGAAGAGAGGAAGCAGCAATAGTATTGGCAAAAAGGGGAAAAAAACCCCAACCCATGTACAGCAGTTGCTAGGAGCGTGAGATAAATAATCATTCCTGCCAGACCTTTGAACTGCATGTGCTAAACTAGGAATTGCTGAAGCTGGAGAGAGTACAGTGATGGACAGGATGCTTCCCAGCACCCTGGGAAAGGGAGAAATGGAGGCTCCCAGAGTTCCAGGAACACAACTGTCCCGAGAATGGAGCAACTCAGGTTGGCTGTATCTTTCATCTGTGGAACTCCTCACCACCAGGTGCTGAGGCAAAAAACACCTCAGCAGAGTTCAGGAATTGTGTACTTTCAGGACTACTACAGGAGCAACAGTGCTTGTACCCAGCGAGCTCCTGAGGAGGTTCTGCCCATGCTTCACCTTTCAGGTAAGAGGGAGTTGGAGCAGCTGAACTTCACAAGCTGCTTCTTTTTCAGGTTGTTTAAAAATCTGCTCTGCACTGGGGGAAGCTCTCACTGTATTCCCTCTGGGGTATGACATGGTACCCCACGGATGAACCAACAATAAATAAAAGGTGGGTGATATTTTAGCTGAATGGTCTTGCCTACAGCACCCAGCCAGTTGCTAGCTGGCCTCCAGGCACTAGGCTGGAAGGCACAAACTTGTTTCTTGGGGCATTTTTTGGTGGTATACCCTTCACACAAATCTTTGCCATCTTATGAAATACTTGATAAAAAATATTGTTGAAAATAGGACTCCAAACTTCATGGTATTCTGGTAGCTATTTCCAAAAATACAAGTAAAAGGACACAGGTATTGGTGTGCTGGGAAATGCTGGCACGTTCTTTAGCATTTTTTGGAGAAGCTGTTTAACATGATTCTGTTTCCAGCCTGCCCTGGTGTTTGCTCTGTGGCTGGGTAAAGAAGGATAAGGTGGTGCACCAGCTGGTGCCATTATGTGTCCAAGGCTGTTTTTCAGTGCGTGGGTTAGGACCAAAATTTTGGTTTCCCGATCATTGTTGCTGTTGCCTCTCACATCACAATGTTGAAAAAAGCTTAGTGATTACTGTGGGAATTGAAGAGAGATAAAAATCTTACCTTCAAAGACTAAAGCTTTGCTCTTTCCAGGCTTCCCAGATGCCGTCTCCCACATGGGGAGGGCTGTGGGCCCCTGACAGCAGGATGTGGGTGGCTGACACTTGCCCTCCCCTGCAGCAGAGGCTGTAGATGGAGATTCCAGACGGCACGTGTCAGTGGCTCCCCCAGGAGCAAGGCTTATCCCAAGCCACTTCACAGTTCCTCCAATTTGGCCAGCTTCAAATATAAAGGAAATGTCCCACTGAAGGACTGATCTCAGTGGACTTGGAAACTTAAGGGAAAGAAACTTCTTTGTAATGCCAAACAACATTTGACTCCTTACCATGTGTTGGTTGCATCACCAACCAAGGACATATTTTTTTTGTCTCAGTATGGGCTTTGCCAGAGAATGGTCTGCTCAGGTAGCAAAAGCCCAAAGGGTGTCCAGCCTTACCAGGTGAGCATAGAGTTATAGCAAAGTTTTGTTGTGCAGAGAATATTCTGACCTCAGGTGTGTAGACAGAGACAAAATGGCCACTTATGCAGCAGCTTAAATAACTTGAGCAGCATTGCAGAGCATGTGTCCTCAGGAGAAGGTCAGGGAAGTCCTCCGGAAACCCTGCCTGGTCTCTGTGTCTCCTCCTCTCCTCTCCCTGGATCTCTCTTGCATTTTTTCCTCCTTCAGTGTCTCTTTGTGCATCCAGGCCACGGACTGGGATTTGTATTTTCATGCCCCAGCTTAGGGAAAGCAGGGTATCTGTGTGGGCAAGCAAGGGGGAGGGCTAAGCCTTTCCCTGGGGATCTCTGGGCAAGGACTGAGGCTATTCTATTCTAATCCTAGAATTCCATGGCTGTGATTGCAAAGAGGAGATGAAGGGGAGGAGCTGGGCAAAGCAGAGCGGCCTGGGGTTGTGGGCAGGGATGAATCTGCCTGTGGTGGGATGGGACACAGCCTGCATCAGTCAAAGCCCCAGGATCTGCACAGGTGATCCACTGGGGGATCCTGCACTGGCTCAACTGATGGTGGCAGCCTGTGGCTGTCTGCACATGGAATGTCTGAGTAGTCAGGGTTTGCTTTTCGTGACCCAAAGCTGATTTTGAGAGTGTGAATTTGGGAAAAGTATTTTTGAGGAAGTATTTCTCCTTGGGGGAACAGGTGCAGCAGAAACTCTGCTTTCCTGTAGCCTGTGCTGTGACACAGCCAGGGGCCAGGCAGGCGACATTTGATTTGCTTTTTATTTACACTCGAGCCTTATCCTACCAAGGGGCTCTGTGAATCAGCTTTGTGATGGCAGTATTACGCTGGCATTAGCCCAGGGTCAGATGGGACATCTTGGTCACTGAGCAGCTTTCTGGGGAAAAAAAAAGAGCCTCATTTCTAAAGAACTAAAAAATGTCATCTTGACTCTGACATCTGGCTACTCTGTGCTCCCTGCGAGACTGGAGCATGGGCTCCAAACTGCTGCAGGTTTTAATTAAAACCAAAAATGAGATGTAGTTGTCACCATGACGACAACAGCAACATTTAACACTTGGCAGGAGCTGTAACAAAGCACTGGAGGTGTTGGGGACTCCGCCGGGGGGTTGTTCATTTCCGAGAAAGCCTAGGGAGCACACGGCAAGCCCCTGCTCGATGGGGTGAGACCCTGGAGCTCACAGGGATGGGGTAAATCCAGCAGAAAGTTGCACTTCTGCAGTGCTGGTTTTCCAGAAAAGTTTCATAAAAACCCGGGTGATGCCAAACGTATCCCTGTGAGATGGGGCTGGGGCAGGTGTGGGCATCCCTTCCCTCTGGCAGCGCAGGGTGGCCGGAGCAGGGCTGGGGCTGCCGAGGGATGGTGCCAGATGGGAGCAAGGAAAGAGAAAGCGCCAGGGAGGCCCTCCCGGCACCGGGACTTGTTTGCCGGGAGCGCCCTCTGTTGCGGTGAGAGCGGTGCCGGACAGACGGACACCGATGGGCCCCCCCGCTGTCCCACAGCCTGGCGTCTCCCCAGCTGGTGGGTGATCCCACGGGGGGCTGTGCTGAGCGCCATCCCTCTGCATCGGGGTCTGGCCGTGCAGCGAGTCCTCATCAGCCTCTGGAAAGGGTTAGAGGTGAGAGGAAGGTGTCGTGCCATCTCAATGCCCCCTGTCCTAAAGGATTTAGGATAATTGGTATGTGGCAGTGTCATGAGGCTATTTTGGCACCAGTGACTGTCGGGGTGCAGGTGAGCAGGGCTGTGCACCACACCCATCCCAAGTGTCATCATGCTCAGCCCTGCAGGTCCATCAGCACCCACCACCCTGCACTTCCACCCTGCCAGCACCCACCCTCACCAGCCCCTTCCCCTCCAGTCCCCCCGGGAAGTGCTGTCAGTCCCCAGCACACACAGTGAGGGCCCTGGGGCTGAGGACCTGTGGGCATGCTGTGGGGAACATCTGAGCCAGGTGTGTGTTCCCAAGGGGTGTTTCTGCTCAGGGGATGCACATCCTCCTGCACTCCCACACCCAAATGCGGGTATGGGTCTGCATGGCTTGAGCACACCCTGCCCCATCGCCTGCACCCCGAGCTGCTGCAGGGACCAGCTGCTCCACAGGGAACAGCTCCTTCCTTCACCAAACCCAAGCAGGCCAGGTCCGGAAACAGATGCTGAGGGGAACATAAACATGGCCCTTGTTGCTGTGTGAGAGGCTTTATTGGGTCAGGTGTCCTCACCCCCAGGGCCGTCCCCCAGCCAGGACCTTTGCACTGCTCACAGCAGAGAGTCCCTCCAGGCCAGGCCTACATGAGGAACCTGGAGAGGTCCTCCTTGATTACAGCCTCATCCCACGGCCCGTGGATGTTGTCCTTGAGCAGCTGGAGGCGGATGAGGCAGTAGGGGCAGAGGCAGGAGATGGCGAGCAGCAGCGAGGCAAAGAGCACGGCGCCCACGCTGGAGACGGTGGCGAGCCCCGCCAGCGCTGCCAGCGCGAACAGCACCGTCACCCCCACGTAGCACCGCGGCGTCCGCGCCTTCAGCTTCTTCTGCAGCATGGGCCAGAGCGCGAAGATCTGCATGGCGAAGGTGACCATGACGAAGGCGTGCAGGGCGCGGGGCAGGCGGGAGGCCAGGCACACCGAGGCGAAGATGGCCATGTTGAGGGACAGCGTGCTGGACACGATGGCGGCGTTGGCGCCGTAGTCGAAGAAGATGAGGTGGCCCAGGAGCATGAGGGCCGACATGGCGTAGATGGTGTCGGTGCTGATGGACTCGGTCAGCGTCTTCAGCACGGGCGAGAAGCCGTAGGTGAAGGCTGCGAACACCAGCGTGCTCTTGAGGTCCGCCCAGCGCGTCCGCCCGCTCTCCCAGCGCCCGGCCCCGCCGTCCACGGCGTCGAACAGGACGTAGCCGAGCAGGGAGGAGAGCAGGGCCGCCCCGAACAGCCCCTGCGGGCTCAGCGCCCCGGCGTCCATGTACCACCAGGTGAGCACGAACACGCAGACGCTGCAGAGCTGCTGCACCACCGCTCCCGACTGGAACACCACGGCCCAGTAGCGGTACCGCCGGGCGTGCACGTTCTTGCGCAGCTCCTCCAGGAACCGCTGGTCCACGTAGTTATCGGGGAAGGGCTGTCGCTCGTACAGCACCTTCTGCCAGCGCCGCACGGGGACCGGCTCCATGGCCCCGGGCCGGGCGGGGGCTCCGCGGCCCCGGCACAGCCACAGCCCCGGCCGCGCCCCCCNGCCATGCGGGGGGATTTGGCGGCGTCGTCCCTGTGCCTGGACATCCCCGCGCGTGTCCTGCCTCGCTGATGGGTGTGTGGCCCCAGCCTGTTCCAGCCCAGCGAGGCACCGGCTTTTCTGGCCAAGCCAGGCTCCAGCAGCCGGGTCGGGAATGTGGGTGTGATGCTGTGAGCGCAGGGCGCCCTTCCCTGCAGCTCCTGCCTGCTCCCAGCTCAGTGCTGCCCTGCTCCCGCAGCCTGCCGGCACCCTGAGCGGGAGGAGGGAGAAGTCGAGGCTGAGCAGGGCTGGAGAGGGGCAGCTCTGCAAGACATCCATCTTCTGCACTGTCCGTTCCCGAGCCAAAGGGACTGAGTTAGTGTGTAGCAAGGGGACAGGGGCATAATAAGGGACGAAGAGAGGTTTCACAGAGGCCAGAGGTGTTTTCCCTAACCCTCTGTTTGTGGTCAGGCCAGCTTGCTGCCGAGGAGTGGCTTACTGAGGCCTCAGCCCGGGGTGAAGCAGCCCCGAACACTGCCCTGTCTGTGCTTTGGGAAGGGGTGTTTGTGGCTGTCCTGTCATGGTGGGAGCAGGCTAAAGAGCTGAAGGTTGTTTTCACCCCAGCACCTGCCACAGGGGATTCTCCAAACAGGATCCCACCTCATCCAGATACGTGCAAAGCAGCAGGAACCCCCACACTACTGGTGTGCCTTTGGGGGGGGGGCCCTCAGGCTGAGCCACACCACAATGGCACGTAAGAAGTGCCCTCCCAGCCCCACATAACTGCACTTGCTCTGCAGGGTGCAGGTATCCCATGCTGAGGGATGATGCCAGCAGCTTCTAAGCCAGGATGGAGCTGGACTTGGTTTTAGCTGCCCTACCTAAAAGCCCCCAAGCCCCACTCTGCACAGAGCTGTGTGTGCCTCCATGTACGTGAGCTGGTGCCCACAGGGACAGGGAGTTCTGCCAGCTCCTGTGATTGCTGGCATCGCCTTGATGCCCAGGGCCTGGGAACTTGAGATTTTGAACTAAATGTCCTCCCAAAGTCACAGAGTAAAGCTGGGATGTGCAAGAGGAAATCTGGAAGGGCAGACGGCCACTCCTGCTCCCCTGAGAAGTGCCATGGCCACCACGGCAGAGGGACACCACAGCCCACGGGTACAGGCAGGGCAGTGCTGTGCTCTCACTGTGAGTGGTGACTGCAGGTTTGGTGTCACTTGGCCCTGCGGCCTTGTGCATATCAGTGGTGCTCTGTGGACTGGGAAGAGTGGGCTGGGCTGGGGCTGGGCCACGAGGCTGCTTCCATGTGGTCAGGTCCATCTGGAAACCCCAGTGCAGGGGAGAGAAAGAATAGAGGTGAGGGTTACTTCTTATGCCCCTTGAAATCTCCTCTATCGTGGGCCACCAAAGTCCCTCTTGGGGGCAGGGACGGGTGGGAGCCTGCTGCTGGTTGGTGTCCCGTAGCACCCCTGAGCCGTGCCAGATGATGCCACTCACAGGGTGCCCAGCCACGGGATAAGGGGGTCACCCTGGTGCTGGTTCTGCACCCTTAGCAGTGCCGACCCAGTGCCAAGACCCACAGGGCCTGGTACCCACTTGGTGCGTGGGGGACTCCAGTGTGCTCTGGGGAGGAGCAGCTGCCACTGCTGTGCTGGCACTGTGTCCCCTGGGAGGGGACAGTGTGTGCTCAGCCACGTGTGAATGCACCGCCCACGTCCAAAGGGCAGCTCAGCCCTGCCCAGGTGGCCCAGACTTTGCCTGTAGGGGAATGACTTGCCTGCCTACACAACAGTCCCAGCGGGACCCACCACGGGACCCGCCACGTCACCGCCGGTCCCTGCCGGTCAGAGGGGAACATGTGCCATGGAGTCATCCCTCAGGCCATCCCTCAGCCCTCCTCTGGGGCTACGTGGCCAGTGGAGCTCTCTTGACAGGGACAAGTAGTGGCTAAGGTCAAGGATGCGAAAGCTGTTTGTGAGCATCTTAATTCCCACTCCAAGTTCCATGCCACAAGACCTCCCTCACCTCATGATCAGGTATTCCCAAGTGCCACTGGCCTCTAGAGAGGCTGTAAGATGGCATGCGCTCTAAGCCCCTCAGCTGAAATGCAGGAATGAGGAGCTGGATGCCATGGCACTACAAATTCTGGGTACCCTGAGGACTCATTGGCTTGGCTGTCCCCTGCCCTTTGCAAAGGGACCCCACTGGGGATTTGTTTAGTATCTGCTGGGATCTCAGTGTTTGAATACACTGCTAAAGCTGTTTGGAAGGAACGCTGGAAAAGGTGACAGGCAGGGACTGAAATAGCTGGGACTGATCTAGACTTCCACTGGAGATATTTGAATATCAAAGTACCCCAGGCACTGTGCCCCCACTGCTGGCTTGAGGCTGCCTCCAGGTGTGTCTCATTCTCTTTGGGGTGGGACCATCACTTGTGCTGCAGAAATAGGCTTCAAAATAACTAAACAGCATGTCTGCTGTGGGTTTGAGCTTGCCTGGGACTGTGTGGACGTGCATGGATCCTGCACCTCTCCCTGTCCCTCAGCTAGGGCCCTTCCCTGGTATCCCTCCCGTGTCACTCCACGGGGGTGACACAGCATAGTTATGGGTGCTCTGGCTTTGTTTCTCTGCCAAGCCATCCCCCAGCCTCCCCCTGTGGCCCTGGAGCCAAACCCACCCTCCGCAGGAATGTTTTTCAGGGGGGGGAGGTTGGCACAGTTCCAGCTGCTGAATTTTTCCATGTCCAGAGACTGTCTTCTGCCTTAAATGGCCCCACAATACAGGCTGTGTCTGCTCTCCTGCAATCACCTATTTAAGGATTCTCTTGGATTCAGTCCCCAGCATGGAGTGGGACAGTACCATCCCAGTGCCTTGCAGCTGGGCTGAGCTTTATGGTGGGATACCGGGGCAGATGGGGCTGGTTGCCCTGGGGTCCCCTGCAGTGGTGTGCCTGAACAGAGGGCAGTCCGGTGCTGCTCCAGTTCTCCCAGGCATCTCCCTTCCCTGTGTGCAGGTCAGATTCCCTGGATCCAGGTCCATGTTCCAGTCCCAGGGAGACCCAGGCCACCAGCAGTGTGTGAGCCAGGAGGTGCATTCCCTGTGCAGTGATGTCCTTGCTGTGGGCACCCTGTGCCACTGAGGGATATTCCCAGGCCCCTTCAGCACCGCTCCTGCCCACAGCCTCACTGCCCAGACCCCTGAGCCCTCCTGTCCTCTACAGCATCTTCCACCACCTGGGAAACCTTCCTGCAAGCTCAGGGGAGGGATGCTCTGTCCCATACAGGCTCAGTGAAGGCCCCACTGTCTAGCCATGTGCTGCAGTCCTGGTAGTGCAGGCAGAGCAGGGAGCGGGTCATGATCCGTGTGGGTCTCCATCCCAACGCTGGACAGCATGGGAGCACCAGAAGCTCCTGGTGGGGACATCACTGTTACCAGTATCCAAGCTCCCTGTCCCAGAGCACAACCTGCCCTATGGAGAGGATCCTGCCCTGGGAGGCAAGCCAGAACTTTGCTGCAGAGCCCACAGATGCATTCCCAGATGGACGGTCCAGGACAGAGAGGACCTAAATGCTGGTGAGTTGCTATTTTTCTTTGTGGCAGCATTCGAGGGACACACAGGGCAGGGTGGGCAAGACTTGGGAGCTTACAAGGGAGAACAAGGGCAGTGGGAAGGAGCAGCCAGAGAAGGGGCAAAGTAGTACCCTCCCAGACACTGAGCTGAGCTGAGGAGGTACCAAGGGTGCTGGAGAAAACCAGTAATGCTGCTCAGGGTTGGACAGAGCAGTCCAGGAAATTGGGATGGGTCTGAGGAGCCCAGGCTGAACTGGTATCTGCCAGGGCAAGGTTTAGGATTTGCTGAGCAGGGGGAGAAGGATGTGAAGACTGCTGTGGAACTTGGTTGAGGATCTGGGGCAGGAGAGATGTGATGTGGAAAGGCACACGCCTGCAAGGACATGACCTCTGGAAGATACAGCACGTGGGGCAGCTGTGAAACTGAACTCCCTCGGTCCTGGCATTCCCTGACGGTCAGCACGGATCGGAGAAGCCCCATGGCAAAACACCCTCCCCACCACCCACACTGGGCTCTGGGGAGAGGGACGAGCCAGCCTGGGAGGGGCCCCAGTCAGCTCCAGGGCAGTGGGGCAGCAAGGGCCTGTTCTGCAGGGGAACTCCATGAAGATCAAGCTGTAACCTAGTAAAGATGCCTTTGTTTTCTAATCTGCTTAAAAAAACCCAAACCCTAGGAAACTGCAGCCAAAAATGTTGTCAACAATGCACTCTGCCAGCTGCAGGGTGCTCTAAGGTGGGCCAAGTCCAAACTTCAGTTGCCCAGGTATGCTCAGCTCAACCCTCAGCTGTGTGTGGCACATCCCTAATGCAAAGATGCAGGGATAAAAACAGAACTTGGGGGAAAATAATAAAACCTGCCTGTGGAACTTGAACATGGGTGGGCATGGAAGCTGAAAGGTGAAAAATTCCAAGATTCAGGAGTGAGTAGGGTCTTATGGTGGTAAAACACTGAAAACCCCAACTCCCTGGAGGGTAAAAGCAACATACCACTGGGGAGAGCTGGCGACCAGCATGGCTGTGGCTGGAGCCACACACCAGGTCCCCAGTCACTCCATCACCCTGAGCCTCCTATGGCAGCCACTTCCTTCCCTTGCAGCTCTGGGACATGGAGCAGGAGGTATGAAGGGACATAGAGTTTCTTAACAGGGATTTTACTGTCTGCTATGGGGATGTTTTTGTTCTGTGAATGGGGAGGGGGATATGGGATGAAACGATTATGCAAACAGGTTGGCTTTTGTAGGAAGTGTATCTGGGGAAAAGTTTGGCATGTGCAGGTCAAAAAGAGGTTGCAACTCACTGCTTTAGCCTGTGCACTGCGAGAGGATCCTCCTCTCTGTGCTCACCTTGCCTGGTAAAGAAGCCTTTGTTCAAACACAGCATGGCCTCAGCCTGGAAACACAGCGATTTCACAGGACATACCCCGGGAGCTCTTCCTGCTCTCTTTCCATGAGCATCTATCTGGAATCTCCAAGCAGGAGCCCATGTGCTTGGGAAGAGCAGTGTGATGACAGGGCTGAGGGGTGTTTTACACATGCAGCACGTCTTCCTGCAACACGAGCTCATCCTAAAACACAGGGAAGGAGGGTTTCTGGGCCTGGCCCTGCAGGATGTGCATCTTCCCTTGGGAACATGTGGGTCCCCAAGGAGTGACATTTTTGCTAACAGCCACCCCCACACCCATCCCCCTAATTTTAAATATCTGCCAGGGAGTGGATGGAGCCAGGTGGGAATTTAGTTTATTTTAGTAGTCCAAAAAAAGTAGAAGGGAAACAGCTGAGCCTGTGGCATTCCCTGTGTGTGCCCTGCTGGCCCTTCTCATCTCTCATCCTCACCATTTGGATGCAGTGGAGGTGCTGCTGGTCCTGCACAGGCTGTACTGCCCTCACAGCAAGTTCCCAGCACTGCTGCCTGAGAGCCCTCCAAGCCCTGGGTGTGTGGGTGTGTGGGACTCTGGTTTTGTGTTGAGAAAGCCACAGATATGCTGACCTGTAACATCACCTGCCTTGGCCCTGGTTTGCATGTGGCCATGGAGGGAAGCCAGCACTGGACTGCACCGGGTGCTTTCCCAGCCCTTCCGCTCACCCTCGGGTGAGACGATGAAGAGAAATGAAGGCTAAAAAAGGTTTTAACACCCCCATCACAAAGTTTTGCCATTTCTCAGTTTCTGCAGTGAAATTTGCTTTTTCTTTTCCCGGGGGGCCTCAGATGGCAGCTGTCGGGAAGCACCGGGGGCACCAAGGCACCCACCACCACTATTTATGTGGTCCCACACCACATTTCCATCATGTGATCAAGAGTTAATTTTGATTGTCTGTGTCTGAGCTGTCAGGAGCATTTGGACTTTCCCTGTTCTATCAGCCCTGTCGCATGGCAAGAAAAGCTCCTTGGCTGCTGACCACGTTTGTCTTCTCCAGCAGGCAGTGGCCTCTGTGCTGGTGTCACAGCACTGAGCTGAGATGCTGCAGAAGGTTGTACCCAGAACACCTGCCAGCTGGGCTAGTATAAGGTGGGCCCCTTCTCCTTGAACCCATTTTCCATCTGTTCCCAAGTGCTGGCTGTAGGAAGGGGTATTTTCTGTCATGCAGAGGCTTTGTGGTTCTGAAACAGGGCTGGGAGATGCTGTGGCTTCCCATTGTATCCTGCCCGGGCATCCCTTAATCTCCTATTTCTAGGCAAAGTTAAAATTTAAATGAAGCCACACAAAATGAGCAAGCCAAGTACAAATGTTTTCAAAAGTGGCATTCCCATCTCAATTAATTTTCTTCATCCTACTTAAACTTTTGACTTTCAGTTGTTGAGCCACTAAAGAGGGGGCTCAGAGCCAGGTGGAGGAGACCTGGACCTGCCTGTGCTCCCCAAGAGCCACAGCTGTCCCAGGTGGTCCTGGCCGTGGCTCCATCCGTGCTTTTTGGATCTGTGGCACTGTGCCACTGTGTCAGATTTCAAGGCTCTTTCAGCAGGATTGGGGCTGGCTGGAGATCTGAGCAGTCGCTCTCCTGCAGCAGGTCACACAGCCCTGCTGGATGTCACCGTGTCCCGCCGTCCCTCCCTGCCAAGTGCTGCCCCGACGCTCCTCGGCGCCAGCCCACGTTAATTAACCCTAACGAGGCTCCGAGCACAGCCAGCGCTTCACAATGTGCAGCTGGATCAGCTGGTCACTGTGACCGTGGCCGCAGCCCGGTGTGGCATCCCTCGGGATTTACAGGAGTGTGGGAGTGGGGATCAGCGTCAGTGCAGGGGGTTGTCTGTCCGGGACCCACATGTGGGGCTGCAGAGACACGGCCCCGGTATCAGAGACAGTTTGCTGAGTGACGAAAGAGCAATTATCAGCTCAACTGGAGCCAGAGTTGCTCCTGTTTGATTTTCCAAGGAAAATTATTCCAACCTTTTTTTTTTTTTTCCTCTCTCTCCAGCTTGTTTCCTTTTGGTGCGAATTGCAGAAGAAATGAAAGAAATTGGAGGATTTTTTAAAAGCTTTATGCTGGTTTGCTGGATTCTCTCCCGCAAGTGGTTAACAGTTCATCTGAAGTCAGAGGAAGGTCTCTGAAGCAATCTTACAATTTACAGCTTTTCCTTTACCAAGTAAGAAACAGTCAGGAAATTAAACAGGAAATTGTGTCTGGAAGGAACAAAACTTGTGTTGTCAGAACCTGCTTATGAAAGATTTACTTTATTTTAACCAGTAAGGAGCCAAGATCAATAGTCAGAATAGGAAGGAGTTTGTGTGAATTAAATCACACGTGGAAAAAAAAAAAAAAAACACAACAAAAACTCAACACTTGGGAAAACAAGAAGCCTTTGTAAAGAGCAGATAGGGATGAATGGGAGAGAAGGCTTAGCCACTGTAGCAAACAAAGTGCTGGAAAGTGCTGAAAGGAGAAGGCCCAGGGCGTACCCCAGGATCAGGTGTCCCTCCAGAAGTCAAACACTGCTCCATGGCCTCAGTGCCCAAATCTGTGGGAGACTTTCTACAGGCAGTAGGGTACACAGAGCCCGTGTGAGTGTCAGAGTACAAGGGACAGGCACTGCCTCATCGCTGTAGAACAGCAGCACTTTCTCTCTCCTCCTGCTCAGAAGGTGCCCCTCGGTGGTTGCCTCCATCTCTCCCTCCCCGGGGTGCCAAGCACAACCCAGCTTTCATTCCCACACAGCAGAGGGGTGAGCAGTGGCTCAAATTCAGCCCCAGAAGTGCCAACAGTCTGTGGGAATTGCATCAGCTCCCCTCGTCCTGGGGTTTTCCATGAAGAATTTGGCCAGGAGCAAGCCTGGAAACCTTGCTGCAAACATGCAGCAACTTTGAGAATCCCATGCAAATATTTGCTCCCAGGTAACCCCACAGTCCTTCGGGTTTTGGGTTAATTATGGGCCCTAGTTGAGAGATTGAGTAATCTGTAATTGTTTTTACCACTATACTGCTCATCTTATCAGTGGCTGAGAAACAAGCTTAGCAAGTGCTGGTATGTGGGTCTGTCACAGGTGATGCACTGAAACCCCCCTCTGGCTGATCCAGCCTCTTTTGGCTGTACCTGGTGGGGACTGACTTGAAGGGGCTTTATCTGCAGATGCTGAGCAGTCACTGTAATGGTTCCTCTGAAATGTTCTGTCCCTGTGACAGCTCTTTAGCCTGAGCTGGGTGTGATAAATCTCCAGCTGGTAACAGGCTCGTAGTGTGCAGGAACTGTGCCAGGAGAGAGCAGCCACACGGGCTGAGCAGTGTGGCTTCCCAGCCTTCTCCCCTGCTCTTGGGGACAAGCCCCTGGTGACAAGGCTGGAGGAATTACAGTCCCAGGACCATAACAGAGGCTGGCAACAGAGATGGCCCAGCCAAATGCTGTGGCAGTGCTGAGGGAAGTGTTCTGGCTGGAAGCATTTAGTGATGGGTTAATAAATGTTTACCAGCTCTTCCAGCAGACAGCTAAGCAGTTGTTTGAATTTCCAGCACTTCATGGATGGATTTCTCTACTGCTCCGGTCCTGGCTGTTCCCAACAGGTAGTTTGTGGCCAAGGCTGTGTTGGTGGGATGGGGAAATGCTCTGTGCCTGCTGGGCAAGGTGTCCATGGATGAATCCTACAGCTGGAAGCAGAACAGGGATGCACCTTGTCTGGCACCTCCCTGTGCTGACACTGCTCTCCCTCAGCAGGGAAGGTGCCATAACTCTGGCAACATCTGTGACTGAGACAAGTCCCACATGCCTCCCTGGGGGTCATGCCCAGGTAGGAGGCACAGGGAGGCACCTGCAGCTGGAGTTCACATTGCCTTGACCCCACAGGGGCCCTCCCTGGTGTGGGTAAAACGGCTGCAGGTGGGACACGTGCCATTGCTCCCACAGCTCAGGGAATTTCCCAGAGCTGAGGCAGCTCCCTGTGGCTGGCAGGGAGGCGTGTCCCTGGGCAGAGAGGCTTCCCATGGCCCTGCTGCGTGTCCCTGGGGGCACAGCCAGGCCCTCCCCAGTGCAGCTCTGCTCATAACCCTCCCATGGACCTCCCCACAGCCACAGATCCACACTGTGCCATGTCTTAGCTCCGGTGCCACAAGAGGCTGGAGAAACCCTCATGGCAAAGGTGTTGGCTCGTGCCTTGGTGGGGCCACAAAGTGGCTTCTCAGCATTTTTCAGGAATTGCCTCACTCCCATAACTGTCTGGGCCTGCTCCTGGGACAACAGGACCCATCCAGGAAGTGGAGGGTGCTGGGGCAGCTGGGCTCAGCACTGACCCAGTGGGAGAGCTGCCAGCAGGCTCCAGCTCTGGGGACACGGAGCACAGCCACTGGTAGAGCCACCCTCCTGGCCACCTTCATCTCAGTATAACCCCTACTGTGGTTTAGTGAGTCTGTTCTCCTCTGTGAGAGGCTCCTGTTGAATCCCATGGGTTTCTTGAAACTTACAAGTGACTCACACAGGAATTCCCTAAAGAGTCCCAGCCTCTCTCAGCAGCTCCAAGCCAGGTTTCTCGTTAATGCATGTAAATATCTCCAAGGCAGGTGTCAAGAGGTTGGTGCTGGACTTTTCAGTGATGTCCAGTGATGGAACAAGGAGCAGTGGCCATAAATGAAAACACAAGATGTCCGACCTCACCATAAGGAAGAACTTCTTTACACTCAGGGTGGCAGAGCACTGGAACAGGCTGCCCAGGGAACTTGTGGAGTCTCCCTCTCTGGAGACATTGCAAATCCACCTGCACATGTCCCTGTGTCACCTGCTCCAGGTGACCATGCCAGGGGGGCAGAGGGGTTGGACTGAATGATCTCCAGAGCTCCCCTCCACCCCCAGTGATTCTGTGATTCTGGCTAAGCTGCAAGGAATGGGGCAGAGGGCACTGCTGTGGCTCAATGCCTGCCTGCTGTGCTGTTTTCCCCCCATTTTCCAAACAGGCACATCAGGGATGCACTGAGGAGCCTCCTGTGACAGCCCCCTCCTCAGGCATTGCAGGACAGCCTGACTCTGCCACAGGATGGCCTGCTGTTTGCTGGGAGGGAGGGTTTAAACCCCAGCCTGTGTGGAGATGGGGGCACAAAGCTGTGATAAGCTTATCCCTTCTCCTCCATGTGTTGGAATGCAGGCCTGTCTGCTGTCTGTGAGTCAGAAGCTCTCGGAAAGGGCGAGGGATGCCAGGTGTTAACAAAAGCACAGAGCCACAGAGTGAAAAATCGGGAGAAGAACAGACACAGAGACCCTGCAGAGGTTTGCACTGCTGGCTGACTCCCGTGTCGGCAGCCCCCCGCTGAGCCCCAGCAGGATCCTGGGAAGGCTCCCAGGGCTGGAGCTGCTCTGGTTGTCGTGATTCACACCCGCGCTGCGGGCAGAGTGTCCTTCCCGGTTCACAGTCCTGACCCGCACGTTCCCAGCGTGGCACCCCCGTGACTAATCCACGCCTGCCTTCCCAGCTCCCGGGCAGGGCTCTCTGCCGGTGCGCAGCTCTCTGTGGCTGTGTCCGGCCCTGCTGGGCTCTCCCTGTCCCTGCTGAGCTCCCATCGCCTTTCCCTCACTGGGAACCCCGTCCCGAGCTGTATTTTTGGCACAAACGAGCCACAGGGATGGTTTTCCTGCCTTGGTGTCAAACCCACCTCATGCCAGGTTGCAGAAGGGCAGAATTAGGCTCGGTTATCCACGCAATGCCTGCTGTTTCGTTAGTGGGTGTCGCACCAGCGCCCCAGAGCCAGGGAAGGCTCCCCTGTGCTCGGTCCCACATCCCCCTCGGACGCTGCCTACCCTGAGCACCCCCCAGCAGCGCTGCCCGCCGGCTGTGCTCGGCTCCCGCTCCCCAGCGGGTATAAAACAAGCACGGCAAGGCCCGAAGCGCCGCTCACACCCGCGGGGGTAAAACCGGGCCCGGCGGCCCCTCACGCCACCCGCAAAATGGCGCCCGTGCCGCAGGGCACTACAACTCCCGGCAGCCCCCGCGCGGCTCCCCCCTCGGGGGCCTCAGCGCCAGGCAGCCCGAAGAGATGCCTGACAAAAATTTTAAAAAATAACTGAAAGCTGTCGGATCGCCGTTGGTTGCAATGCCCCTCGCAAGGGAGGCGGCGGGGTTGGGCCGCCAGCTGTCGTTTACTGCGATGGCGATTCCCCTTTAACGGCTCGCCGGCCGTCGGCCACCTCACGGAGGGGGGTCCTTGAGAGGGTCAGGTGAAAGACAGTTGCGCTGGCCAATCGACGGGGCGGGGAGGCGGGCGCAGCGCTCGGAGCGCTCACCCCATTGGCTGGCGGGTGACGCGCGTCCTTCCAGCTCAGCGCGCGGGGCGGGGCCGGGGGCNCTGCCTCCTGCTCGGCGCCCTGCTCTGGTGAGTGCCGGCCCCGCCGGGCCGGGATGGGGCCCTGCGGAGCCGCCCGGAGCGGGGGGCACAGGGGCGCGGCCGGCGGGGCTTTGGGTGCCTCCCGCGGGGCCTCCCCGGGCAGCCTGGATGGGAGGGGGCTGCTCCCTGGGAATAGCCCGTGTGTGCCCGTGCTGGGCCGCTGGCGGCTCCGGGAGGGCGATGCCCCTGCCATGGGCACCCGCCGAGGGCTCAGCCCGCTCACCGGGCATCAGAGTTACCTGTCTGTGTCTGTCTGTGTGTTGTTCCCTCTCGCTGTGCTCGCTGGAGGCATCCCCACCTCTCCAGTTTCGGGCTGAACTCTTGCACTGTTCCCTGAAAGATCACGATGCTTTATTCTTGAAATCCTTTTCCTGAGCCTGGCAGGAGCTGCGTTAAATCAAACCCGGTGAACCTTCTTATTTTTGCATCGATTACGCCTTTGACAGCGTGTTTCAGGGTGATTACCTCAGCTACGTTTTGTTCCAGCATCTCCTGTTGACTTTGTTTTCAAACTTCCTTAAGAGATGACATTTACCAGAACGCAAATATTAGGAGACTATATTTCTGTGTGGTAAGTCCTGGGTCCCTTAAACTTTGGCCCTCTTTGAACTTGGTGAGTCACTGTTTGAGAACCGATAGCCGGCTTGAACAGCAAACTGCAAATATTGAATACTGAACGGCCACGGTCTGGTGTGCTGCTTTAGTGCAGTTCCTGTAGCTTGTTTAGATAGTCCGCTTAAAAAAAGAAATAATCTCGAGGTTCTGGCTTGTCTCACATTTGACTCCAGCTGGATGAAGAGGGGGGGGAGCTCAGGCATCTCTCAGTACAGAATCACAAATCTGGTGCTGACCCTTGTGTTCGAACGGTCCTGGAGCAAATTTGGTTCGTGTCATCACACTTTTGTTTCTAGGAGACAAGAGTGAGTCTAAAAAGTGCTTCAAAACTCAGGTGGTGGGTTTATGTTTTAGCAAAATTTACAGCAAAGAAAAGCTTCTGGCTGTGAGGGTTTGGTCAGGTGAGCTGTGAGCCTCATGAACTGTCTCCAGACAGCTTGGCTTTTACTCCTTGGACAGCTACGTTTCTTCTCACAGAAGGTGTTCCAAGGATTGTTATTAGGAAATCATTAGGAAAACAGTTTTGGTTTTTTTGCTTGGAGTGTCTTGAAGGCTGATAATCTGTTCCTGCTTCCAGGTAATTTGTTGTTGGAAGGTGTTCTCAATTTAATGATCAGTAGCTGGTCAGGGTGACTTTTTTTGTTGCTGTGTTCTTAGTCTGCTGTTTTTAGTTTGAGGAGAAAAAATTCAGGCACCTGTTCCATATTTGTGAAGGAATATCACGTTGAGTTAACTTACTGGAATAATATACCTTTTCTGTAAATCTCTGACAATTCTGTGTTCCTCTTGGGTATGGTTAGGAGAAAAATTAAGTAGATTTTTTTTTTTAACTCTTTAAAACAGATTGCTTTTTCAAATAATGTTTTAGCTGATCTCTGAGCTTGCATTGGAGTATTCCAAACCTTTTACAATTAAAAAAAAAAAAAAAAAAAGGTTCAGATTGTGTGTTCACCCTGCTTATTCTGGCTGTTTTTCATTAGGAAAGAGCGGATTAATTTGAATATTGAGAGATGCAACTCCAGTTCTCTAGTCTGCTGTCTAAACATAATTTCACATTAGAGAGTTTAAAATCCTCTGTCTGCAGGATGGCATTGTGACATTCATGTCAGAGTTGTAATTGGGAAGTCTGGAAGTCTATTGATTCCTGCATTGTGGCTGGATTGTGATAAGTTGTGATGTATTTAACTTTTTACTAAAAAGAAAATCAGCACCTTTGTTCACAAAAGTAGTTAAGGAGCTTCAGGTAGAAAATGGCAAGCTTTGTGCTATAAATGTTGGCCTTTTAAATTTAGTTGTCTTGAAATGTAATTTTCAAAAGATTTAGTGTTACCAGGAGAGAACCTCTCATTACCAGTGAAACTAGTGATCAACAGGTGATCAAATTAAAACCAAAAAGGCAGGGAAAAAAACCACAAGAAAAAAAAAAAAGTGCTGAAAGAACACTCAGGGCTTTTTGGACTCCTCTAATTTATTTTTTTTTTCTTACCTGGGCTTTGTTTTGCTTCTGGGTAGATGTTGCATCTTTCTTTGACGCTAAGCTTAAAATAGGATTTTTCTTTTTTAATGTACCATCAAACATTTTAAAGCTCACCTGAAGAAGTTGGCTGAGTGGGGAAGTACTGATTGGTAAAAATCAAGTGGAGGGGGCAAAAAAGGATTGCTTTGACAGTTTTTTTAACTGGAAGATGTCATCCTGTAAGTTAAAAATGTGACTGTGTGTTAGGAATTGTACAAAAACCATGGAAGCTTGAGCAGAGGAATTTGTTACCAGTGGTTTTTTTCAGTGAAGGTGATATGATGCTCTTTGGTTTGGGACTGCAGTGTCAGAGTTATTGGTGCTTGAGGCTTTCTGAATCTGGAACAGACACAGCTCTGACCAACCTGAGCCAGTGAGATTGTTCCAAGTTTCAGAAGAGTGGGATGCCTGTATGGCTTAAGGGAAATACTTCTGATGGAGGTATGGCTTAGGAATGTAGTGCTCTAAAAATAATAGGCATCTCTGCAGACTGGAGGTTTGGCTGTGCCTGACAAACGGCTCCTGTTGTCCTGACTTTACAAAGAGTTTCTTAATGCTTCAGTTAATCCCTTTGTGTGGGTGATCATAGTATAAAAAGTACCTTTAAAACTTGCAGTGGTTTTTAGTTTGACAGTATACAGAGCTGGAGGAGTGCAGTAGATTTAGAGGCTCATAGGAATACCAGCATTACGAGAAGTGAGACCAGCTGTGACAGTTGTTTGAAGAGTAACCTGTATAAATTATTCTGACATCAGCTTTTGCCTGCCATAAGCTGCACTTCCCGGGTGTTAGCTGTGAATTTAATAAAGAAACCATGCATACAGTAATTTGTCTTTCTGACCTGGAAAGTTCATTGCCACGTCCTGATCTCCCTGGCTTTTTATGAGCTCTTATCCTTGGGTTTACAACTGTGAGTAAATGAAAGATGGGGATAAGTGCATGTGCACTTCAGAGTTCTGTAGCTGTCCTTACTCTGTGAGTATCACATCAGTACAGTATGGCTCGTGTCAAAGTGGCATGAGGTGTGGGTTTTGGTGGAAAACCCCTGGCCCAGTAGCTCTGACTCTGGAATTTGCAGTGAGTGTACCCTGAAAATTGTAAGGGTTGGATTGGCATAGCCAGGCATAAATGCCAGCTACAAGTACGTTGGAAGGGGGTGAATCTTGGTACTGTTCTTTACTCCCACCTATTAATGTGCATTTTAATTTCACATATTAATGTGAATCTTCATGAAATAAAATGTTTCTAGTTTGAGTTTGCATTTAACAGCCTTGTCCATTTTTGAAGCTGTGCTTGCTGAAAGCTGTAATGCAAGAGGACCTCTGAAAAACAGTCTGATAACATCACTGGAGTTTATTGTGCTGCTCCTTCTGCACAGGAGAAAGCTGTGCAAACCACATTATAGATCACAGGAGTAGAGGTTTTGCTAATTGAACATTTATTGGCCTCATTATTGACTTCTGACTTAAACCCAGAGCATGCATCTATTAATACCAGAAAGGTGTGAGTGGTAAGTTGGGGAGCAGAGGCCTGTGTTCCAGGGTAATGCTCCCCTTACAGAAATCCTCTCTTCAGAGTATGCTTGCAGGAGGGTGCCCTAATGATCTGGATAGGACTGCTAGTGTAACTCACTTGTGGTGGGGTTCAGGATTTTACATAGGGATTCTCCTCTTCTGAACTTAAGTCTCTTCAGAAGTCTGATACTAAAATAAGCATCGTGTGTGTGCATTTTATAGCAGGAAGAAATTAAGTAGTTTGGGCACAGTTCATGTGATCAAAACTGTTGTTTCAGGCATCTGATTTCAGAATGGAAAGTATGTTTCTAGGTATGGAGGATCTTGTTTGGAAGTGTCATTGCTCTGTGGTGAAGGCTGGGACAAAAGCCACACTGGAACTCTTGGACTCCTGAAAATGAATCTGCCCAGCTTGTAGCCTGCTCAGATTGAAGGTGGTGTATGTGAGCAGGGCCTCTGGTGTCTTATGCAAACAAATGCTTGGCTCAATCAATTATTGAATATTTACCTTCTAAAATTACTTGAAAATCAGTGAACTGCTTTCATGCAGTGTCTTCTATAGCATTTGTCCTAGAAACTTCAAGTTTGGTTGTTTGTTATGCAAATGATGCACTAATGTGGCCTCCACCCCATCATGAGGTTGCGGTGTTGATCTGTAAGACCCTGCCTGTTGTAATTAAATGTGCTTTCCTTGAACACTTAATTTGAACTTTTTCTGAATTTGTCCAAACTGTCTGTTCTTTTTCACTCTGATAGTCTTATCACAGAATGATTTTTGGCTTTTTTTGCTTTTCTTGTCTAATTACTAATCTAGCTTTTGGTAAATTCTGTGCTTCTTTCAAGAGGAGGACATACAATGTCTTTTAAAATTAACTGTGAAGATGGCACAGCCCTCTGCCTGGAGGGGGTGTTATTTCTGTGGATGGCAAGCTTTGGCCAAGAACAGGGTAACTTAGAACTGTAAATCTAAAACACTTTCACGTAATTCTTAGTGAAAACACAGAGCCAGTGTAACGGAAAGACTCATCCCAAAGGTAGAACTTTTGCTTGAATGGGTAAAAATGTTTATATGAATGACAAACTGGATTGGAATATTAGTAAAAGGTTCCAGCAGTTCAAGAATTAGCTTAGGTGCTCAAAGGAACGGCAGTGACTTGGCTGGGTTTTGGAACGGCAATTAAGATATTGCTGAAATCCTTTAAAGGTAAGAAGCCTATTAAAAATACATTATAAAATGTCTGGGAGCCAGGTGATAGCAGCTTTACAATGATTTAGGGTAAAATCCGTGTTACTAAACTTTGGGTAACACTCCCCTCCTTGGCATTCTGTTCAGCTGTGTTGCACTCACAGTGGGTTTTTAGCAGGAAGAGTTGGTGTAGAGCAGCTGGTGGTTCTGAGCCTGCAGTTGCAGTGCTGTGCCTTGTGTAGACAAGCTTATGGATTTCAGCACTGAGGGAAACCTTAAAAGGTGTCTGAGTTACACATTACTGCACTCTCTAAAAGCCTTAAAGTTTAATCACAGTGCATGTCTGTTCTACTGTTTTCCTGTAGTCTTTGTGATTGGTATCAAGTTTTATTGTGTTTTTCCAGAATGTGTTCTTTTCCCCAAACTCTTAGAGAGATTAGCTAGAGTTTGACAGTGCAGGGAGGTTCTCATATGCTGCAATCTTCAGTATTAGAGAAGTCTATTTCCAAGAATCACTAGGAACTGCCTGTTCCTTTGAGCACTTCCAGACAGACACCTTTTAAGGGCTAAGTTTGTGACTTCTGCCCTACTTTAAGTGCCTGAAATAGGGCACCTGGATCCTCCTTTCAGGAAATAAGAGGGTTCTGTTTGTTTTAGTGTTACATTGCAATATACATTTAATGTAGGTCGTTGTCTATTACGGACACTGGATCAAAACAATGTACCATTAGGTACTGTGTTATCTCAGCAGCCCTTCCTAAGAGGATGAGAGTAATACTGGTAGCATTGTAGGAAAGGAATGAAGTTGATTTATGTTATTTAGCTTAGAGCAACAGTGGACAGTCATGAACAAATAGTATGTTCTCCCTCTGTCTTGTTGGATTTGATATCTGGGTATACCCTGGCTCAAAACTAACTTTCTTTCCCCCCTCGGGACTTACCAGTGTGTATCCACAATCTCAAGATCAGATCAGAGGGTACAGAGACCTATGTGGCTGAAGGCAGGACTATGCCTTCAGGCAGGAAATCAGTTAAATCTGATAAAGTGGTGCTGCTGGAACCTCCTTTTGCAGTCTGCATGCTAATGCAATTAAAATGCTGAAAGCCCCATTTTAAACCAATGGTTGGAATCTCATTGTCTGAAGCTATGGAATTTACTGTTGTCAGAAGTATCTTTGTGTTTGGCTCCTCTGAGTAAGTGAAATAACTGTGGAGCACGTTCTTTGCAAAGTGTGCACAAGATACTAAAAACTTAATTGCAGAATACAGTGGATTGGTAAAGGATTTTCAAAAAAAGCTCCAATTTCAGTAGTTTTGGGTTTGCTTTTTAAGCATGTGAATCAAGTTAGTGGTAGGAAATGAAGTGGTCTCAGTGCCTTTGCTGGCAGTGTCCTTGCTTAGTCTAGATCTGTAGTTCTAATTTTCAGCTTTTTTTCTCCCTTAAAGGTCCATCATAACTTTTTAAATTATCTTAGTGATGCATGCTGCTGCTCTTCTGTGGTAATAAATGGCTTCTAAATGAATGATGTGGTTTTTGCTTTGTTTTCTTTGGGGTTTTTTACTAGTATTAAGGAAGATTAATGGTTCTATGTTTGTAAATGTATTTATCATCATGTATTTCCACTTCACTGCAGAAATGAGTGTTGTGTCAGGGCAGATTGTGCTACAGCAGTCAGTGCCTTGCAATTAACTTTTTTCCTGCAACTGATTGAAATAATGTTGCTGTCTTAAAAGCCTGGTCTTCATTTTCCAAGACATTTACTTTGTTCTGCAGGCCCTTTTAAATATGAGCCCCCCCCCGGCTGAAGTGTTTGTTAAAAGACTGACTCCATTAAGTTGCTGGGGAGAGGGTGAGGGTTCCCTCCCTTGGCTATTTCTCCTGTGTTGCCAGTGGCTGGAAGGCAGGTTACTGCTGCCTGGGGGGTTTGGTTGTGGATCTGCTGAGCTTCTCGTTCTTGCAGAGCATTTTTTCTCTGACAGTTCACTGGTGAGAGTCACAGACCTGTAAGACTTTTTCAGAGCAGAAGGTATTTTCCTGCCTTCCTTGCCTCTTTACAGCTTTTATCATTGTCACCTGATGTCAGTGACTGTCATCAGGAAGGTGAGCTTCAACCCACAGCCAGGTGCCTGTCCCCATTCACAGTCTCTGCTGGCTCTCTGCCCTGGGTCCAGAACCCACCCTCCTTCTTTGCACAGGCTCCTCTGACCTGATCCTGTGAGTATTTTGAGTAGAGAATTGTCACATGGCAGAGATGGTGACATCTTCATTCTCCCTTGTAGCTATTGGGCATTGGCACATCGGCACCTGTTGGTAATACAACCCTCAGAGAGTTACAGAAAATGCCAGTGATTGCCCTGGAGAGAGACTTTTCCCTGTGCCTGCTTGGAATCTGTACCCTGGTGACAGCTTCCTTGTATTTTCCCTTTGCTTAAATTACTCTGTCTTGTAGGTGTCAAATGTAAACTGTTCTGAGCTGCTTCACTCTCAAGTGTCCAGAAATAGGTCTTGTTTGGGGAGAATTTATCAAATGAGTCGTTTAGAGGACAGATGTGTTTGAACTGAAGCGAAGTGTCACTGTTGTATGAAGTCCTTGGAAAGGCTGTTTTTCTCTGGGAAGATCAAATTGTGGGAAAACTCCTCTTACCTTCATACTTTGCTAAACTGGATTGTTTTTGTCTGCAACTCTTATGATTATTTCTTCTTACCAGTTGTTTGCTTTCTACTTGATTTTTATGCCTGTCAAAACAGTTATAAATAGCTTCATTATCCCTGATAGTCTTCCGCAGCCTCCTTCACAGCTACTTAGAGAGCTTGAGCCAAAGAAGAACTGGACAGTCTTTCACATGAAACCTACACTGCAATTTTAAAACCACCTGCACTGTTGAATTTCAGTGTGTTCCTTTTCAAAAGCAGAACAGCTTTCAGTAGAGCATGGCCAGTTCTTACAGCAATGAGTGTACTGAACCATTCAGATAGGGGTGAGCAGCACTTCTGCTTCAGTGGGCAACCACAGTGTGTGTCTGCGCTGGGAAAAGTAAAGATTCTCCCCACCCCTCTGCTGCTTTGTCTGAGCTTGTAGCATTTGCTTTGGGGTTTGTGCATATCAAGCTGAAAAATTCAAGGCATATTAAAAAAAAATAGCTTTTAAACCACAATTAATTGTAGTACTAAGAGTTGTGCTTAAGTTTCTTTGTTCTTCATGAGATTTAATAGCAGGTGGTACTTTGTGTCATACATATAGAAATGGAACTATTGAAAACTTCTGTATCAACATAAGTCACTAACTGAGGGTTATTGATTGGAACATTGTCTTCCTTTGAAGATCTACCTTGTATCTGAGACAGTGTCTATAGTGACTAATCTCCAGCACTGTTTAGGCATTGGGTCTGCTTGTTTCTGAGTCAACATTAAAATACTACTCCTGGGTCACAAGAACAGGAAGGATGGCTTAATATATGCAGATGCAGAAGCTGCTCTCCTTCCACTGGATGTACACTGCAAGTTCATTAAACTCAAGGGGAATTCTGTTATCTGTACATTAACAATTAGAGTCTCATGTTGGCTTTCTGCGTTTAGAGTAATGCTTAACAGAGGTACTATGCCATTTAGCAAATTGTTTTTATTATGGGCTGTATTATTTACCAGCCTGTGACTAAAAAAGCCTGTTAAAT
The DNA here is from genome assembly GCA_013400415.1 of Scytalopus superciliaris. Taxonomy (NCBI): domain Eukaryota; kingdom Metazoa; phylum Chordata; class Aves; order Passeriformes; family Rhinocryptidae; genus Scytalopus; species Scytalopus superciliaris. The sequence continues at coordinate 383,239 of VXBX01007492.1, forward strand.
TAATATGGAGAATGCTGAAAGTCAGAGTTTTAAAAAAAAAGACTGGTGGTGGCCTTGATAAAATGATTAATTTGACTTCTCACAGACTGGCTGGTCTCATGTGGCATTGGTATTCTGTGCATTTGTGTTCTTAATGCTCTGTCAGAGCTTGATGGCAGCAGTTGAGTGATACATCCTGCAAGCTGCATCCTCTGTTGCAGTCGGGCTCAGGTTTTCCTGTGTGTGCACACACAGCGAGCTCTCGGTCCCCTCCCTAGCTTAGAGGGCTTTGGGGAGACTTGAGGCATCATGTTGGAGTTGGGGAGTAGACCAATAAGAATTTTGGAAAATAAGCAAATGGGACATTGGACACAGATTGTCAGAATAGCTTAAATCTGAGCTGCCAAACTGCATTCCTCTAAAAGCTGTGTTTGTGCCCTAATAAAGCCTGATTTGTTGCATGAAAACTCTCACTGTATTAAGGCAAGAAATGTGTGCCTTTCGTGCTAAGTGCTTTTTGTGAGTACAAGTACTAAAGTAGCTATTCATGCATTTGTAAAGATAGACCTTGTGTTTTAAGATGCTGATTCATGGCCAATGATACCTTTCCTTTTCTACACTGAAGCTGTCCATGTTGTTCTCTACAGCTCACTGGAGATGCCCCCTTAGTGGAAGCAAAATAGGAAATGAATGTGTGTAGTGAAGGGGTGGGGTGAGCTACAGTATGTTCTGTGTAATTTTTGATCTTTCTAGTGTATTATTTATGAAGAACCAGGGAGTCATATCTGGAAGGAGAGACCAGAGGTACTGGAATTAAGAGCATGAGAAAATTTCACCATGAAGTGGTTGAAACCATTTTTCAGAAATATAAATGACTCGGAAGTATTTGCACAGCTGATTTTTGCCAAGTGAGAGCTAGGTAGTAAGGTTATAAAAGTCTGGTAACATTTCATTTTTTCTTTTAAACGTGCATCCTATGCTTAGGATAAGACAGTGGTTTGCTGTTATTTGCACAGCTGATTTTTGCCAAGTGAGAGCTAGGTAGTAAGGTTATAAAAGTCTGGTAACATTTCATTTTTTCTTTTAAACGTGCATCCTATGCTTAGGATAAGACAGTGGTTTGCTGTTATTTGCACAGCTGATTTTTGCCAAGTGAGAGCTAGGTAGTAAGGTTATAAAAGTCTGGTAACATTTCATTTTTTCTTTTAAACGTGCATCCTATGCTTAGGATAAGACAGTGGTTTGCTGTTCAGATGCTGTTTAGGATGTGAAGGGACCATGTACTATAAGCAACAAAAGGTGCTGTTCTGGTACAGGTGTTTGTATAGATGATAACTGCTTTTCTACAGAAATAAATTCATTTCTACTGTGAAGCAAAACTGTTCAGAACTGCAAGAACAAAACCTCCACAGAGATTTCTCTGGAGGTTGTAGCTAAAGCCAGCACTTGGTTTGCCTCTTGTCTGTACATTTTCATTGGTTTTTGCATGGGTCTTTCATTTAATGTACACATTTTATGTAACTTTCTTAAATGTGCCTGATGATGCTGACTGTGCAGAATTTTCTCTGGTATGGTCCGTGCCGGGAAATCAGGGGCTCTATTCTTTCAGTCTGTGGCTTTAGTTTTTCTGTAGCAATTAACTGGTGCTAAGACTGTTCCATTGGGATGTGGCAAAGGATATAGTTGATTCAAATTGTTTCTAACTTGCAGCAACTGAACTAATTTGTGTCAGCTTCCACTTTGTAACATGGTAACACCCCAGTAACTGTTTTGCTGATACTTCTGTATTTTGGAAGCACTGCATTTCCGTTGATAATTTCTTGAAGTCCTCCAGTGGATTTTATAAATGAGTATCTATGAACTGTACATGTGTATTTTTTAGCCACTTTGTGGGAACAGCTGGAAAAAGGGTTGAAGGAACCAATGCTGAGGAAATTCTAAAATTTCATTTCTTCATCATAAATCAAGATTTTTGAATTTTTTTTTTAAATAGGCTTCCTGTTTGGAATGTCTTTTGTAAAGACAGTCTCTCATCAGCAGTGCAGTATGCTTCAGGTGATGCTTGTGCCCTGACCAACGATGGGGAAAATTTCCAGGAAAAGGTATGGTGCATACATCATGCTAATTAGTTACTCAGTCTGACTTGGTATTAAATTTTAAAAAATGATTCATGCACTTTGATTCACAGGGTCTTCCTGGCCAGCATATTTAATGTACTCAGTTGTTCTGTGAACCATGATGTTATCTTCCCAAGGTTTTGCTTTCCTTCAAGTTTGTAGCATTTATGCAACAATACAAACGAACAGTTTGGGACAGGAGAGGGAAGAAAATAGTAAAGCTAACTTTGGTGGCTTTGGCTTTATTTGGGTGCCAAATGTTAGAGGTGGGCATCAGGGAGAGCATGTGGCTCTGTAGAAACCCACCATAAGAGATGGTCTAGGCCATGGTATGCCAGTTAAATCTGTTGTGTTAAAAACAGCGCATAGATGTTTGCTATCCTAAGTAGAAGGTTTAAGATTAACTGGTTTAAGTCAGTATTTATCACTTTCTTTTTCTCCAGTTTAATAATAATTAACAAAGATACAATATGTGTGTCAAATGTGTAATGAACAAGGTATGGTCCCTTTTTTTTTTAACATGACTCAGCACTTCAGGTTGAGTTCAGTGCAATCGTCCCACCCTGATTAACTTACTACAAGTTTCTGCGTATTGCAGTTGCATAGTGAGTTCCCAAGCTGTTGAGTCACATCAAAAAGGGTAATTTCATTTATTTATGTAGGTAAAGAATCAGTCCTGTGAAAAAATGGGTGGTATTGATGTATTGGTTTTCCCATTTCTCCCAGCAGTCTATAGTAGTGCTCATCGTGGTCCTCATTCCAAGAAAGCTTTTATGTGCCACATCAAACTTGGAAAATGTGTTGAGCATTCTAGTTAATTCAAGTGGAAAGCTGCCTGACCATTAAAAAACCCCTTCAAATATTGCAGGTTTCTTAAGCATTTTGACAAGGGTAGCTGTATGTTTTTTCCAACTTATACAGCCAAATAGCATTGAGTCCTGTTCTTCTGGCTGCCTGAAAAAAAAATTGTTCTTTAATTTAATGGCTGGTGTAATAAAACTGGAAAGAACAAGTAAGCTGTGAGACTGGGAAGCCACTGCTGTGTATTTTCCTACTTTTTTGCAACATTCTTCCTTTCATTCTATGAATGTGGCTGCATCATTAAGCATGTTTCTCAACCTAAGCCCAAAGATGTGAAAACTCATACGTTATACTGTTCTTTTTACTCATTAAAGAAAATCTCTTGCGTGTATGAGAAATCTTAAGCATGTGTCTATTAGTCCTAATTAGGCTGCTGGAGCTGTCCTGCTCAGAGCAGTTATGCAGCCCTTGATCAGTTGTCTCTTAGAGCCATTGATACTATTTCATCTTAAGGGCTAGGATGTGAGCTAATAATATTTGGGGAAAAACGTTGCTTAGCTGTTGTCTCTAAGATTTGCCCCCTCAGATTTGTAGTTCCTGCACTGCCTGCCTTAACTCTCTCACATTAATGTCATGTAATGTTGTGTAGCACAGCAGCCTATTTTGTATCTGAACACTAACACTTGCAGTATTTGGCCACAGGGTTTTAGACAGCCCTTATAAAACAAGGGGGGTATAAATTTCCAGCAGATTTCTTGCTCTATTTTAAAGTATTGATCAACAGTAGCTTGTATATTTTGTAGTCAACTTTAAAAAAAAACCCAAAAAAGTTTGAAGGGCAAGTATAAATTCTTGTTTCCTCTCAACTGAGTATTTTTTATTTTTATTTTTTTTACTTTGTGAATTCACTGCATTTGATTGTATATTTTAAGTTGCAAAAGAGAAGGTTGTTTTAAAAGGTTACGGCAGACTCGTGCAGTTACTCAAGTTCTCCTGATAAGATTGCTACATCTGAAATGTGCCACGTGTTATTTTTTTAATGGTTGGCTGTTGCAAGTCATCTTAGGATTTATTTTTCATTCCTCTTCTGGGCAGCAAGGAGATAGGGAGGATTTGTCAGCATGGGAAATTGTAGCAAAATGATGAACTTTCCTTAACAAACAAACTGAATGATTTAAGACAATGGTAAAATGGTCTTTTCACTGAAGATTTAACTGAGTTGTTTTGACTCGCTGTAGTCTTTGTGCAGATGAGATTTTAAACATACATGAGCAGTGGCTCTGAAGACTAACATGGCTTAACTTCTCAATATTTTAATGGTGGAAAAGTGGTATTACTGTGTACCAGAGGTGGCTCCTCTTACTGAGAATAGAAGGCCTGTGTTACTCTGTACTTACTGTTGTTTTACCTGTAACATCCAAGGGGGAAGAGGCTGGTCCCAGACTGGAGCCCAAGCATGCAGACTCAAGTACACGAAGTTACTCCATGGAAGAGCTGCTTAATGACTTTACAAAATCTGACCAGGCAAGACTTTTATTTCATTCACTGTCTCCGTGCACTCTTCAAATGTGTCTTGGATTTCAGTCTTTCATTTTGGTTATCTAAAGCTCATAGTAACCATCTATCACATTTCACCTGCACACAGGGCTGCTGTCAGACTCATGTTTCCAGTGAAGGAGAAAATGTGTGAGCCAGCAGACCTTGCATTTCCCATGTGCATAAGTAATAAAGAGTAATTTAGTATTTGTAGGTACTGACTAAACAGAACTTTCCAAGATAAATTAAAATTGGGTGTTATAGGTATGGTTGTCTCTTTATAAATAAAACATGAAAAACCTTCTCACTGAGGTATTTTTGTATCAGACTTGGTGATCATAGCAGCCCTTTTTAGCTTTGATCCTTCATGGCTTCTGTCAGTTTAATTTCTTTTGTTGAAATGGAAAAAGGGTTGTTTCAGTTGTATGTGCCATTCATTTATACTGTTAAATCAGTGCTCAGTATTAAGTGCTATAAAGCCCACTGTTAAAGGTGATTTGTTTGATTTATATAGTTCTTTTGTAGATTACAAAGCAATACATAGGACATACTTCAGAAAATATATTGCATGATTTGATATGTAATTCTATAGTCAGACCTTCTTTTTACATGATTACTGCAGACTACAGAGTAGTCTATCCCAGAGTAGCACAGAATACAACCTCAGTTAAGGAAGAAAATTTTTGACAGATCTGAACTACTGAACTGTCAAACTCCATCCTAGGTGTTATTGTAAGAATGCTTTTCCTATTCAGATTTTGAAAGATGTGTGTTTACCTGTAATGTTTTCACAGATGACAGAAATAAGTGAAGCAAGCCAGCCTGAAGTTGTGAGTCCACCACCCTCAGCAGATGTAAATGAAGCTTCCTCCAGCATAGTTGCAAGCACTGAAAACACTTCCAGTTCACCTACCTCAGAGATACCTCCAGTCTCACAGCCCGAGTAAGCTCTGTAAATTTTGTTGGTTTTGTCTTAGAGAGAATATAACTTACTCTGATATTGTTAAAAGGTTTAGGTGGAGATAAAACTAGATTGTTACATGTGACAGTTGAGCTGGTTTATGGTGTCAGTGCTAATGGAGTATGTCATCATTTACTCTGTGTGGGTAAACAGTTGTGTACTTGCATCAAGTGGAATACTATTGCCATTATCAGTTTCTAAGCTGCTGCTTTAAAAAAAAAAAAAAGCCCATGTGCTTAGATAATCTGCACTATAAAAGCCCTCGGGCCTTTACCATTAGGATTTCTGCCCTTCACAAATGTGCTTTTGTATCTGTGACAACCAGCATCGAGGCTGCTTCAGCAACAGGCCCTGCTTTCAGTCAGGGGGGAACTCTGCAGAATTTCAGAGCTTAAAACAGAGCAGCCTGAAGAAAGTTCTGATATTAAGAAAATTTTGATGAAGCAGCAAATTCTCATACAAATGCAATCAAGACCATTTGTAGTTTTAGTGCTCAGTAGGGTGTTGCAGAGCTGCCTCTGCTGCAAAAAACCTTCTGGAATTTGTGTGGTTTCCCTTCTTTTGTGGAATGCTGTGCTATCAAATGTGAACTGTAGTATGGAAATGCATGTGTGTGTGCTTCTGAATACTTTCACAAAGTTCTGCTGTACTTTTTGATGTTTGCTAAAGGAAATACGTTCTGATTGCTGATAAAGATTGAATATTTCGGTAGATAAAAAATTCAACACATGAAATATTAAGTAGACTTGTCTTTGGTGTTTGGGGTTTTTTAAGAGTCTAGTTTTCCTGCTTTACAAATTTAGTTTCTTTACCATAGAAAAGGTATGGAAATCTTGTTTGCTGACTGATCTTGCATAGCCTGCCAGGGCTAACATTTAAGTATCTTTTGATACTTCATCACTGTCTTTAATTGCAAATCTTCCAAAATTTGCTGTTTTTACAAAGCAGGACTGGAATGTAATTTTAGCTTGTTCTTTTTATAGCTGTTGTTGACTACTGCACTGATGCCTTTGTGTAACATGTTGTAAATCCTACTGTTGTCATGTCTTAGAAAGAGACAGGATGTTATTTTCTTTTAAACATTCAGCTTGGTATCTGGTAACTGTTAAAAACTGTCTGGCTGTCACAGTTGGGGAATACTGGAGTGTTGAGCTCTGAAGACTCAAAATTACGAAACAAATGAAAATGTAGACTTGTTTTGGAGCACCTGGTCAATTAGTTAATGCTGGGTAGTGTTCTGACACCAGTACCATTTACACAAGAAAGGGCAGAATTGTTATAGGAGGGATCAATATTTCAAACTGCACTTTAGCTTTAAATAGTAGTAGGTGGTCTCTTTGTACATGTTAATATTCAAAGCAGCTGTAATCCAGCTCCATATTTAAACAAGATCTTTAAAAAGACACAGTTGCATTTGCTATCTTCAGACAGCATTTTTCCTGGTTTAGATGCTGATGCCTGTCACTGTAACAAAGTCCAACTCCCTCAGGTCTAATACTTCAGCAGAACTTCCTGGTCAAATTATTCTGAAAGTAATTTTATTCCAAACTATTTTTACTTTGTAATGAATCCTTTTTAAGGATGGCACTGACTGTAGCTTTCCTACTCAGGCCTAAACTGAGGAAAACTTACTGAAAAATCATCTGAGCTCCTTCTGGCTGCAAGTAAAGACAGCTGCTGTGCCAAGTGAGCTTGGTAGTGCCCTTTAAAAGTTAAGGCAAAGCTACTAACAACCACAGCTTCTAGACTCACCTTCTGCCAAAATTAGGTACTTGAGGCCAGTCAGGTACATCCTGAGAGCAGGGGATTTTTAAGTTCATACTTGTCACATACTTTATTCAGTTGACAGTTATTTGCACTCTAACCTATCCTCTGAGATTGAGCATATGTGGAGCTTTTCAGTTTTAAGGGCAGTGGTCAACCTTATTCTGGCAGTAAAGTATTACATGCAGAGCCAAACAGTGTGCACCTCAGATATAGTCATTTTTGGTGTGTTCAGAGAAACTGTTCCCTGTTGGCAGCTAATGAATTCTTGTATTTGTGAAGTTTGTTAGATTTTACTACATAGCAAAAAGTCTTGAATAGCTGTGAGTTTTTTGTTTTATGCTGTAGGAACTTTATCATATGAAGGGTACTGAAATTGTCTCCCTGGGTTGATTGCAGCTGCTTCTGTTGATAATTGTAGCACTCAGAGAACTAGAAAGATCCCCTTTTAAGTTGCTGATGTGCTGTTTGTGTTTTGGCAGCTCTATCATGATATTGGATTAACCTAGTTTGCTACTGACATTAAAGAAAGCTTATGCTGAACTTTTGAAGGCAGAATAAAGCTTTTACTTAGATCTGGCTATAGCCTAGATTAGTGTGAAAGTCATCCTGTACTGGAGAAGAGAGGACAGTCAGAAGTTATCATCTGGAAGTTACTGTTTGTCCATCTTCTCTCCACCTATTCTATCATTCCTAAAGAGCATACAGGGAGACTTTGTTTTCAGTTTTTGCCTCTGAATTTGTCTGATGTGGTGTGCTCAGCCTTTTTGGGAGAGACTGGGCTGAGCAGCTAGTTTGGGCTGTTAGTGCAGCTGGGATAATGGTCTGCTGGGTTACCTAATTTTTATTGCACTAGCAGAAACGAATCTAGTGGAAAGGAAGTCTGCTTGGCTCTGCTGTATATAATTATGGCCCCCCTTTTCTTTTCTGCTTTTAGTCAAGCTCTGTTCTGACTTCTGTCCATTTACTTGGGAACATTGGGAGCTTTTAGTGAAGCAACTGTGTCTCGTATTTCTTTCCTTTGTTGAAAGGGAAAAGAAAATTGCAGCAGCCAGATAACTATGAACCTATTGTTACTTTGTAATGATGATGGGAAGAATTATCCATTGCAGTGTTTGATAAGATGTTAGATGAGAGTTCTGGGAGATGAGAAGCTGGTTTTGAGTTCCTTTCTGGGACAAACAAGCTAAAACAGAATTTGTGTTCTTGCACCAGTACAGCTGAGAATGCAGTTCCACAAGCACATCATCCTTCATTCTTTTCTTAATTATTTCTGTAAGACTGTTGCTATAATAAAACTTTTAAATATCTTTAGTTGTGTGGTTGATTAATGAGGATTACTTGTATCATCAGAAGGCTAAAAAGCATGTTGTTTCTTTCCCTTCAGTGCAATAGAGAATTCCCGTGGTGATACCCCTGTAGTCAGCTCTAGTGAAACTGAGCAGTCAGAGCCTGACTGTGATATTGGTGGGACACTTGAGGCTGACCCTCAGAGTGAGCCTTCCTCTTTTGTGAGTCCACCAGAGAGGTGAGTATCCAAGTAGATTGTGAGTCTGAATAGCTTAAAGGCAGCTGTTCTTTTCTGCCCTGGCCTTGCAGCAAACATTTGCATGTGCTTGCTTATCTACATGTTTGTGTCTGTTTATCATTGCATGAGGCTGATGATTTTGTAGGTCCTAATACTCTTTAAACTTGCAGCCTTGCAGGTCAGCATATCGAGAACATATCATCCTCACATGGCAAGGGAAAGAAGACAAAATCTGAGTTTGAGTCAAAAGTTTCAGCAGCTGAAAAGGGGACAGATGAGCAAAAATCTGCTCTGAATGCCTCAGAGAACTTAAAAAGGGAGGTAAGTGCTGATATCCACTCAGTGCACACAGGAGCCTAATGCCCTCTGCTAGGTTATCACTGCTGATAAAGATGAGTGATACCTATCACTTTCCTGATTGCCACTGTGTAAGTGCACAGCCCTCACATTTTGGGCACTGTGTGCTGTTCTGGTATTGCCATGTCAAGAGTGCTGTGGTAAATGGGGAGAAAATGGCAAGGTTGATCTGCTGGCACTCAGCTTTTCTGAGCTAATATGTCGTCTTCAAATACAAGACTTGGGGAAATCAAATAAAACTATTTGGAGCAGAATCCAGAAGAACATGTAAAGATAGTTGAGCTGGAACTTCCCACAGGATGCTGTGAATGCTGAATTTTTTTATATAGTCTGAAAAAGAAAAAAAGGTGGGGGAGTTGCATGGTCCAGAGGTGAGCTTGTAGAAAAAGAAGCCTAAGGGTTGGGTCTTGACTCAGTCAGGAAATTCCTGACTAGCAAGCAGATGGCTGGAGGCAAAGGTGACAGCTGGAGGAAATACAGGATGCTTGGTGTGTTTTTACTCTGTCCCAGGGATCTTATTTGGCCCCTGTTAAACTGGGATACTTAGCTAGACAGGTCTTTTATACTTAACTCTATGACTTTTTTTATGCTCTTACTGTGAGGCACTTTCTAAAGTTTGGTTTTTAAATAGCTAAAGAATAACCAAGGCCACGGAATGCCATTTTTGCTGTTTTAGAATCACGTTTAAACTGTCATTAGTATCTTGAGAACTAACTTTAGAGCATTTTCTACAAAATAACCTCTACACTTGCAATGTCTAGCCAAAGCTTTTTGTGCATCTGATGGTGTGCTTAAACTGTGTTTGTACAGAGAATTTTACTTGAAATTGAGTTTAACAGGGTTGCTGCTTTGTCAGGCAAGTCCAAGACATTATTTCTTTGATTAAATATTAAAGAAAAAATTCTGAAATAATACCTCGTTCTGCTGGTTTTGAGATATTCAGAAATTCCAGGGAGCCTCTGTAATTCTGTTATGACCAGAATTTGTCTGAAGGTTTTTGCTACAGGGAAACTTTTCTTTATTAAGAGAAGGAAAAACAAAAACTTTGAAGAAAAAGCAGGTGTTTGAGACAGAATTCTTACATTTTACTTAAAATGCATTAGGTTAGCCACAAAAATTGTCAGCATCTCAGTGAAAGAATCTGTAATTCTGGGAGGAACTTTTTCTGGCTTGTAAGCTTGCTTGCCTTGGCACTAAGGTTTTAACATGGGTGCAAATGATGTGTCTGCTCTTGACTTGATGAGAGCATGCTTTGTTTTTTGACATTCATTTTTGTTTTCATTGTTGGTACTGAAAATATTCACAATTGGTGGCTCTTCCTTTTGCAGAAAGACTTTAAGAAAACAGGAGAAATCGACCCTACGTCAGTAATAACTCCAAAGGACCCTGGAGACATTCCAACATTTGATGAATGGAAGAAGAAAGTCATGGAAGTGGAGAAAGAAAAGAGTAGGTTCAGGATTCATTGGTTTGGTCTAAATAGAGACCACTTTCATCTTGTACTAGATTTGAATAGCAAAACTGTCCCCATTTGGAACGTGGCCTGGAACTTCATTTTTCTGCTAGAACTACATAATTAATGGCCTTGGTCATATAAAAGCAGTGAGCAGAAGCTTGCTGGCAGTGAAAATACTGTTTGTTTGTGTGGTTTGTTATAGTAGCAATATTTTTCTTGTTCCTAGGTCAGTCAATGCACCCTTCTGCTGTTGGTGGGCAGCATTCCACTAAAAAGGTCCAGAAAAACAGGAATAACTATGCCTCTGTGGAGTGCGGGGCCAAAATTCTGGCAGCGAATCCGGAGGCAAAGGTAAGCATTTACCATTATTTTAATGTACTGCTGTGCAAGAAGTACTACAAATACACTTAAAACTAAACATGGATTTGTCAAGTAATCTATTCGTATGTTGTATTTATTGGGATTTTGGTTTATAAAAATGAAACATAGTGATAATGTGCCTTTTTAAAGAGGGATTGCTATAGATGACTTGATGTCTTTTTAAGTGAATTCAAAAGGGGGGTAGGGGGGACAGAGTCTACTCATTACAGAAAATGGACAACTGAACAAAGTTGTGTTAAACAGCTGGCCATGGTAAATACTCTGTGACTGCCCCAAAGTAGCATGGCTTACTGTGTCCTGTATATTATCTTGCTCAGAGTGTTGATTATTGGCCTGCATACCTAATATCAGAGTTACATTTGGAAAGCAGGAAGAAATCTTTAGTGCTGTGTTGGTATCTGCCATTTAATTTAAAATGCTAACTCTTTGTTATACAGAGCACTTCAGCTATTCTGATGGAAAACATGGACCTTTATATGCTCAATCCTTGCAGTACTAAAATCTGGTAGGTTTCTGAGGTTTGCTGTATGATTACAATTTTCCATTGTGATGGGACTGTATTTATCCTGTGGGTCTGACTTGACCTTGCTGTGTTGCTGCTTGAAATGTGTGTAAGGAATTTTGACAGAATTAGCACAAGATGCTCTATGATGTCTCCCATAGAAATCTAGCTCTGCTGCTGAGAAGTAATATTAAGGTGGTATTTTTATTTACCTTACTATTTGTAGGTTTTGCATAATTATTATCTTACAGAAGGTAAAGCACTGAGTATCCAGGTAGAGATTTTGGTTTCTTTCGCCAGCTGCCAAATAACTGTAAGACAGGTGATCAGAATTTACCATATACTAACTGGTATTTCAGATGTGATTTCAATTATATTTGCTGTCCTAATTTTTAGTTCTGTGACTTGATGCCTTTGAGTACAAGATGGATGAAGCTATTGCTGTAGCTGCAGGTGCTATCCAGAGTTACTAAGCTAGATATTAAGGAAAATATCACTAGGAACAAGTGTTGCCTTCTTACCATGCAGCAGTTTTGCAGCAGTAATGAGATACAGGGCTGAGGATTGTAATTGTCTTCTTTTAAAAAAATATTTATTTTTTGTCTTTAAGGTTTGTTGTTGAGCTCTGTGAACCTGTCCAAGTAAAGCAGTTTGACATTGCAAATCATGAGTTATTCTCTTCCACTCCTAAAGACTTTCTGGTGTCAATTAGTGACAGGTATGTTATTTAAATTTACCCTTCTCAATGAAAAAAAAAAAATAATTATTAGGCTCCATAAAACGTGGACTGTATATGCCTATTATTCAAAGTGTAATGTATTGTGAAATTACATGAATTTTGTGTCTGTGTATTGCCAATTGCTAGCATTTTTTCCTTTGCCACCTTAAGAATTACAAGCCTTTTTTTTTTTTTAAGTAGCAATGAAGGAGCAGAATTTATACAGTAGCTAGGTAGTGGATAGCAGCTTATAAAATGAGCATTCCTTAACAGAATGCTACTGATCTTGTAGGCTGCCTCCTCCCTTGTCATTTGGACCATTTTCACGTGACTTTAAGCTGTCTTCAATGCTGAACTCTGTCAAAAAGTCTCCAAATGTATTTAAAAAAAATAAAAATGTAGTGCACCATTGAGGAATTGGAAGGGGTAAGAATGCTACAGGTTGTCCAAATGACTGGTTAAAGGAAGGGGGGCTTTATGATGTTTTAGGCAGTGTTGTTCCCCCACTGCTTTGTGGGAGTGAGCAGATTATTCTGATCTGTGAAAGAGCAGACATTCACACAGTACATGAGAGAACTTACTATCTTCTTGGGTGCTTAAAGCATGTAGATTTGGACTTCCAGATTTGGTCTGTTGTGTAGTTCTAACTCTGCTTCGCTCAGTTTTTTACTGCTTGCTTACAAAAGTATTTACAACCTGTCACTTATGAGTTGGCTCTTCACTATTCCTCTGAGGTAGCTTTTTTCAGTTCCAGAAGCTTCACTGTAGACTGGCTGAATTTCAGTAACTGGATTAAGTATAGGGTTTTGCCTTTCAAGGGCTTGCACACTGTTTTAACTGTGAAAAGCTACTGCTGAGGTTTTGTGTTGGGACTACTTTATCTTGTGACTCTTCTTTCCATAAAAAACACATTGCTGTTATTGTGCAACTGGAAAGAAAAAATATTTCTTCCCTGGAAGGGTGTTTGGGGAAATTTCAGCAAATGTCTGTAAACACTGTGTTCTTGCATTTCATTAGCTTGACTCCTTTCTCTCCCTTCTAGGTATCCAACAAACAAGTGGATTAAATTAGGTACTTTCCATGCCAGAGATGAGAGAAATGTCCAAAGCTTTCCTCTGGATGAACAGATGTATGCAAAATATGTTAAGGTAACTTAATACTGCAAAAGTATCCATGCTTGTCAGGGAAGGAGGGGTCTGCTGGGCTTATCCTGTGTGACAGCATCCAGAGAAATGTGTTATCCCAGCCTGCCTTACCACTAATTGCCCTTGGTTCATTAGTGGCCCCAGTGGTATTGGCCATGTATGGTCACATGCCTATGGCCTTCCTCACAATGGTGACTGAGAGGATCTTGGGAAGCAGCTGTTGCCTTCTGTCCAAGTGCATACTTAGTTAATACCCAAATTAAGAAAAATCCAGACAATGTCCTATTCTATTTTACTTAACAACTGTTCCCTGAATGTAAAACTAGAAGAATCTTGACCTATTTTGTCTCTTGACTGTACCTGCTTTATACATACATATGTACACTGTCTCACTCCCTGGAAAACAGATCAGAATATGTGTCTTGATATTTTTTTACTGTACAGTTTTAAGTGAACCTGAAAGAATAAGTGTTTAAATCCTGGTTCTCATCTATAGACTCAGAGTGTAGTTTTGCAATTGTTCAATCATAATTGTGGCTCAGGCAAATTAAGCTCACTGTTACTGGAACATTGCCATGATATCTCCACCTTCAGAATAGCTTGCATTTACTCAGATTCAAAAGAGAATGAAACTCCATAGATAATTAATGTGGTACTTGGACAGGGATAAAAGCTTTTGTGAAAATATTGGGAAGTAGTGGAGGTTTAAATTCAAATAAACTACAGACCTTTTAGGTGATGTGTTATCTTCCAATAGTGGTGCTGCCAAAAAAGTAAAACTGGTTTGTGCTACTGAATTACGCTTTGTGCTTTCATGAAGAAGCAGCTCTGAATGATAGTTGTCTTAACTTCTCTACCCGGAAATTCTGCATGAGTCACAGAATAAAGATTTCATTTATTTTTAGTTCTATTTTCTGGCTGAATTAATGCCTCAGGATAGCTGGAATCTTGCTTATCACTGAAGTTCTAGAATTCCAGTAGATGTTTCAGCACTTAATCCCTGGGTGGCTGAAGTGCTCTGCCTTGAATAATACAGCATGGTAAAATTTTCAAGTTCTGAGTGTCTAGTCTACAGAAGAGTCAAAAAAAATTTCAAAAATTTAAATTTTTTTAAGTGACCTACTGAACTTTTATTAAAAATAATGGAACTTTTTTTGTAAGAGTGCGTTCATGGGAATAATTATTTAGGTCTCGCAAATTATTACAATGTCTAACTAATGGTTTAGTAAATGCATTCTACACTTGCAAATTAATTCAGATTAAATAAATACCAGTGTGTAGTCAAGGTTGCACTAGAAATACACAGATGACTGAAGCCTCCAAGTCTGCCATCAGATGCTCTGTTTCTCCAGTCGTGTTTCTGTAAATTGAAGCATGTTATACTGAACTTGAAGCAGCAGCAGTAGATAGAATGCATGCTGTGGGGGGTTGTTTTTCCTTTTGAGTCACTTTCTGTAATCCGTGCTCATTAAGGGGGGGGAAAATATGCTTAGTACATTTAACACACTTCAGTATTCTGTCTGCAGTCATGCTACCCTGAAAAATTGAATAACTCAAGTTCATTAATGAAACACTTGTTGCATGTTACCTTCAGTCTGCAAGGTACAAGGGCTAAAAGAAATCTTGCAACCCAAAGCAGATGAAGTATTACTGCAACTTAATCCTTCATAGCTTGTCATCTTAGGCATTTGTAGCACTGAGTTAAACCCAACCAAACTCTGCAGTTGCCTGTGGCATGTGTTCAGCCTTTGTACTGACATCTCTTTTTTTTTTTCTCCTTTCCCTTCTCTTGCTTCAGATGTTCATCAAGTACATAAAGGTTAGCAACCTCTTCTTTTGGAGTGATGAATGCATGGGGCTTGGGGTGTTCTCTGCTGCAACTCAGCACTTTTAATGCATGGCAAGAATAAATCTTTTGGTGTTTTCTGCTATGGGCAGCCTGCAAATCGCTTGAGTAAACAGAACTTGGAATTTCCAGGTTGGGTGTATATGTTAAATGAACTCTTGACTCTCTGGGTCTTTGGAGTTTATTTGAAGTGCGTCTTGTTCTTTAGGTGGAGTTGATATCACACTTCGGATCAGAACATTTTTGTCCTTTAAGTCTTATAAGGTAATATTTTATGTGTTTTGCTTTCTACCTAATTGCAGTAAGGATTAGTGTTTGTCGATAGTATTTGGGCAACAACTTGTACTTTTCAATTAAAGTTATTTGCAAACATTACGAATTGCCATAGTTGGCCAACTTACCTGCTGTGTGGAGTCCTTCACATCTGTTTAGAGAAGCTTTGAATCTTCTTATTTTGTCTTCCAGTATGCAAGGAATAGTTAATATTTGCAGGGGGTGTGAGGGAACAGGAGCAGCTTTAGAAGGGAGGACTGAGCATTTCGAGGCTGACCAAGTAAAACAGGGAACAAGTGATGAACTAAGAAGAGCAGGTGTAGTGAGTGCTGTGTTTTTTGGCACCACAGGCCCTTGCAGTTAGTAATGCTTGGAATATCTGAGTATAAACACCTGTGTGTTTGTAGTTCCGAGAACCATCAGCCTTTCTACTGCTCCTGAAAAAACAGGTTTTGAACCTGGGAACTCTACAGACTTGTAAATCAAACCATGTTTTCAGTGGACAAGACTGCTTTGAATTGGATTGATTTGGTTTAGTTTTGGCAGAACAAGTCAAAGAGAATATGGTATGCAAAGTGAGGTAGTTAGGAATAGATACTTGCAAGGTGAAGCTGAAGAGGATGTGTGAGAGCTTAAGACAAGGAAATCTAGGTATGAGTTAGAGTTAAAAAGGAGGAATTAGTAGAATGAAAAAGAGGATCTTGTTTTGGTTCAGCATTTGAAAGCCTCGAGGGGACTTTGTGGATACATCTCTGAGAAAATAAACACACCTTCTGCTTGATCTTGGTTAACTGAATGCAACTACTGTGTCTCTAATTTATTTGCTACATAAAAGTAACAGTGCTTATAGATTACATAACATA
The DNA here is from genome assembly GCA_013400415.1 of Scytalopus superciliaris. Taxonomy (NCBI): domain Eukaryota; kingdom Metazoa; phylum Chordata; class Aves; order Passeriformes; family Rhinocryptidae; genus Scytalopus; species Scytalopus superciliaris. The sequence goes on from VXBX01007492.1 coordinate 399,466, forward strand.
ATTACATAACTAATAGACTAATACTAGGTTTTATTTTAAAACTTTTTACAGGGTATTTGGTACTAGCATGGTTGAAGAGTATGAAGAAATAGCTGATTCTCAGTATCAGTCTGAAAGACAAGAGCTCTTTGATGAAGATTATGGTAAATATTTTGTGCATTTTTAGCCATTTAGACATCTGTGCTAGTCTGGTGGCTCGTTGTTCCCTGATTATGATAAAAGATTTGACTGTTAAATTTAGTCTTTTTCTTGTTGACAATGTTTCAGCATTTTTTGGCTTTTCCAATAATCCTTTAAAGTTCTAAACAATTTGTTTAAATGTAACTAGTGGAAGGTTGCTTTAAAATGCTAGTAATAAGTCTCTTTTTCACTTAGCAGAATAGGCAATAATTTCTCCATGTGCTAACAGTAGTAAAGGATTACTAAAATAATCAAAGCAGCTCATGTGAAACAAGTTTATGCTTAGTGTCCATGGCCCATTTCCTGTGATTATTTGTATGATCAATGCTGCAAGTGATTGGGAAGGGGCTTATTTTGGCCACTAACTTGGTGTTTTAACTGAAAAATATGAAACCATCTACCTCCAGCTTTTGTGAAGCTCAGTGAGTTACTTGCTGCATCTATCTTGTGAATCCTGGGGAAACTGAGGCTTGAACCCTGAATCCCTTTGGGTTTCTCATTTCTTGGAGTTTGGTATTTCAGTTTGTAATTTGTGACCTCTAACTTTATTTCTGTACTTTTACTTTCACACTGTCAAACTGACATCGCTGAATGACATTAAATCTTGAGGTTTTAAATTCTTTGTCTGTAACACATTTAATTTTGATAGTCACAAGTGGTTTTCTTTATGCATAGATTATCTATTGGATTATAACACAGGGGAAGAAAAATCCTCAAAAAATCTTCTTGGTTCTGCTACAAGTGAGTATGATTTACTAGAAAAAACTATTGCTGGGCTAAACCAGGATGAGCTAAAGTGGAATGACATTTTGTCATGCAGCAGCATCTACTGCTTCCATATTCTTCTTCTGAAACAATGTACTGTGATTCCTACTTAATTTCATAGGAACAAATGACAATTTGAAGTTGGGGTATCCATCTTAGAGAACTTTCAATTTCTAAAGATACCTATTTTGTGGAAACTTCTGTTTTCTGTACTTAGGGATCCTGAGCACTTAAAATAATGTGAACGTTGCACAAGGCTGTAAATAGCCAGTGCTAAAGTGTTGTAGAACATTAATTATTCAGAGCTTGGAAATCTGTGCTTCATATACTGTATTTATAGGAGGCAATATAAAGATTTACTTTGTACAGCTTGAAAGGGAGGAATGGAGAATACTGAATACTGTTTCTGAGAAGGCTTTGTATAAATATTATAACTTACGTTCTTCATAAGGGTTGTGTATTTTTTGAGAGAACTAATGGCTCTTGTCTCTCTTCTCACTTCTCCCATTGGAAAATCTCCAGGTGTAGAGTTTGTTTGGATAGGAATACTTAAATATTCAGTTTTAATGGTATTAACTGCTGAATTATTCAGGATAGTACCAGTTCCATGCAGCTTTTCCTAAGGAGCTGTTACACTGTACCACTCTTCCTTCTGTCCCAGATAATGAAGATTTGTTACTGTAGTGTAGATTTGTACTCAGTTAATGCTTTTTGGGCTCAGGCTTTCCTTTCATCCCGTAGTGGATCAGAGCTGTGGAGTTCTCTGGTACTATTTCCTAGAGCATAGTTGTCTCCTAAGTATAAAAGGATCATGGCTACAAATAGTGACACCTTAGCACAGTTTTCAAAAGGAAAATAGTGGAAAAGGCAGTTTCTTTCTAAATGTTAGCCTCTCACAGATGAGAGAAAGCAGTAAACTCTTCCCTGACACTGCTTATCTCCTCTCTGTGACTTTCAAACCTTTTATTTTCAATCTGTCCTGATGATGCATATTCACATGATCTGTTTGCAATGGTAGTATTGCAAGTTTGTGGTCACTGTGAAAAAAGGGAGCAGTTCTTCTGTTAGTTTTTTAGAGTCTTGAAGCTGAGATTAAAAGATTTGAAACACCTATTGCTGATGGTGCTCAGCTGTCTTTCTAATGCACTGAAACATTACAGTGATCATTATTTAGATCCACAAGGCTGTGGTGGATCTTGTTATTGAGATCTTTCTGCTCTGGTAGGGTAGTCAGTGTTCCCCTTTTGAAAGGAGTAGAGTTTATGGGGTTTGGGGATTTTTTTGTGATGGTTTTCTCACATGTACATGCTTAGACAAAAGCGATGGACTTCCATTTTGTCATTGGTCTGAAGCAATGAGGAAGAGGGTCCTCTGAGGAGGAGATCTGGGGATTCCCAGACATTTTATCTCATAGGAAGTATTCTGCAGTCTTCTACTAATCTTGACATTTCTTGACTCCTTTCAGTTCTGTTATGAGAAATGATCCAGGCTGCCTGTATTAGAGCTTCTCCATTTGAGTGTTCAAGCTTGAAATTGCTGGCTTAGGACCTTCCTCAGTGGTTCACATACTCAAATTGTCAGCAAATTCCATGCTTAAATATTCAGTTTGTTTTACTATCGGATGGTTTCATTGGACTAATTATCAGTAGCAAGTACTTCTCACTGCTGTTAAAAGGTCCAGCTGGTAAAGGTTAACTACAGTTGGGCTTAAGTACAGTAAGGGACAGTGGCATCCAGCACAATAGAATGACCAGGAGTTTTATGTCCTTATACTGTGATGGGTTTCACACAAGTATTGCAGGATAGCAGATTGCTCAGTGCTGCTCATCTCTGGGCCCTCTGTGTGTGTGTCCTTGTTGAGTAGTTGTTGTCTCTTTTAGATGCTATCCTAAGTATGGTGAACATCGCTGCTAATATGCTTGGAGCCAAAACTGATGAGTCAACTGAAACTGAAGGTATTTTATTGTTGGTTTTAGTTCTTTGGGATTTTTTTAAATGAAAAACATTCTGGAAAGTTTTGATTTCTTTGTTCTGTTTTTCTATGAAGAGTTGGGTGATCTATGCTTAAATGACTTTTTTCACCTTTTATGGCATAGCTGATGAGTGTCATAGTATTCTTATCCTACTTACTGTGAAAAGTAGAACAAAGATGCTGAATTTGCTGAGAAAGAAACAAATACAAAGATGACGTGTAGGCTTGTTCAGCTTTGTTTAAAGATCTTTACAGCTTAAACTGGATAACACAGAGAGTAAAGTCTAACTTGCTGCTTTCTGGAAGTATTCTGAGACTGTCCACAACATCCTGTTTGTAAACTGTCAGTCACTTTCATTCAAATAATTTTGAATGACATCTGCAGTTAATGTGGTAGTGCAGTTAACAATTGAAAAAACCCTGAACCTCAAATTATTTGAGAACAAGGATGGTTCTTGAGTTTTAGTGTTCACATTTACCTCCTTCCTGCAGCAGGGAACAAAAGTGTGTCTGAAAATGTCACTGCAACCCCTGCAACTTCAACAGCTGCACCAAGACTGCCTGAACCAACGCCTGTTCCTTCACCAGAGTAAGTGATTGGTGTTGGGGTTTTTGCAGTGTGTTCCTAGCAGAGACTAATGTGCACTAGTCTGGAAGCTTTGGCACTGGAATGCTCAGGTATGGCATGCATTCATAAACAAGTGAAAAAGCAAGTATTTGTTGAAATCTGTAGTGTGATAATGTTACTAACCAGGGAAATGGGTTTAGTTACTGTTTGTATGTATTTCCATTATGATATGTTTTGTTTTGACACACGAACTGACTTAATATCGGTCCAGGTTTTGTGGCTGTCTCCAGCAAGGGAGACTAATTAGGACTTAAGTTGTATTGCTGAAACTTCAGCTAAATTATATTGGCAAAAATTCTGGTTTAGAACTTTATTTTTGTTAGATGTTTCTGAATGAGAGTATCTATGCAAATGCACAGAATGAGGTTGGGAAGAGGAGTTGTATATAGATTCTGGGACTTTTTTGGGTTTTTTTTCCCAATTGATTACAGTTGTTGATAATTGATTTGGTTACTTGGAGCCAAGACTCTACCTCTTAAATGTTAAGATATTACTTGTGCTGTATTTGGAGGTTTAATGGTTTTCTAGTACTCTGGTTGTTGAGAGGCTGAGGAAGGTCAGTGGGTAGGTTGTGATTCTTTCATTTGGAGATTGCAGCAAGTGGAGTAAGATGTTTGCTGTCTAAGAGTTTGGTGATACTTGGACTGGTGACCTTTTTCATGTGTGAGAGAAGGGGCCATATCTGATAGAGAAGGCTACTGTTTCAGAAGCAAGGGTTAAAATAATTAGTTTGCAAGTTGGGACTGAAAAATGTCAGAGGAAATACTAACTTAGAGAATTTCACTGTGTCCAGAATGGCCTTCGGTCACTGGAATAAGGCTGACTAATTTTCTCAAAGATCCTACTTTCGCAGTCTTCCAGAGCAGGCATGTAAAACTGTTGAATTAACATCCTGTCTTTAACTCTTTTGTTGTAGACTTGTTACTACAGATATTCCTCAGATAGATAAAGAGCAATTAGTGGTGGATTTGACTAAAGAAAGTCCTATTGTTCAGCTTGTACAAGAGTACGAAGAAGATACAAGCCAGTCCACAGTAACCTTGCTGTCCAGTGATGATCAGGAAGAAGAAGCATCACCATGGTTTGAACTTGAAACAGAGCAGTACTGCTATGACATAGCAGCAGTGTGTTGTATTTCCACATTTTCAGAATACCTTTTTAAGTGGTGCTCAGTGGCAGTAGCCATGCACCGGCAGCACAGTAAAACTGGAGGCAGAGAAGGGCCAGCCCACGCTGCTGATGTGCAGCAGCCACAGACTGTTCTGACTGAGTCTGTCCATGTGCCAGTAGATGAGCCTCTGCCTGAGCAAGTGGACAGCAAAGCTGAGAGACCATCTGGGTCTATCATTGCAGTTGACTTGAGCAGTGTGGTCCATGAGGAGATGAGCAATGAGACCACGGACTCAATTGAACTGGAGCCAAGCCATCCTCAAACTGTCTCTCAGTCCCTCCTCTTGGAAGTTACTTCTCAAGTTAAGCCATTGCCAACAACAGACGTGGTGTTGGAGCCTGCAGAAGAAGACACAGGCCAGGTAGTACCAAAGGGGACTCCCCACGTGGATGTACCTGAGATCAGTGCTGAAATGGAAAAGGCTGAGAGCTCAGTTGTAGAAGAAAGCCCTGTAACTTCTGGGACCAGTGTGGCCACTGAGGTAAAGGAGATGAGCACAAGAGAGGCTGTGGCTACTCCAGTGATTGCAAAACCTGCAGAGACTGTTCTGCAGCCTGAAAACACAGTGGACATAGTCGCCAGTGATGCTGGGGAGGGAAAGGAGAGCACTCCAGAGGTGCAGAAACCTGTTTTGCCTCCTGTTGAGTCTTCTGTACCTGCCGAAACAAAGGAGGATGATCAGGCAGCTGAAGAGGCTTTAATGGCGATTCCGGTCTCTGGGGGACCACAGAGAACAGCTACAGACTTCTATGCTGAATTGCAGAACTCAACAGATCTGGGCTATGCGAATGGGAATCTTGTCCATGGATCTAATCAAAAGGAGTCCGTCTTCATGCGCCTGAATAATCGCATCAAGGCCCTGGAAGTCAACATGTCCCTCAGCAGCCGTTATTTAGAGGAACTCAGTCAGAGGTAAGTTGAGGACGAGTCTTCCATATGTTAACATGCTCTTAGCCACTGATGCAAAGGAACATACACATATGGAGAGTAGCACAGGGTAAAGTAAATCACAGCATGAAGCTTTATAGAAAACTGAGTAAACTACTTAAGCCTAGGTAGCTGCTGGAGACCCAGATGTCTGTGTGTGGCAGAGATTACCTCTTCGTATTTCAGATGTAATCACTTTTTTTTTGTTTTGAGGAATATTGCTGTGGGTTTTTTAAAATGACAGTGTTGCCAGGATGTAAGCACTAATCCTGTCCCTAATCCTTTCAACAAAAGGGCACATCCTTCTGTTGCTTTAAAACTAAATACCACAGACCTACAATGCCTTCTTTATTGAATTGTTTCCACTTAAATTACTGTGTTACCCATCTGTAATAACGCCTGTTGAATAAGTGAGTGTGGAGAAGGAACTAAGAGCTTTCCATGAGGGATGTATCTGTGTTAGTGTATCTGTGGTGCTCCTTAGCTGCAGGAGAATGGGGAAATGTACCAATTTCAGAATTGACTCTAAGGAAGGGGCTGTTGTGTGTCTTGGCCATCAGTGTTCGCAGAGGGAATTTCAGTAAACTGGCACTAAGTTTGAAGGTGTTGAAATAGATGTGATTTTTAACCTTGGAACACACCTCCTGCTGTCTTTCCTCCAGAAAGCCCTAGGAACAAGACATATCTGTTTTATGTGTGAAACTCAAAAACAAATACCACTTGATGTTTAAATAAAACCCCTTTGGGCAAAGAGTTTTTTGCTGGCATAGTCTTGTTTTCTGAAGACAAGTCAAAGCTGAGGAGTTCTATGCACTAGTATTTCAAACTTATGTGCTCTTTGTTTTAGGTACCGAAAGCAAATGGAAGAAATGCAGAAGGCTTTCAATAAAACAATAATAAAACTTCAGAACACCTCAAGAATAGCAGAAGAGCAGGTATGGTTTGTTAGAGTATATGAGTGTTCTCTTAACTAGAAAAGTTTACTTTTAATGAAGAGTTGTAAGGAGGTACAGAAATCCTCTTTTAATTGAGCTGTATATCTGCCTTTTAAAAGCATCCATTCCATGCTTCCCTATTTTTTCTCTGTAATAAACTGTTTAGGTATGTTCCCAGTTGTATTAGAATAAAGCCATTTCCAGCTTTATTTTCTGATTTTGTATTTGAAGAAAAAATCAGTTTTCAGCTGCTAACTCCTAAAACCCTTCAATATCTTTGTCAAATTAAAAATTATCTGGGTCAGTTCCGACCCTTGTTTATTGATTGTAGCTGCTCTCAGAACAATTTTAACTTTGTTGGTTTTTCATATCTGATTTAAAGTACAAACTTCCCTGCTGCTGCTGGAGAGACCTAGTCTATAGGAAGGTAGAGGGGTATAATAATACCTTAGACCAAATTTGCATTTGAAAGCATAGTCCATATAACAAAAGCTTTAGTTCAATCTTTTCCCTGCTCTCCATCCTGGCTTTCCTGAGCAGCTGTGGAATACAGTGCATACTGCTGTGCTGAATATTCCCTGAAGCAGCTGTGCCTGTGGCATAGCAGACGTGGTCCTGTCTGAAAGTTGCTGAAGTGCAATCGCAGGCCTGTGGGTTACTCATCCATCAACAGTGAAGGAAATAGCAACTTCGTAATACATTCTTTCTCCTGTTTTTTAAGAGTACTAATGCTGGTCAGTCTCTTCCTGGTTAACCTCGCTGATATTCTGCTCACCTTCCTTAATTTGTCATGAGATTAAGAATCCTGTTAGGCCTCTTCACGAGGAGTAGCTGCAAAGTTGTTGTTCCTCACTGGCCTGGGCTCCTGTCATTAAGTGACTGGCTGGGACAACAGCTCTGTGAAGGCCCTTAAACTGGAGCTCTGCCTGGTCATGTGCATGTGTGTTCTGTAACGTGGCAGTTCCCAGCCTCCTGACAGTGACTGCCTGGAGCTGGCTGCTTACTCAGCCTGTAACCAGGGCAGCACAAGTCAGCATAATGAAATGCGTTTGGCGTAACTTCATGAAATGTTATTTGACAAGTAAAAATGTTACATAAAGCTGTGCTGGATGGGTCATGTGACTGCAGAGTGCCTGGCTGTGTCAGATGGAAAGAACACCAACTCTGTACACATGAGCACATATGATAGTGGGAACCTGACAACTACTGTCGTGACCTTGACTCTCTTCAACACAGGATCAGCGTCAGACAGAAGCAATCCAGCTGTTACAAGCACAGCTCACCAACATGACCCAGCTGGCTTCTAATCTGTCAGCAACTGTGGCGGAGTTAAAACGGGAGGTAATTATCGTTCAGCAGAATGGCATGAGAACTTGGAGGAAATGGATGCATAAACAGATCCCTATGTGAAGAGACCACAGTCTTTAAATGATGCATTAAGTTCTCTGTAGTGTTGCTTTCAGCTTACTTTATCCTAAACTTTTAGCTACAAATGTTAGTAGCTTGAGCTGTTTCATGCACAGCAAAATTGGTAATAATTACTATAGCCCTACTAGCCCCCTGATTGTAATCTGAGCTAAGGCACCTTTCTCCTTTCACCACTGGCTATTGTCATCTTCTGAGATGAGGGCGATCTTGGCAACAATACTGGGAATGTCTTGCCTCAAATATTTATGTTCTCTTGCCTGGGATTTCAAGCAGTACTATAAACATGACCTTTTTATTTTGTTCCTGTTGCCAAAGACCTCCCTTGAGCTATTTTCTAACACTTAGTGAGACTCCTTCTTTGATGCCTGGCTGGCTATGCTCCTGTTCATGAGTGCTGTGGTTAGTGAAACCACATTGAATCAAGTGATTATAATTGTATTCTGTGAAGGTACTGCAGTGTCAGCTGATGAAAAGCATCACTTACATTTGCTATGGTATTACATCCATGTCAGCTGTAAACCAGAGCTTTCTGAGCTTGCTTTTTTATGGGAAATATATTGCTTTCAGGTAGGTTTGAATGCTCTCTACAGGGGGTGGCAGCTTCCCTAGTTATGCTGGGACTGTAGGGAGTGAAATACTGTCCTGTGTTAGCAGGTAGTGGGATTCAGCCTTCACTCCTTGAATGCTGCACAGCCAGTAGACTTCATGAGACCTCTGGAAAATTACTCAAATTTGAACAAATGTTAAGTGAAATTGAAGGACAGTGACTTGAGAACATGTAATTTGTCTTCTAAAGTTTGAAGTGTGAAAACAGTATAATGGAATTATTCTGTCTTCAGTAATTGTATCCAATTCCTGCAGGTTTCTGATCGACAGACTTACCTGGTGATTTCGCTGGTTCTTTGTCTCATCCTGGGCTTGGTGCTTTTTGTGCAGCGGTGCAGAACCCCTTCTCAGTTCTGTGAAGATTACCTCTCAAAAATTCCCAAAAGCAATCACTACCCTAGCCCCAAAAGGTAATGTGTTTATATTTGAAACTTAATTGTTCTTTTATTTCCAAAGTCTGTTGGTACTGGCACATCTGCTTTCATTCTGAGCCTTCTTTCTGTACACTCAAAATTGATAGCAAAGAGCCATTACTGCTTTGTAGTAACACTCTCCTAGAAGCATTTTGAAGCTACTATACTTAACATGCCTTTAACCTGTTACAAACACAGTACTGTCTGATTGCCAGGCTTTCTTGGGCACCTCAGCAAATAGTTCTGTCTTTCTGCTAAAAATGCTTCTTAATGAAAAATGTGTATGACAAAGTACTGAGAAAAATGTGTTTAAAAAAGCTTTCTGGAATTTCCTAGGTGTTTTTCCTCCTATGATGATATGAATTTGAAAAGAAGAACTTCTCTTCCACTGGTCAGATCACAGTCTTTTCAGCTAGCTGGTAAAGAAGGTACTACTCATATTGTACATCCAGTCTCTGGTGTTACTCTTAGTACTGCACAATGTGCATGTAGTTCATGGATGTGTTCTGTAGAACAAGGTGGTTTATGAACAAGTTACCAGATACTCATAGACCTGTGGTGAATTATGCTAAAAACCGTAAATGCAGTTTTTGATATCAGGTACATTCTGCTCTGCAGATGTTTTCTTGGGGTTAGTAGCAATCCATGCAGGCACTCAGGTTTGCAAAGCTGTGAAGCTTGCAGAAAGTAGCTTTTTTTCTTCTAAGTGCCAGATGTGGGAAGTCTGAGTGCACTGCTTTTCAGAAGTCCTGATAGCCTGTGTTGGAAACTTGGCAAGTATTTAGGATTCAAATTTAGCAGCTTTAGTAAGAAATTTAGACCATTTATCTTGGCTTGGATATGAGGAATGGTCTGATCTTTTTAGTATTCATGTTAGACTTGGGACAACTGAATTTTGATTTCTTAGGCTATCATTGTCATGCAAAACCAAGTATTGCAGATTATAGTAATTGCAAGTTTGCAGCTGACACGGTTCTTTGGGTGCAGCAAACTTGATTCACAGGTTTTTGTACTGTGAATAGAACTGCATGAAAACTTGTAAGTTGAGTTGGGAATGTGTTGTAATAAAGACTAGCTAAGGCCTATTTTTCATTTTTTCTTTTTTTTTTTTTTTTTTTAAACACCACACCCTTCCTGAATTCTCCCTGGCTTCATCTTGGAAGAATAATTTACGAAGCACTGGTGGAGGAATGCCAGACTGGTCTTATGTCAGTCTGAATGTCTGTGTCCTTGATAGGTGCACATGCTTCTGTCCTGTCAGGGGCATGCTGCATGTTAAACACTGTTAAAACTGGTAACAGTTTGTTTTCTTAGATTTTAACTTTTGCTGATTCCTGCTGCTTTTTCCTAGAGGATGTGCTCTGCACCTCTCCCATGGACTAATTTATCAGAAAGCCGAGTGTTCTCAAGTGTGTGCCACTCACTGCTGCTGTGACAGCATAGGGGAATTCCTTTGTATGCTGACTTGACTTTCAATGTTTGTGTTGTGATAAGTGGAATATTTTGTTATGCTGCTCTTAGGATTGTGTTGCTCCAGAGCTGGCAGTGTCAGGATTGCTAAGTGTATGTTTCTTCTCTTGCAGTGGATCCAGAGGATCTGTACATTGTGGAACCCCTGAAGTTTTCCCCAGAGAAGAAGGTACTGTGGTGTGTGGCTGAGGTGTCTGTGCTGGCAGGTGATGCACGTCTTGGCTGCTCTCCCTGCCATTCCCTGGATTTGACTTGGATGCTCTGCATCTCTTCCACAACTCACTGTTTCTTTTTTTCACTTGTTTCAGAAAAAGCGTTGCAAATACAAAAGCGAAAAGCCAGAGACTCTTAAGCCGACAACAGAGCCTGTGCATCCCATAGCCAATGGTGAAATCAAAGGAAGGAAGCCGTTCACAAACCAGAGGGACTTCTCTAACATTGGGGAGGTTTATCACTCTTCATATAAGGGCCCTCCATCTGAAGGAAGCTCCGAAACGTCATCGCAGTCTGAGGAGTCCTATTTTTGTGGCATTTCAGCATGTACGAGTCTGTGCAATGGGCAGACCCAAAAGACAAAAACTGAGAAGAGGGCTATAAAACGAAGACGGTCTAAAGTTTCAGACCAAGGGAAGCTCATAAAAACTCTAATACAGACTAAGTCGGGGTCAATGCCAAGCCTGCATGACATAATCAAAGGAAACAAAGATATAACAGTGGGAACACTTGGTGTCACGACAGTTTCTGGACACATCTAAAACTAGCTGAACTTCTCGAACAGGAGAGTGTTTGTTCATTTGAGAACAGTCTGTGGTATTCTGTGGGAAGATAGTGGGAGACAAAGAGCTCAACTAATTGGAAAGTATTCAGAAATTTGGTTTCTGCCTTTTTAAATAGATGGGATTGTGTCAATCTTGGCTATAAGCTGCAGCTTTACAAGGCTGATAATTTCCTATGAGAACAGCTTTGGGGGGGAGGGAGGTCAGGGTTCATTTTATAGAGGTTTTTTTTCACAGTTCCTGGGACAGAGATTTTTTGAAACCCAGTTTGTTGGGTGGAATAGGGATAAAAGCCTAATCCTCTTCCTTTAGCTTTGTTCCTATTTCTTGCACCTTCCCATATTTATGTGCCTTTTGTCTATTTATAATGCCACTGGAAGAGGGGAGATACAATTGTTTGTCATTTGATTTATTTTGTAATTTCTCTAGCTTTTTTTGAAGAAGCAACACTACAGTGCTGTAAAGGGACATGTGTTGGCCTTCAGCTGGACTCGGTAATGTGGACTGGATACTGTAAAAATACCAATAGATGGACTTGCCTGACTAGATTGTGGTTTTGCAAACTCTGTTGAGGAAAATACCTCACCAGGGATGGTAACTGTTTATTGGCACCTTCAGTCACAAATGTGAGCTGTAGTCTTGACATGCAAAATCAGTGACAGTGGCTCTTCAGGATTTCCTGTGTGCAGTGGAATCTGAGGCTGATGAATGCATTGTCATCTCAATGGCCTGCTGCAGTTCTCTGAAGGAAGTGGATGAGGAATGCTCACCGTTGTTGTGCTGAGCTCAGGGAAAGCTCAGCTGAAGAAGGGGAGTGTGAGCTGGTGCAGTCACACTGTTCTCTGAGCCCGCTGTGGGTGCATTGAGTTTGCAAGGCATTGGAGTCTGAGCAGTCGGGCTGGTTCACTGGGGGTATTTCCGTAACGTTTGCTTTTGTATTGGCTAACAAATGTGCAGTGTTGGTATGGTTGGTATTTCATATTCAAGTGTTTTTTATTTTGACTGTGATTGTGTATTTGAATACTATAGGATGTGTGGTTGCTAAAATGTTGAGTGTGATTCTGAGTGAATGGAACAAAAGGTTATTCCTTTTGACAGGTGTTACAGGTTCACGTTGTACAAAATAAGTTAACTTATTGAGCACTTTTAGTGGTACCCTTTTTAACAGATCTAATGCCTTTCCTGGGTATTGTATGTAATGTGACTTATTTAAAGACTTTGTTTTTTTGCTGCTTTCTTGTTAGTTTATGAATACTTTAAAGTGATGTACTTTCAGAGTTGATCTGCACAATTAGCCAGTCAGAGCACAGGAACCAGACGTGTTAAACCTGAATTCAGAAGGGTGTCAAACCTGGATTAGGAGGAGACATACCACCAGAGTGCAGCATCCAATGTTGTGGAACAAGAGTATGTAACTACAGAGCTGTAGTGCCATTAGAAACTGTGAATTTCCAAATAAATCTGAACACTTTGTCTTTCATTTACTGGCATTTTTCCTTCAAAAATGAAACTTGTGACTTAAATTCTCTGAGAAGGACTATTCTTTAATTTTCAGTCCAGGACTAGGACTGGGGTCATTTGGGCCCTAGTAAGAAGTTCATAAACTTGTCAGCCTAGATTTTTCCCTTGAGTGTCCCAAGACTCTGCTTCATCATAGCACTGCGATTTAAAAAGCAATTGAGTGTGGGGTTTGCTGGGGGGAGAGGGGGGGAGATTGTTGGCTATTTTTGGGGGGCAGGGTGTGGGTTTCTTTCATTTACTCCTTCCTCTTGATATGTCACTTGTAGGAAGCTGCATACCTTCATTGTCCAGGCAACCACTGGGCTCTTCTCTTTAGTAAAGATCACCTGAAGCTGGACATGATTGAATTCTTAAAAGAGCCCATCTTTCCTCTCTGGCTATGAACCAAAACCTGACAGATATATACTATGCTGTTAAATGTAGAATGAGGCTGCACATTGAAATTCCAAGCACCTGTTCAGATTTGCAAGTTAACAATTTCAGATGTAGAACCAAATTCCTTCTAAACCAGTCCTTTAATACCCTGCTCTTTCTATACATTTTTAAGAACTGGGCCTGACTTTAGATCTACGGCGTTACTGCATTCTGTGGAAGACTATCAGGGAGAAAGCTTGTCCTGTAATGAACATGCAGGGAGTGTGCCATGGGAATAACACATCTGAGAGAACCTACGCGGCTGATGGTGCTTTTGCAGACCTGAGAGCGTGTTCTGGCAGGAGACGAGATTGAACCACAGCTTCCACCTGCTGCTGCCTTCCTGCTTTTAATTATCTGTAACCACTCTTTTTGAAAAAGGACTCTCGACATCAGGTTCTTATTGCTTAATATTGTCCTTTCATGTGGGTTCTTGAGTAATTTTTTACTTTCAGTTTTATTAACGTCACGCGATCTGGCTTTCAAAATATGATTCTTTGGTGGAATCGCGTCTCTCAAATTGGTTGTAATCTTTATATAGGGAATAATAGTTTCTAATGAAGACAGTCTGTAAATCTCAGTGAGTTCCTGTGGTGCTGTGGATAGTTAAATGTAGGGTGAGGATGGTGTCCTTCAATCCTTGGGCAGGTCTGGAGCCCAAGGTTAAAAAATACCAATGAAATGCAAAGGTTTCTTCAGAAGGATGGATAGTCACAAACATGCACCTTGTGTAAGTGAATTACCAGCCATGTCTGCCAAAATAAGCTATTTCAGTTATATACATCAAGCATCAGAGTGAAAATCCAATATTTTTTAAATATGCAAACTCTACTAGCTGTCTGGTCGTGTAAGTAGAGAACTCAAGTCTAAGGTGTCTTTGTGTGGCTTCTGCTTTTGCCAAGTTACAGCACAAGATGAAACAAGATGGAACAGCTTAGCAAGCTCTGCTTAATTGGGCACAAATATGTTCCACTTCATTTGGAACAATTAAAGTGTAAAGCCCTGACCACAAACTGCTGTGGGCAGGCATTGGGTGGCTCATCTGGAAACCCTGAGTGTCAAACAGTACTGGGTGCTGTGGGAGATGTTGCTGTGGTTTGAGACAGCTTGAAGATAATCTGTGTCCCCAGAGCTTGTTTAGGTAAAATGTGTTAGTTTAGGAAAGGGTACTGAAGTGAGTCTGTCTTACTAATCCCTTCTCTAATTTAAGCATAATAATTTTGAGAGAAGCTTTCAAGGAGCTTTCTGTTCTCACACTGGACCCAAGGCCTGGGAGCTGCAACTGGTCTCACCTGTGCTGCTTTCCACTGGAGTCACCCATCAATCCCCACAGCAGCAGTATGGCTTTTGGCAGGGAATGAAGAGGATGTTAATTTTGCACTTTGTGGACCTAGAGATGGAAAAGAATTGTTTGCCACCCTGAGGCATGTTTTTCCTTTGTTAGATATGGTCAGAGCCTACATCCAGCTGCCAAGGCCCTCTGTGAATTCACAGCAAACAAGAATCCATATATGCTATTTCTTTTTTCCCAGAAAAGTAACTCAAAGCAGAATATGAATCTTCTGTTTGTCATAATTTGACAGTTACTCCTGGAATGTCAAGCCTGTGTACAGTGCTTGAGAAAATACCTGTAGCTCAAAGTGAAATCTCAGCAAAGTCAGCTGAAGGTCCCTCGGGGTTTGGGGAAGTCAGCTGATGTGGGTCACTGGTGTTGGGGTGCTGTGTAATGAGATGGGCACACCTGGTGTTGGGCTCTCTGTCACCAGTGCTTCACCTAGAGCTGAGGTGTGATCCTGGTAGACTCAGGATCTGGAGGTAGATCCTGGGGGATTTTGTTGCTTTTTTGTTTTTGGTAGGTTTGGAGTTTGTGTTCATTTTGTTTGGTTGTTTTTAGTGGGCTGAGAATGGCTGCTCCCAAGAAGAAATAAAATTGTCAAATCCCAAGGAGGCCACCCTGGCCAGCAGAGCCCACTGGTGTTTTTCAGAGCAAAGGCTGGGTTTGTGCTGAGAGCCTGGGCCAGGGCATGAACTCTGCTGAAGAGCTTGTGAATGCAGTTCTCAGCTGTCATTGGGGAGGAGATGGGAAACCAGTATCTGCACGTTCTCCATAGTCTTCCTTGCAACTTCTGAGCAGCCACAGCACCTTGTTCCATTTTCTCCTATGACTAAGCTGTTGTGTGATATGAAATGACCTGCTTCTGTTTCTCAGAATAGATCCCATTACCTCATAACCACTCTACCTCATTTCCTTGCTCAAAAGAAACAAAAGCAGCAGAGTAATATTTTAATTATTCCTCTTTGTCTCAGCTGCTTTGATTCCTTGAATTCTCTCCAACCTTGGGACAGAACCCTGTACCTCTGCTGCTGAATTCAGGGCTGCTATCTGCTGGTTGATATTATGGTGAAGGAGAGGACAAAGCCCCTTGCTCACTGGAAGAGGAACATATTAGCACTGCAACACCAGGCCTGAGCTGTTAGCAGTGGATTTCAAAACCTGCCCGTGAATCTGAATGTCCCTGCTGTGTGCTCTTGGCACCTAGACATGGTTTTGTGTGCTGCAAATGCTTCTAGGAAGGACAGCAGCCACTAACTGCAAAGGCTGGGTGACTTCTAGTGTCTTCCACACCCCTCCAAGGCTTCAGTGGATGAAGGTCCTCTCCCTCTGGAGGCAGCTCTCGCAAGCATCCATGCCAACATTCAGTCAAAAATCCATGTCTTTTTAGTTTGAACTCCTTCAGCTTTGGCTCCAAATTAGTGGCTCCCTGGGAAGGTTTTTATTCTATGATTTAAGAGCACTATGTTGCTGGAAATTGTCCTTCTTTATACAGGTTTTCCACACACTGTCCATCCCTCCCTGCCAAACTGATCTTGAATGGAGAGCAGTCTTTGCTGTCCAGCAGTTACAACTTCTTCAGAGCCTCCTCAAAGTTGAATATAGACTTGGGAAGTGGCTTCCAGGACTGTCTGTAGCTGTCTAGTGCTCTGTGTGAGCTCTCGTGGGAACCTATGGGATCGTGGGCTCTCCTTGCTGGAAGCTCATGTCCAGCTGAGGAGCGTCTCAGAGTAATTGTCTTTCTAGGATGTTGCTTTCTACATAAAGAGCATGATTTGTAGTCTGTTTCTAGACTTTTCTTCTGATGCAATTCTCTGTCTTCATGGTTTTGAATCCTTTTGTTCTAAATGTGAATGATTCTCAACTTCCTCCGTGTAATTTATGCAGCACTGTGGGCCCTCAAGAGCTGCCTTTTAGCATTTCCAGTAGTCATTAGTGTAATAGGAAATACTTGTTTTCAGACACTCTGTCCAAAACATGATGAGAACCTCTCCTACACAGAGGTTCACACCTAAGTTGGTTTTATTTTCTGTCAAGTATTAGATCTGGATGATTATTCAAGTCCTGCTTTCTTTGGGATATTTCAGGCAGGTTGTCCTTTTGTCCCTGAATCTGCTGATACAGACTTTTAGCTGCTGGTTGATTCTCTGCTGTCAGCAAAAACTTTAGCATAATGTTGTGTCTTGTTAATAAGAGCTCCCACCTCTACTCTGGGTGTGAAGTGGGGATGGGGAGTATTCTTCTGGCCAAATCCCATTTTTAAGTCTGTGTAATGTTTTTTGTTGGTTTTAGTAAAGGGGAACAATTCTCTGATAAGGGCTATGGAAGATGTTTCCATTTGAAAATATTTTTCCCTGTTCAAATGACATAATAAGGTTTCTGGAAATAAAGTCTGCATCTTGCAGGCTGGCTGAAGGCGGAATAGGGAGGCAGGTAGACAAATCTGACACCAATTTTATCCTGATATCTGGCTTGCCAGGACATGTGGTATTAGCAGGCTTTTGATCTGAGCATTCAAAAGTGAAGATGCAGCTGAAATGGCCTTAGTTGATTTGTCTCTCCCTCTCACCCATCAAATAAAAAAGCATCTTTGTGAAAATAGGAAGCAGTGGGTGAGAAATAAGAACACTTCTGACATTTAAGGGAGACTGCTACTGTGCCCTGAATCCCACTGTGATAAGTTGTCAGTGTTAAACACGGTGTGTCAGGAAAAACTCGGGAGTGGATCCTCTCCAGAGAAAGTAATTTTGTGACAACCCTCTCTTGTAATGGTCCTGGGAGTAGTTTGGGACCTGTCCTTGGGCTCACTCTGGAATGCTGTTCTGAGGGGCAGAGAGGAGGGCTGAGAGGGTACACATAACCCAGCTCGAACTGTTGGAGCTGGATTTATGTTGTTTTGTGTCTCTTATGTTGCTTTTTTGTCTTTTATGTCAGGAACTTAGAAGTGCAAGGAAGAGCCAGATGGGGCGGTTGAAACCACTGCTGGAGCAAAGTGCTGTGGTGAACATCTTCAAAAAGCAGTGGGGTATCTGGTGGTGCAGAAAGGGCTCTGACAGCACGTCTGATTTATTGGTGTGGTTGGAGGCAGAGCTGAGCCCTTGCTTTGGAGAAACAAGTGTACATACATTGTTCAAGAGTGCTCAGAACTGCAGTTTTGATGTTCAAGATCAAAGCCTGTGTGCTGGGATAATTTCTGTCAGCCACAGAGGAGACAAATCTCCAGTTTGGTCTTGTATTAAGCATTTCCGTTTTTTAACACTACCCCACATGAATACACACTTCAAGGTAGGTCCGTAAAATGCAAGAATGGACTGTTTATAATCACTTATGTGCACCTGTAAATCTCTGGGAAAATCTCATTGTCCTCACTTAGAAATCTGTGCCCAATGGGGAATGGAAATTGAGGAATGGAAATGTCCTTCTTCATTAAGATTTTTTTAACGAGCTCTTAAAAATGCTGGTCCTTGCAACATGGCCTGGATTCTGGATGCTTTCTTGGAAGGCAAGAGAAGTTCTACTAAGATGAGTAGCACTGTGTTTGCCCCTGGCTTTAATCACAAGTTAACCAGCCAGGTTAGGTCCTGCTGCAGTGCTCAGCATTGACCTGGAGAGATGGTAAAAAAGCCCTTCCCTCTGTAAGGCTTCTTCAGGTCAGAAGAGGACTGTGGGATTTGAGATAGTATTTGCAAAGGTAAGAGGGACAGCAGGAGCTGCGAGCAGAGCCTGCTTGTGTCCCGAGGCACTGTGTGTTCCCCAGTGTGTTCCCTGGTTCCCTGGTTCAGCCTGGCCGGTGGATCGGTGGGGGTGGGGGCAGCGCTGTTATTGCTGGGGCAGCTCAGTTGGGGCTGCAGCAGGCAGGAGTGTCCTCCTCTTCTCACTTAGGTTGCTTTTCATCACAGTGGGACGGTGTCTGTGGCCGGTGTTGTGTGACTCAGGATCCACGCCCTGTGAAGCAGCCAAGGAAGAGGTGGGGTGAAAAACGGACAGTGGTAAGGAATTTGTCCTGCGTGAAATGAAGTGATTCCCCGGCACTACAGCTGTACCCGGCATTGGTTCTTCATCCTCCTGCCGAGGGCAGGAGTCATCTGCTCCGTCTCTCCCCTCTCGTGCACGATGCCACAGGTTTCGTCATTCCTTTTGCTCTGCTCGTGGTCTGGGACACCGCAGCGGAAAAGCAGCTGCCTCTGTCCGAGTGGGCTGCTGGAAAGGGTGGTTGGTGGTGGGTACGAGCTGAGCTGTTACTCAGCCCCGGAGAGGCAGCGCAGCCCCGGCACCCTCAGCCGGCGGCTGCGGGAGCGCGTTCGCCCCCCGAGCCCCGCGGGCTGGGTGGGAGGAGCAGGTGGGTGCCCTGAGCCTGCACCCGAGGGCGGAAGCTCTTTGGGGTTTTGCTGTCGATGCTTGAGGCTTTCAGAGAGTCGCAGCAGCTGAGCTGGGTGTTCACCGCTGCAGGCATGCAGGCGTACAGAGGCAGAGCTGGGTCTCCCCCCAGGGCTCAGACTGGGACAACCCCGGCAGTTTTTGGCTGCCACAGGGAGGACCACACCAAGCGTGTCCAGCCTGTCCCGCTCCCGGCCATGCAGCAGAACTTGAGCTACGGGTATCCCCAGATTTTTTGGGTGGACGGCTGTGCTGATACTTCCTGTCCCTCGGCACCCCCTATTGCTCCTTTCCCACCGCCAGTACCAGACCGGAGGAAAAAGCCACGGAATAACAGAGAAAGGAGGTCCGTCAGCTTTCTGGTGGTCTACTTGCTGCTCCTGCTGGCCCTCACTGGAGTGGGGCTGAGCATGTTTCAGATTTTTCACCTGGAGAAGGAACTGGCTGAACTCAGAGAGGTGAGGTCTGCCTGGCTGGTCACAGGTCCCCTGGGAGAACAGGGAAAAGGAGAAACTTCAAATTGTGTCTGAGATGCTCAGGCGGTTCAAAGCTCCCCAAGGGGCAGGATGGTGCTATTTCAGTGTCTGCCGTGACAGAATAAGTGGGGTTGCTGTGAGGGACTGCTTGGTTGGTGGCTGGTGTATCTGGATGTCTTCATGTTCCTGGGTGCTGCGAGGTCTCTCCTGTGTATTTCTTAGCACTTTACAGCTCCCCATGGGCACCCAGAATTAACCCCTATCGAAGACAGTCCTAGGCTCTACTCTAAGACAGTGTCACTCTTCTCTTTTGACAGTCTGCCAGCACTGAACACATCCCTCCGGCTCTGGAGAAACTCATAGGTGAGTCAATGTACTTAGAGGAGGAACTCCTGTGTTAGCAGGTGTGAACGCTCCTGTCCAGCTCATCCCTCTCCCCCTCAGGGGTCACTGCTTGATGCCCTGAGAGTGCTGGTTTCACTTGCTTGGCTGAACAAAGGCCTTTATCTCGGGAGTGTGAGGATGCGGTCCTGCAGCCTCCCTGCTGGACTCCTTAGAGGTGTCAGCCACAGGTTGCTGGGACAGTGGGACAGATCGTGGGGCCTCCCATTCCCAGTTTGACAATGGTACTGGGAGTACTCTGCTGTGAAAGGGAGATCCAGCTGTCCCGGTGTAGAACAACAGGAATGGAAAGAGGAAGAGGAAAATGGGCACTGCACATGTTACTGCTTTCTCTCCTTGCCCTTAGAAGATTTTGGGAGGATGCAGGGGGATCTGCGGTTTTTTTGAGTGAGGGATTAAGCCTTACCCCTTGAAAGCACACTTTATTTTTTCCTAAATTCTTGTAGTTCAAAGCTCATTGAGAGAAGTCTGATTTATACGTAGAGTTTTCCTCTTAGAAAGGTAATTTCAATAAAATTGAAACTTTCCATGAGAACCCACCAATTTTTCTAGATTTCATTTAGGAAAAAAAAAGAAAGCTTTTCATTTTTAATGGAACAATTTAAAAATCATATTTTGAGTTTCCAAACTATTATTTTTCATTTGCATCCCATGTTAATTTTATCAGTGAGGGTATCCTTTCGAAAGATGGCCAAGTCGGAAATAAATTTTCATCTCTCTTGACAATTTTTGCTAGATCTGAAAAGTTTTACTTTTTTTCTTCCTGTCAGGATTTTGGTTAGCAGAAAAGTTAATTTGTTTTCAAATTTCTTCTGATACTGAATGAAAACACATTTGGAAACAGCGAAATTCTCTGGAAAGGGCAGTCCTGCTTCCCATCAACTCCCATATCAATAAATTTTCCGCTTTAGGGGAAGAGGAGCTGCCATTTTAACTGGATGCTCAGTGATCTGATCAAAAGCTTCTTTAGCAGAAGCCAAACATAAACAGTAATCTTGAATTTCTTGAGGGGGATGGATAAATAAATAGAAACAGGCAAATAGTGTAAAGGAGAAGAGGGAGAGGAGAGGAAAATTTATTTGACTTGATAAAAAAAGGCTGCTTCTAAAACTAGAGGACATGAAGTAGATGCTGAGAAGAAGGGAAGGATGAAGTGGGGTGGGATTCAAATACTGAGGTGCTGTAACTGGCCCACCTGCCCAAGGTGGGAATGGAGCTCTCCAAGAAAGGCAGAGTTTTCCCAGCTGTGCTCTGCCTCCCTCAGGACAAGGTCTGCCTGGCTAGGGGAATGGTTTGCAGCATCTCAAGTATCAGCTTTGTGGCTGGGTCCCTCCTGCTGCCTGGGCTGACTTCTCCATGGAGCACATGGCTAACATCTTCACTATTTCTGTGCAGGGCAGAAGGATTCAATGAAAAAGGAAGAAAGAAAGGCAGCGCACTTAACAGGTACGTGCTCCTGAAGCAGGATTCAGGAGCAGGGGCCAGGGCAGATGTGATTGGGGTGAGAGGACAGCATAGTTGTAGTTGTGAGGAGCCCACCTCGCACAGGCCTTCCTATTTTCCTTGGAAAACACATGTGCTCTGACAGTGGAAAGTGCTCCACAGATAAAATCTCCCCCCATTCAGACTTCTCAGTGAGGCCTGTTTTTGTCTTGCTTTTTGGTTTGCCTCTGGGGTGTGTGGGGCAGGGGCTGTCACAAGGGGCTGGTGTTGGTGAGGTGTGAGATCGGGGCAGACTTTCCATGCTGCGGTCAAGTGCTTGGAGAACGGTTGACTTGCGATGTGGGATGTGACTTGAGGTAAAACCACACAACTGGTGTACTTACTGCATAATTTTTTCTCCTTGTTTTGGCTTCCAGGGAGCCTATCCCAGCAGAACCTCCCTCTGGAGTGGGAGCCCATCTCGGGCCATGCCTACACCAGTGGCATTCAGTACCGTGACCGGGGGCTCGTCATCAACGAGACGGGGCTGTACTTCGTGTACTCCAACGTGCTGTTCCGGGGCAGTGTCTGTGATGGGCAGGTGCTCACACACATTGTCTACAAGAGAAACCCCACCTCGCCAGGCAGCCACGTGCTGATGGAGGACAAAGGCATCAACTACTGCACGGGTCAGAGGACGTGGGCCCGGAAAAGCTACCTGGGGGCTCTGTTCAGTCTCAGGAAGATGGACAGCTTGCATGTCAACGTCTCCAAAATCACCCTGGTTAATTTTGAGGAATCCAAGACTTTCTTTGGTTTGTTTAAGCTTTGAAGTGGGGCTGTTGGAATGTGGCCAGCAGCCTCTCCAACACACACACACGGATGTGTGAGGGGTGAGTGCTTCCTGAGCGCAGTGGCCAAACCAGGGTCTTGCACCGCAAATCCCACCAAGAAACCATGTTTTGGCCTTCAGTGTGAGAGAGTTCAAGCAGCTGGTAAAGGCTTGAAAGCAGACACCTGGGAAGCACCAGAGCTGTACTGTGTCAACCTGAAGGAATTGCACATATTGTGCTTACAAAAAAAGCCTCAACAAACTCAAAATGTAGTGTGCTGAAGACCACATTGAAATTCACTACTTGCTACTTGAGAAGATGCTGGGGCCTGCAGCCCTGCATGGTGTTATGGCCTGGTGGGTGTTATGGAGGTCCCTTGAGCCAGGACTGCAAGTGCCTGGATTGTGCCACGCTGCAGGGAGTGGGGTAGGAATGAGTTGTGCTAACAGCTGCTCACCCCAAGCCATGTCTGCCCACCCTGCCCAGGCACTGGGCTCTGTGACTGCTGTCTGACAGGCATCTGCCTGCAAGCTGGGCTGTTACAGGTGATACATTCATTTTGTGTTAAATTATCAACTGTTCCTATCCCAGAAAATGCTCCCCGTCTCCTTTATTTAACTCATCCCAACTGCCTTACAAGGAACACACCAGAAGCAGCGGTATCATGAGGGGGTCCCGACCCTGGAGTGGAACCCTGACCATGCTGTGGTGGTGGCGCTGGTAGGGAGGGAGGCCATGTGCTCTGCTGACAGGATCTGAACAGCAGTGCAGGGCAGTAGGCCTTGAGGTGTGAAAGCAGCATTTCTAACCCCTCTCCTGCCCTTTCAACACATGAGTGTTCTTTATGGAGTGCTGGTCTGCTGCCCCCTTTGTGATGCATGTGGTGACATGCTGGCTTCTATCAATGGCATGGCTTCAGGCAGCCCTCTTGTCATGAGATGTTCTTTCCCAAGCAAAACACAGATGGTAAATAAAGATATATTTTTCTAGTAAGTGATACTGTTCTCTTCTCCTTTGGTGCAACAGGCTTCTGCAATGGCTGAAACACTGAAAGTCTCTGTGGTCAGGGACCAGCACCTTGTTCCTTCTTCAGCAGCATGGCAGAAATCTAGGAAGCTCATCCCATTTCACTGGCTGCTTGGCAGTGCAGCAGGGTCCCCACTTTGGGGCTCCGGCATGGAAGCATCAGAATTTGGGGTCTGGGGAGATGTGATGTGGGGCAGCACAGACCAGGCAGCCCAAGCCCACCATGCCAACAGAAAGGGCCTGATCTCAAAACACAGGCTTGAGCTTGAGTGGAGTCAGACACTTGTTGCTGAGCAGAAGCACTGCTGTCCCCAAAGGCAACCATGTTCCTCTGTGTGACCCAGAAACACTTCTCACAGAGCAGTCTGAAGGGCAAGGAAAGGAAGTGGTGTAAAACCCACTCTTTGCACACTCTGGTGCCTGGCCCTTGGAGCTCTAACCCCAGGACTGTCTGTCATGTTACTATAAGGCAGGACCCAAAGGCTACAGGTGTATTGCATCATCACCTTCTCCTGTGGTCCTGCCTTGCAGCTCTGATGTTGGTCTCTGCTCTTCAGCAGCCTGCAGTATTTATTTCCTTTTCCACTGTGCTGCTCTCGGCTTGGTGGTGTGTGGCCTGTGGTTTGCTGTTTCTTGCTTCAGGTAAGCTTATTTCTTCGAAATTTATCAGTGCTCTGGCTACTGGTGTGGCCAGCGTGAAGGGAACACTGCACCTCTGCTCACGCAGCTGTTGCTGCACTCAGATGTTTCCATTGCATTTCTCAGGATGGAAAATACATCAAAAGGGCGAAGTTTAGGGATCTTTGGGCTTGACTGATTCTTTCTTACTGCCCCACCCCTGGTAAAATCAGAGGGTCAAGCCACATAATGCAGAGTTGGAGATGCTCCTAAAAGCTTCTCAGGCTTCTCTAAGTCAGCACCTGGTAACTCTTGCATGTGTTTGGCTCTGGAGCAGGATGCAGCAATCACTATTGCTGTGCATGGCATCGGGAGGTGACAAGCATCTGTTTGTCTTTTTATCTGAAATGCTAAAGGCAATGCAGACCTGCTTGTTTCAGAGGTAGTGTCACAGTGGGGTGGACAGCCTTGTTATAAATAGTGCTGAGGTCTCCTGAGGTGGACAGAGCTGGCTTATCCTTGCAGGATAAAGCTCAGTGCTGCTAGGCTTGCTCCGAAGTTAGAGCACGGCTTTGACTGTGCGGAGTCAGCAGCACAGCTGCCAGTAAGGCGTGTTTCTGCTTTGTGATCCCTTCCTCAAATATCCCTCTAAACTGCCCACAGCAAATCCACTACTTAGCTTGTGGGCTGTGACTAAAGATTCCAAGTCAGATCATGACAGGATTATGCAATTTCAAACCTCACAGAGCCAATTCATAGGCTGCTTGTGCCACAAAGGCTTTATTAAAGTCATCTGTTTATCTCGCTAATGAGCAGTTCATTTAGTGAAAAGCATGTTTATTGTTACCATTAAATACTTACTGAATATTAATGCTGACATTAGGCTCTGTCAGGCTGAGAGAACTGGGGTTATTCAGCCTGGAGAAGAGAAGGCTCCAGGGAGACCTTAGAGCCTGTTCCAGTGCTTAAAGGGGCTCCCAGAGAGCTGAAGACTCGCTTGTGACAAAGGCATGGAGTGAAAGGACAAGAAGGAATGGCTTTAAACTGACAGCGGGCGGGGTTAGATTGGATGCTAGGAAGAAATTCTTTACTATGAGAGTGGTGAGGCTCTAACACGAGTTGCCCAGGGAAGCTGTGGATGCCCCATCCCTGGAAGTGCTCAAGGCCAGGTTGGATAGGAGTTTGAGTGACCTGGTCTAGTGGAAGGTGTCCACAGACAGCGCTCATGGGCAGCTAAACCCTTCTCAGGAGATGCCTGTGTGTTTGGATGTGCAGCTGGCCCACTCAGAGCCCTGCACAGCAACTGTTTGTGCTGCCGTGCGGCCAAGCACAGTGAGCTGCTTGATAGAGATATGGCCTCTTTTGTGGTTGATGCGTATCAGATGCTGCACCCTATTTGTCTGCCTTGGTGGAGGAAAGGGGAGAGCAGGATGCCAGTGTCTTGAAAACCTTGTGTCAGCTGAGTATGTACAGTAACCAAGGTGGCAGAAGGGGCTGCATTATGGAAAGAACTGTGTGAGTTGCGTCATTGCTGCTTCTACACCAAAAGCGCAGTGGAAGCAAATGAACTCCTGGTCAAAGAGGAGAAGTATTCCCTGGACAGCAATGACCAGCATCCCTCATCCGTGTATCCTGACTCTTTACCAGTCCATGGTTACTTGTGATGGGGAGGAAGGTGACTGGTGCACAGTAAAGGTAAAGCAACAGGAACAGTCACTGATCTGAAGCTGATACCTGGCAGTTCATCAGGGTGTTAGAGACAAGAAATGGAGCTGCAACATGGACTGACTCTTGTCAGGGTTTCTCAGATGCACATCTTGGCTCAGAAGCCTCCGAGCTTAGCTGGTTAGCTGGCACTGTCACTGGTGAGAGGTGTTATATGTGACTGTTTCTGCAGCCCGCCCAGGGAGAAGAGAGAGCATGAGTAAGAATGGAAGAATTGATATGTCTGAAGCCAATCAAATCCTGTGAGTTCAGGCAGCAACATTGTTTTACCTGAGAAATTTTATTTGTGCTTTTCTGGAGGGTGATTATTGTTTTCCTTTTTTTTTTAAACCTCCTTCATTTACCTCAAGCCAGCTTTGGGCTCTCTATGTTTCTGTTACAATGTCTTGTGGGGTCACTTTTTCCAGCCCAAGAAGCTGTACAGATTCAAGCAAACTTTTACCAGGCTGGGAAGGAGGATTGTCTAGTGGCTAGAGAGGGGAGAATAAAGAAGAGAGGTAGACTTAAATATTCCTATTATTCTCCTAGTGCTCTGATGTGGCTATATTATGTCATGGTTACATTACATTTTAGTCATGACTAAGTGAGGTTTGATGCAAGAGAGGATGAGTAAAGAGAGAGAAGAAATTTTGCTGCAAGGTGAGGCAAGTTACATGTGAATTTCTTGATTATTTAAAAGAAAAAAGAGGAGAAGAAAAGCTTGACAACTTGCTGCTGATTCATCTCTTGGGGTAATGTGGAGAGTCAAATGTTCCGTTCCCTGCACATGACCTGTCACAGGAGATATGGGCTGGGGTGCAGGAGTTGGCTGGCAGTGTCTGTAGTTGTGTCTTCTGCAGGCAGAGTTGTGAAGATGTGCTGAGTTCCCCAGCACCTGCCTGTGCTGAGACCAGCAATGCTGCTTTAGGATCCTGCTGGTGGGCACTGGTCTGGCTGGTTATCCATTCCAAGACATCAGGAGGCACGTGAACAGACACACAGCCTTTCTGTTGCGAAAACTCATGCATTTTTGAAAATCAGCTGCTCATTTTTCTGGGTATCAAAGAGTCTAAAATCTCTAGGTAGATTAAGAAACCTCAGTGTGCTTTCCTCTGTCTCAGTTGCCTCCCCGTTCCTCAGCATGTTCTGTGTTACTCAGCCCCCTCTATGGAGAATTAATTTCTCTTCCCCCTTACAAACTGCCATAGAGATTTCACATCTCTCTCTCTTCTTCCCATACTCCACAATGTTTCCTTCAACAATAATTGAAAAAGTCTCTGTCTACTTTTCTCCTGTTGTTGGGGATTCCTTGGGTTCCCCTTTGTCAGTTAATTCTTGGGAAGCTAAAGACAGCTGGTCAGCTAATTCCCTGGGACCTTCAGCTTGGAAACCTGCACTGGCCATCTAAATGATTATCAAAACTGAACTGCATGCCCTCCTAATCTCTCTCCTCACTAGAGTGAAGTTTATGTCAACACAGAGGCAAAAGATTTCAGAAAAAAAGGCATTGGAGAGGAAGGTGTGTGTCTCCCAATAAGGTTTCTGGATAGAGAATGGGTACTCAAGATTTAGCTTGGATAGTCCTGGAAGAGAAATCCAAACCATGGAAGATCAGGAAACGTTTTGTTCAAAACTCCTCACTCACATCCTGTGGAGACCCTGCTTGCTGGGCTGGAGGATGTGACTCAGGCAAGGCTGCTGATGGACAGAAGCAGATGGTAGTTTCTTAATGCAGTTTGAACCATCCTTAGGTGTCACCTCCCTGCCCTTGAAGTGTATATTTTGTCACCATATGCGTTTTATTCTGCATAGGGGGATGGTTAGTGTCAAGACATAGTGTAATCCATCTGCCAGTCTATGCATCCTCATATATATAGAGCCCTCCAAGACTCAGATTAAACATGTTTCAGAGCTGGTAGGATTGCAGTGCTACAAGAGAATATGCACAGGACTCCTGGAAAGGAACAGAGCACCAAATGCACAGGTCCCTCTTGGCACCAGGCTCTTTGCAGTGGCTGTAGGTGACACTGGGTGCTGGAGCTTCTGCCTCCAAGTGTTGATCCCTCTCTCCTGCAGGACCCTACCCTGAAAGTACTGACCAGCACTTCAGCCAAAATTGTTCCCCCCCACTGCCATCCTTTGTCTTCATGCAGACAAAGTAAGCAAAAATCCAGCCCTGTCCCTTGAAAGAAGCTGGAGGATGCACTGAGGGGATGAAATAAGAGAAGATGGGAATGTGGTAGCAGACAGCTTGCAGGTTGCCATGCTCAAGACTGCTGTTTGGGCGTGCTGGGGCTGAATGCAGAGCATCCCAGCAGCCATACAACCGCTGAACTCTTTGAAAAAAAACCCTAAAATTGGCACTTGGTAGCAGCGCTTTCGTTTCTCTGTATTTCAGTTCATTGCCTGTAAACCCTGCCTAGCACCCAGCTTTATAGGACACAAGAAAAGCTTGCTGATTTCCCGCAATGCTCGTGGTGGGGTTATGACCAGCATCAAAGTGAGTACGGAAATGGTGACAGTGGTGAGTCTCTCCCCTCCACCAGCCTACTGCGTGGTCCCATCAGCACACCGAGCCTCTGGAGAGAGAAAATGTTATCTGAAAGAAGGACATGGCTTAGAGAAAATAAACTAATGTTTGTTATCTGAAACCATTGACTCTCCAGGAACTTCACTTAGACAGTAAGTGTTGCTTCTTTGTGTTTGCCTTCTTTGGAAATTTGTCCTTTTTTGTGACCAAATTGCTCTCCTTTGTTTTCTTGTAACTGTTTTCTAGTGGTTTGTACCCTCTTTAAGTCTGTTACCGCTGTTGAAAGCTTTGCTTTTGCTCTTAGGGGTGTGAAAACCTCTTGCAGAACCATTGAATCACGAGTTAACAGAATGCATCACGTAATTGGTTTGGAAATTCAGTCTTTCTTTAACTGCTTTTTACT
The DNA here is from genome assembly GCA_013400415.1 of Scytalopus superciliaris. Classification (NCBI taxonomy): domain Eukaryota; kingdom Metazoa; phylum Chordata; class Aves; order Passeriformes; family Rhinocryptidae; genus Scytalopus; species Scytalopus superciliaris. Next base: position 427,796 of record VXBX01007492.1, read on the forward strand.
CATCTCATTCTTAACTTCTAATTTCCTCTGTGAAAAAAAAAAAAAAAANCCTGCCCCGTAGACCTACTTTTTACAGTGCTATTTCCTGTGATCTTGAAGGCATTGAACACAAAAATATGTGAACCAGAAGTACCTCTGTCCTCTCTCGCTGACTAAAAGGGAGCAGGTAGGCAGAGAAGCTTCGTGCTGACTCCCAGTAACCACTTATCCTTGCACGGAGCTGCTGGGTCAGCCGGGCAGTGTGCCTGTCAGGAATTCCTCCTTTTCCACGCCGCTGCATGGTCTCCGAAGTCCCTGCCAGGGCTGCAAACATATTTTTGCCAGACATGCAGACAGAAAGGCTTTTTTCTTCCCTCTCAGCATCCCCGTGTGCTGAACAGGGCCAGTGGCTTAGGTGCCTCTCTGGGGCAGCCAGGGCTGAGCCATGTGTGATGTGTTCAGGCTCTCGCTTGGAATATGCTGTAGAAGTGATACCTGCTAGATGGATACACACACTTTCCAGTGCTTGAAATTTAAATATTCCTGGCTTCTTGTGGTGGGCTGACCCTGACCAGCTTCCTGAGGGCCACCCAGCCATTCTCACTCCCCCTCTTCAATAGCACAGAGAGGAGAAAATAAGTTGGAAAGGCTCATGGTTGGATAAATACGGGTAGATGAATTACCAGTTACCCTCACCACCAAAACATATTCAAATGCGGGAAACTAATTTATTGCCAACTGAAAGAGATTTGGATGGTGCTGGAGAAACAAAGACAAAGCAACACCTTCCACACACTTCCACCCTGTTTTTCCCCCTTTCGTGCCTTCATTCCCAGCTCCTCTTGCTCTTCCCTCGTCACTCCCTAGGCGGTGCAGGGGGATTGGGAATGGGGGCTGCAGCCCGTTGATAAAACAGCTCCTCCCTCCTCAGACTTTCCCCTGCCATGGCATGGGTCCCTCACGGGCTACCCACCTCCCCTCCCCCGGTGTGGTCTCTGGAGCACTTTCCCCTTCCTCCTCCTGCACCCTTGGGGTGTTTCTCACGCCTTTCCCCCTCACTTTTCAAGGCAGGGCAGCGTTTTCCCCTTTCTTGAACAAATTTCCCCAGAGGCACCACGGTCCGGGATGAGGGGCCAGCGGTGGGGCTGTGACCGAGGTGGCTGTGCCTGCTGCGGGGCAGCCTCGGGGTCTCCTCACACTCACCCAGTGCCTGGGGAGCAGTGAGGGGCCACACAGCTCCGGGAATGCCAGAAAAGCTTGGAAAGCAGTGGCAGAGCTCTGGGAAGGTGGTAACAAGAAGGAAGGTGCTAAGGTGGGGCACACAGGAGCGCCTGGAAAGGGCTGTGAAGGGGAAGAGACGCGGCTGTGCAGGTACAGGGAACAGCGTGGGGCTGAGGCGTTAGAAGTGGCTGCGGTCTGTGTGGAAAGTGAGTCGTTATTAATTAACATGTACTCTCTGACTACAGACAGGTTTCTACCCCCTCAAATGGAGCAAACCTACATGTAATACAACCTGCAGCCAGCCAGGGAGCAGGTAAAACTGTCAGCACTTTAGGCAGCACCCTTGAAGCGTGTTGTGTTTACAAGGAAACGGAAGGTACTTATATCACAAGTGAAGTAATGTTTTTATTCCCAATGTTAGCTAGTTCCCTAATATAAAGCTTAAAGCCTGGAGGACTCATGAGGGGAAATTATGTTCATTTTGTGGGTCTGGCTGGAGTGACCTGAGCTGCTGGAGATACACTGATCCAAGTCCTTGCGTGTGGGGGACAATATGGTGGTCTGAAGCCTCTTAACAATTAAAGTGCTGAGCTGGAAAGGAAAGCTTGAAAAGAAACTGAGAAATGCCTCTTTTTCATAAGAGTCAGTTCAGACCAAGGAGAGAGAACAAAACAGAAGTAACAAAGGTTTCCCTGCAGTGCTTCCCTGGAGTGCTTGGGTCCTTGCAGCCTGACCTTACCTGTAGCCACCCACACACTCTTACTGCCACCAAGAGATCTCTGTCACCACCATACCTTGTCCTTCTTCCACAGACTGGCACCCTGCTTCCCCTGGGACTCATTCCCTGCCCTCCCCACAATGTCTGGCTGTGTCTGCAAGACTGATGGAGTTGGCAGAGAAGTGACTTGGTGAGCAGCCAAGCAATGTGTTTGGGATGGAGGTTAGGACACAGGTGCCACAGCAAGTGCTGGGGAGTGGGAAATGCCCTGAGCTCCCTGCTTGAGACAGGAGCTGGGTAAGGATGAGTATGGGGGCTGACAGAAGGGTAGAACTATATTAGAGCCCTTCAAACTCTGCTTGAATGAGCAGAGTGCATCCTTTCACTTGACATTGGATTCATAGATATGGTGTCCTTTTTCTCAAAGCCTGGTATTTTGGGGACTCTGGTCTGAACTGACTCTTAGTGTGCAGTTTGTGATGGTGTGGGTATGTTTTCAGCTGAAGGGGAGCAGAACAAAGGTGTGGCCACACATCCTAACCCTGCAGTAAAGGAAGAAGCTGAACCAAGGGGCTGGAGGCAAGGACATGGGAGAGGACGGCTGTTGGCAGGGGTCTCCATGCTCAGTGAAACCACAGCTCTGCCAGCAGTTTCTTTGGTGACACAAGGAAAGCTGAACAACAGGTCCCAGGTGTAGGTAAGGCAGCTCCAGTCTTCAACTCCCTGGTACATGCACCACTAACACTCAGCTATGCTGATGTCCCTGTGTCCTGCCTGTGTTCCTTGTCTCTGCCCTGCAATGCTGCCAGGAGGACTCGTGGGTTGTGACATCAGCACCCTCACCTGCCCAGGCAGCGTGGTGTTGTGGGACACTGGTGTTCCAAAACAGCCTGGAGATGGTGAGACCCACAGGTGAATCATAAACATTTGCATTCTGCAGAAGACTCTTCCACTGGGACGGGTGAGTCACAGCTGTGGTGGTGAGGGCTTGGGGGGAGAAGGCCTGTCCCTCCACAAAGGGTGGTGGAGTCTTCTGTGGCCTGAGAGCTCTGGCACTGGGACCTGTGCTGAGCTGAGGACCTGTTGGAAGCTCCTTCCTCCACACTGCTGAGAAAGGTGCCCACCCAATCCTGCAGCAGTGCCTATTCCCTGCGACCAGGTGAATGCCTGGGATGGTGCTGAGGGTATCCAGCATTGCTGCCTGGCATCCATGAACTGGGTTCCCTCCATGGTGCTGCAGAGCAGTGTATTCCCTGCTCTGGAGAGGTCCCATGTCTCCTGCAGTGCCGTGCTGACCACCTGTGCTGCCCTCCCATTTGGGTGGGAAGTGATGCTCGCAGGTTTCCATGATGCTTGGCCATGGCAGGGGCAGATCATCTTCCCTGAAATTGCTGCTTTTAGCCTTGGGTGGTTTGTAAGTCCCTGTGAGCCTGAGCAGGGACAGTACTAGTGGGTTTATTTTAATCCAAGAAATGAGGCTTCCCTGTGCCTGGGACACAGAGGTCATGGTTTGTGGCTACAGGATGAGGCTTTTGCAAGGTTATACATTCTCTCCAAAGATTGCAGCCTCCTTTGGAGAGCCCCAAGCTCAGCAAGACACCCTTAAGAAGAGGTTCTGGCTCCTCATGGGCCAGGAACTCAGTGACTGGGAACTACAGGGTGGGTTGACACATGCCAGCACTCTACTCTACTTGTTAGCCCTGCCTGGCACTGGAACCTGGACAGAGACCCTCCAGAGAGCCTTTCCCACCTTCTTATCCTATGGTTTGATTCCAGGTCCCAGCTCAGCCCCAAGCTAGAATTGTCTTTCCTCTGTGCACTGTCTCTGCACTCAGGGTGATACTCTCACGCAGGGAAACCCTCCTCCAGCAGTTAGGGAGGGGGAGAGGAAGTGCAGGAGGGGATGAACAGCTTCTCCCCATTCCAGACACCTTTGGGGTGACAGGCTTGTTCCACCCGTAGGTGCTCGTGGTGGGCTGTCCCCTGTGATGCCTCTCTGCCACCTGGAAGGGAGCAGATCAGCAGCAATTGTGATAAACAGCTCAGGGCTTATTAGAACAGTGGATACAAACAGAAAATGTTCCTTCTTTGTTTTGTGCAAAGAGCTACAGGAAATCAACACACCTTGGGCAGAAAACAGAGGTTACTGAGGACAGGGACAGGACAGCCAGCGGGGTTTTGTGTGCGCCTGGCAGTGGTCTTGATCCACTGTTGTTCCAAAGAATTGCCACCACCCTGATTTCCTGATGGGGTCTTAGGAGCTTCAAAGGGCTTTGGTGAGGGGTAGCAGGGATGCCACACCAGTAGCCTGAGAGACAGTCTACTTTGCTGTGCATTCTGCACCTCTGGCCATGGCTGGATGAGCACTCTCAAGAAACAGCTCTGCAGGGAAGGATCTTAAATCAGGATGGCTTATGAACTAGTGATGAAATATATGGAGGCCTTGAAGGCTGTGGCAGAGACGTTTAAAGAGCACAATTTAAATGAGCACCCTGCCTTACACATGCAAATCTTCAGACTTGTTTATATGTGACTTCTGGGTGCAGGTACCAGATGTAACCATAACAAAGTGGGTTCTGGCCAAATCATACCTGGATTGCTTTAGAAGGAAGGAAGGAAGGAAGCTGGATTAGAAGCTTAGTCAAAAAGGAATCTGGATTCAGAGTAATCTCAAAAGTAAAATCCCCAGGAGACTCAAAAGTAGATTAAGATCCACTAAGTTCAAAAAAGTTCGAAGTGGCTATTGGCAGTATTGCAATTGAGACTATTCACCAGCTAGGCACAGTGACATTACTTCCAGCTGAGGAGCTTCAGACAAACAAGGTAGTGTTAAACCTCTTTGGGACTGGAGCTTTCCCAGTTCTTTTGAAGATTTGTCACATTGGTGTCTTGGGACCAGTGTGGGCTGGCTGTGAGATGAAGTGTATCAAACTGAAAGTTTTAGCTTGGCTCATCAGCAAAGTGCTCAGTTTTGATGTGAAAGCAAAGGGCCTGAGCTCACAGAAGAGAAATGCTTTGATACCTCTTCAACAGATAAATTTTGTGGTCTTCCATTGCTCTTCCTCTGCCATTGATAACCTGTTTAACTGAGACATCCTTACCAAGAGATGGGTCACTGCTGTCTTCATGGCTCAGCATGCAAAAAAGTGTCCTGAACAAAGTCAGGCTTTTGCAACAAAACTGTCTTAGGCTTAAAAAGGCCTATATTGTTTGGGTAAGCAGGATTTCCTGGGAAAAATGGAAAAAAGTGAGAAGAGTGTATTGGGTTTGCATTGCAAGGTTTTGATAGCAAGGAGGCTACAAGGGTGGTTTCTACAAATAGACCTGTGGAGAGAGGAGCTCATGCTGGAACTGGTTTGCTGGCAGGATTGGTGACCCTGTGGGAGCCGTCTGTTCCTGAAGCACTACACCTGAAGGGTCCTGAAAGGACCAATGCTGGAGCAGTTCGTGAAGAACAGCAGCCTGTGAGAAGCACTCATGTCAGAGAAATTTGTGGAGGACTGTCTCCCATGGGAAGGACCTCATGCTGGAGCAGGGTAGGAGTGTGAGGAGTCCAGCCCCTGAGGAGGAAGAAACAGCAGAGACAATGTGTGATGAATTGACCACAACACCCATTCCCTTTGCCCCTATGCTGCTGGGGGCAGGAGGTGGAGTATTCAGGAAATTTGAATTTGTATGATACAAAACCACTTTCTGGCATGGAGTGACCCTGGAGAACCTTTTAGGATTGTCCTGGGCAACTCCTTGTGGCTCACCCATGGCAGCCAGCAGGAAAGGCTTTGAGCTGGAGTACCCAGAGGAGTAGAGACCAAAGGCAGCAGTGGGTGACTTTCATCTCTCCTACTCCTTAGCCAACTTTTGTAGTATTTGCCTTGTAATGAGACTGCACCTTAGTGTTTGAAGTGTTAAAGGAATTGCTGAGAAGAAATTAAATTATAGCTCATAACTACCATTCTTGGGGAAAAATAGAAAAAGCTTTTATCCTTAATAGAGAAAGGCCTAAGATGTACTGGTGAAAACCAGCCTAAATCTAAGTGAAAAATGAAACACCTGGCAGCTAATTGGCCTGAGGGGTTCTGATTTGTGATAACTCTTCACACCTGTGTGGCAAGCAAGGTGCTGCAATGGTTAATTGCCTTAATTGGACAAATTACTTAAACCTGGGCAAAGGGACCAGAGGCTGGTTCAGTTGGGCTCTGCTGGTTGGGAGGTGAGGTGGTGTGCTTTTCTAACTTTGTGCTTTAAACTCTGCAGCTTAATGTTCCTGTCTAGGCCTGGGGCGTTTTATGCGCTTGGGTTTTGCTGTGTGCATTTGGAAGCGGTTTGGCTTTGTGCTAATTCGCCTCTGGTTGCTGAGAAAGTGCTTCAGAAGGAGGCTTGGATTCTTAATAATGCACCAACTATCTTTTTCTTGGTAGTGCTAGAGGGTGAAGAGAGGATGTGGGACCTTTTGTCTGACCCAAGAGCTGGTGGTGTGCTGTGTGCTTACCACGTCCTTGATGTAACTGCTTGGAATGACTCTCTGGTGGCTTTTTGGGACAGCTGGTGATACAGAGACTGGACAAACTGTGAAGGCAGCAAAATCCTATTCAACAAGGAATGTTCCGTTTTCCTCCTGTGCCATTGATACCTGGACTGCAGGTGCACTTTGACTCTTGAAATCTCAAGGCCTGTCTGTGCTGCAAAAATGGTGAAAGCTCTGCCTCCATGACTTGGCTACTGTGCAGCTCCACATGGCCCAGTTTGTAGGCCTTTGGACTGCAAGGCCCTCAGGACTGCAGTCACAAAAATATTCTTCTGTGGTCGTAAACCAAAATGTGAACCTTAAATCTCACGTGAGAGCGAGCGAGACTCTGCTAACCAGCAGTCACACAGGGATCAAACAGTGTTTACAAGAAAGGAAGCCACCTAAGAAATCACTCTTGATGATTTTACCTGATGAGATCTGTGCTCGCTCCCTGCACCTCTGAGCGCTGGGCTGACATGTAAGGGCCAAAGTGCGAGGCTGTGCCCCAACACAGGCATTTCAACTGGAGCGTTTCCAGCTCTCCTGACATAAACCCAGTGGAGCAGATGGGGATACCCCGGACTGGAGTGGAGTGACTGGATGCGGATGTTGCTGTGTAAGGTAAGAGGGGAGACGGACTCTGCAGCTGGACAGTGTAGAGGGGCTCCGGCTCCAGGTGGGGTTGGGTGCTGTGCCTGGTGTGGTTTTGAGCCTAGGAGTGGTATTGGGGAATGTTTCTATGCAGTTTGTGTCAAACTCCTTCAGCACTGTTTGATCAGAAGCAATGTGGTTCCCTTCTGAAAGCTGATCTGGTGAGATAAGGTACTAGGTAGGCATTTCCATTAGACATGAAAAAAAATAACCCCTTTTCCACCACCACCACACTAGTTTCATGCCCTGGAGGGAAGGAGATGAGAGGAGGAGGCAGGAGGGCTGAGTGGGTAGAGCTGAAGACCAGTGCTAACCAGGGTCTAGCAGCAACCCAAGACTTCTCTGTACTTCGCTACTCTGCCTAAGAAATGGAGCAGCAGCATTCAAAAGGAGTGTGTGCCCATTGGTGCTCCAGAGCTTGTGTCAGGAGAGCCTGCATACAGGGGTCTTCTAACTCGCTCTGACTTGTCCTTGTCCTGTTGTGCCTCATCTGAGTGTGCTTCCAGCCTTCTCCTCTCTGGAGTGGGGCTGGAAAAGGGCAAAGAGACTGTATTGATTAGCCATATTGGAGGATTGGAATGCAAAGCCCTGTCCATTATTTATTTTCGTTTTGTTTGTAACTATCGTGTACTCCTCCCTGGTTTCTTTGTCAAAGGCTGAGCATCTTTCTGCCAACTTTCTCAAGGCTCTGCCAGGGCGAGCTCCTCCTGCTTAATATAGAGCCAGCATTAAATGTGCTTGTTTAGGGTTGTTGAGTGAGGCTGGAATGTGGGAGTTCTCTTTCCATAAGTCCCCGGGGGAGGTTTTTGAAAGCTTTTGAGTTTTTGGGGAAGGTTCATTCCTTGCGGTGCTGTTTCCATACTGTAATACCTCAAGTATCATCTGTGCTGTGATGAGGCAACTGGGATGTTTTGTTTCAGAGTGGATTTTCTTAATGTACAAAATCATCTTATTTTTAAAAAGTGGGAGAAGCACAATTTCTCTTTTTAAAGCCCGCTTGTCTTGCCCTAAAACTCTTCCTGAGCAAAAAGATTGCAACTGCCAAGGCTTACTCATTTGGTCTTTTGCCAGGGGATGCATGTATGTCACCAGGTTTTGGTCCACATGATGTTTCTTGTTTCCTAGCTAATAGAAGACTGTTCATTTAAATACTTGTTTGCAAACCATGCTTAGTGGCTTTCTTGACTGTACTGACTGGTAAAGGGAGTTGTTTTTTATGTCTTTGGGAATGATTTTGCAAAGGATTTCAGATCTTTTTTCTAGCTGTGATTCTACTGTTAGGACAGTAAGATTCTTGTCATACTTTTTCCTCTGAGGTTTTACCCCCCTTTTTTTGTGTTTACTTTGTTTATTTACAATTCTGTGAGTGTTGCTTTTGGTGAAAATGCTACTGGCTTGAAGAGTATGAGGAATTAATGTTGCCCTCCCAGCAAGCAGGCAGCTCATCTGGGTGGCATTGCTGTGCCCTCGCTGCCCAAAGTGGGAACTGGTGTAAGAAACCTCCCTGACTCATCCTGCCCGGGCTGAAGGCTGTGATGAGGGAAAGCCTGGTATCAGGTAAAATCCCTGGAGGAACACGTGGAAGGGGCTCCCTGGATGGTAGGCAGAGAGAAAGGGAAATGTGTTTGTGGAGACTGAGTAGAAATGCTGGTGGCTGGGCAGCATGGCATTGGAGCAGACCCAAAGGGCCCCAAACTCTGGGACGTGGGCACTGTGTTTATCAACCCTGGCACAGAGGAGGGAGAAGTGCAAGCAGCTCTGCATGCTGTGTGAGCAGTGTCATACATGCCCAAATAAGTAGGAAAAATACTATGCTCCTGGTGATTCTGCCTCCCCCATAATCACTTGCATCTGCATTGTTTTTAGCCTGCCCCCATGTTTCACGTTTTGGCTGCTCCAATGAGCACACGAAGAAACCACCCTCCCACTGCTGAGTGACTCACACTGTCACCCCTCCAGGAAACCAAGCGATCATCTCACCGTAGCTGATAACAGCAGCTCCTCCTCAGCTCCACAGGTGGTCCCACACATCCCAAATGCTGCTCGCAGCAGCTCCAGGGGCATCCCCACCTCCTCAAATTCAAATGTGCGCTGCAGATCAAAGCGCTGAGCTCCTCAGCTGCAGCCTGGGACTGGGTACCTTTTCCCGGAGCAGGCGGGGGTTCCTCCCGGGGGTGGCTTTTCTCTTTCCTGCTTTGAGCTGGGCTGCCCGGCTGTGTCCTGTGACCCAACCCTTTTCTCTCCTAGCCAGCTGTGGGCAGCAGCCTGTCACGCACAGTCACGGTGTTTCTGTGCACAACAGGGCAAGGATGCCTCGGGGGAAAGCCTGATGGGGACATCCACATCGGGGTGGGAGGAACAGGGCCTGCAGGAGCAGTGGGAAGGCTGCCTCTCTCCCTCTATTTTGGGATTATATTTGCTTTAAATAAGAACTTGAGAAAACCAAGACAGTTTGTGGGTGGAGTCTGGTGTGCTTACTTGCCAGGGCAGTCCTAATACATTGTGACTCTTGCTTTTTCCATGTGAGTTTTTTTTCTTTGCTTGGCAAAACTAGTGGGCATTCAGGATTTCTCTTGTTTCTTCATCATACATAGATGGTCATCCATGGCTCTTTGATTGTAAACTATCTGAACTGGTGTGAAGTCTCCTGTTACTCATGCAAGGCTGGGTTTTTTGTCTGTCCTCAGTGCTTTTTATTTTGGGTTGGCAAGATGCATGTTATCAAGACATCTGTTGTCTATCTTGTGTGGAGAGATGCACAGATGTTTTACTAGATGTGCATCCTACATGCCGTGTGCTCTGTTTTGCCAATAAGGACTGACCTCTCAAATGGACAGAACACTGAATTGGTCTGGAAACATTTGGTTTGTGGCTCCCTAAATGTCCTTACTTAATTGGCAGCTCTTTGGGGCACTATTTGTCCTGCCTGTGTGAAAGCCCGACACGGGGACACTTCGGTTTTACTCTGACAGTACAAATAAATGGTGGCGTTGGTGCTGCGGTGTGGCAGCCCTGGTGGAGTTTGAGCACAGACCACTAGATGTCTGTATAAACCAGGGTGTGACAAGCAGCTATCGCAGCTGTGGGTTCTGAGTTTATTGCTTTATCTAAAGGGGAGGTGGAGCACAGACTCATAAATTTTCAGCCTCGTATGGAGAGCACAGAAGGGGTGGCAGAGAAGGAGGGGGGATCAGAGGCGGGTCCTGCAGCACAGAGCTGGATGGTGTGTGATCAGGAGGTGGCTTGCAGGAGCCCAAGGCAAGGTTAATGCTGCCACCTCACAGCACTCTGGTGGCACATGCTGTGCCACTGTGGTCAGAACTCCCAGCAAGCAGCACCTGCAGCTCTAGGGAAATCTGTCCCTTGCCAGGAAAACTTGTTTTGTTTAATGGCAAAAAGAGAGGGCTTTGCTCTTTGCCTGCAGTGAATTCTTCCAGTTGCCAGCTTGACACCATCTCCTTGGCACTGTTCAGTCTCTGCCATGTGAGAGCTTGGTATGGTACTTTCACTGGGGAGAAGGTGCTTTCTCAGCTTGCAGTTTCCCTCTGAGATGGGCATTAAGGTGTGTGCTGAGGGCCTTTCAAGTATGCTGGGCCACAGAGGAAACTACAAACCCTTCAAAGCTTCAGGTTCCAATGGTTATATACACATCATCCCAGAAGCTGTGTCTGCTTCGAGCAAAGGCTCACAGGTCTCTTAAGAAAGAGGTCAAGATGGTGAGAAGGAGCCCTATTCCCTCTTCCGTCACCCTTGGCAGAGCAACGTGTGTCTTTGCTGCCTTAATCTTCAAGGGTTGGTCGAACCTGTGTCCCACACCAGAGAGCTGAGTTTCCCTGTCAAAGCATCCTTCTTTGCGGCTTCAAGATAAGGTGCTGCCGGTACCAGAGGGCAGCTGCCCACCTGACTGCTGGGAGGTAGAGGAGGCTCTCCCCGCGTTTGTCCTGTCGCACAATTCCTCTAAACCCACTAGAGGGCGGGGAAGGTTTGTGAAAGAGCAGAGTGGCCTCAACCTGCTGGAGCGAGCTCGGCTGTCCCTGGGACGAGATCCTGCACCTGAGGAAGGATTCTGCTGGCTGCTTTCTGAAGGAGTTCTGAGTCAGGCTGGTCTGGCTGCAGCCAGGAGTGGAGCAGGAGCAGTCCCTCTTTCCACAAATCTTAGCCCCTCTGCTCCCCTGACACTGTCCTGCATCCTTGTAGACCCTTGCTACCCAGCTTTGTCCCTTGTTCCTGCTCCACCAGCCCTGGCTGGAACACCACGTGAGCCTGCCTGGGATGCTCAGCCCTGCTGTAGAGATTAGGGAGGCTGCTCTGAGAAGGGACAAGCAACCTCTGTGCATGGAACATGTGGTGTTTCACGTGTGGCCAGTGGGGAATTGGAGGGCTCAGTGGTTGAGCTGGAGTGTGAACCCCTGAGCCTCAAAATGCAGGATTGTGCAAGGCAGAAAGTACTTTAGCAAGGTAATGGAGGAGTAGCACATCCCCCTTGTGCTGGTTGTGTGGAGGAGTTATAGGAAGTGGCAAAGTGCAAAGGGACTGTTGCCTTCTTAGAGATTGTGAGTTAGCCCAGTGCAGGGGGCACCTGTGGCTGTGGGAAACTGGCCTATGATCCACACACAGCTGAGCCTTAGAGCTCAATAGGACCAGAGGAAGGTGCAGCTTCAACACTCCATGTTGTGATCCTTGGCCTGCATCACACCAAACATGTGCTTGAAGTCCCTGAGTGGAGGGACTTTAGGATGTGGCTGGAGGTTGGATGGGATTATGACGTGGTCAGAGCTGTAGGTGTTCCCGTAATTCCCAAGAATGTGGCTGTGGTCTCTGAAGATGCTTAGTAGACCCATGCTCTCTACCCCAGCTAACAGAGCCCAGGGTAAAGCAGCCACAGGCAGAGTGGGCTGCAGCTGGAAGATGAGCCAGAGGAAGCTGGGATACTGCATGGGAAATCAGAGTCATAGTATGTGGTGTAGATGAGGAAAGGGGGTAAAGGCAGCAAAGCTGTCTTTATCTCCTGCCCAGACCTCTAAAAGAACATTTGTCTGGCTTTTCTTGTAGGAAACTTGGACTTTCAGAAAGACTCTGTCTACGGATGTCTGTGCCCAATTAGGGTGTTGCTAAATGGTGTTTATCAAGGCCAGTGTTTGTAAAGAATGGAGCAGAACGCTTGTCTCTTAGGGATTCTTTTTCTCTTCCCCTCCTGCCCCCCTGCCCCTCCCCTTTAATTCCAATTAGCAAGGCATTCTATCCAAAGTTTGGACAGATATTTTCTAAATTAATTGTTTAAATCATGGTATTGGACAACCTCTGATGTACTCTTTAAGGAAACCAAACAATCTGTGCTTTTTGGGAAAACACCACTACTACACTGTTAAACCTCTTTTTCAATCCAGCAGATATTGACAGCTGGTATGTGAATGATAAAGGAGATGGAGTCTATTTCTTTCTGGAAGGAAACTTGAACATGTGCATTTCTGATACAGCTGGGAACAGGGCATGGAGCCCATGCAGGCAGGGCTGAGGCTCAGTTGGTTACCTTGCAGCTGGGCTGTGTCAAACTGTGAGTTTGCATCCTGTGTGGACAGTGGGTTACGTGTATCTTCTGGCAGCCTGAGGGTTTTTTATAACTTCAAAGCTCTAGGAATCAATGTATTTGGCTGATAGCCAGGCTTTTATATCTCTAAGCCCAGGCTTTATTCCCAAGCCAAAGAGCTGTGCTGTTAACACTGAGCTTCCTGGAAATACTAGACCACCTCCTGTGTCCAAAACTAAGAGCAAGAAAACCGGCATATTTTGCTACAGCCTCCTAACTGGCTAGAGGCAGGAATAGGTTGCAGCTGGGTGCAGAATAACTGTGTGAGCAGAAGTTGCTTCTTGGATGAGTGGAAACCTCTAGCTGGTTCTTGATGCAACCTCTGGAAAGGCATGAGCTGAGGTCTGGTCTGCTCTGGATCTCTGTGCAGAACACTGCTGGCAGACTATCACACAAGCACCAAGAGTCTGAATACCTGATACCTCTGGGAGCTGCTACCCCAAGACCTCCTCAGAGCAGCAGAGGTAGAAAACTGCTTTGGTTTTAGGGGTGCTCTGGGATTGCATGCCCTCTTTCATCACTGAAATCCATGGGCTGCCAATTGCTCAGCCTTACTGAGGCACCATTTGTTGATGAGTAGAACTGCCACATAGTGCCAGAGAAGTTCAGAAGCACTTGACCCTTTTGCCAGGTGCTCCCTCCTTTTTCATATTTGCATCTCTCCTTCCTTTATGGCTTTCTTCTTGTAGAAACATGTTTGTCAAGCATGGTAATCTCTCTTGTTTTCCGTGACTTGGCTGGCTGCACTTCCACCTTGTGAAAGCAATGTAGCCAGTAGACTCTAAGGGGATGTGGAGTGAAAGGAGGGGCAGCTAAGACCATAGCAAAGATCAAAGGAGGGGAAATAAGTGTTTTCTGTGTCCAGCCAGAGATCAAATTTCCAGTTCCCAGCTGAGGAGGTTTTCAGTAAGTGCCGAATGAGCAAGCTGGTGCCATGGTAGTGGGGTACACATTTGACATCAACAGCATGCGTCACTACACTCATCAATCAATGTTTGCAGTCACTGCTTGCAGCTGTGACTTTTGCTTGGCTTCCAACTCACGACTAATTTCCTCTCTTTGCATTGGGGATCCTGTCTCAACACACCCCTATTTTGTTGTGTCTGTTCTGTTATTTTGAGTGCTGCCTCCACAGCACTTGCCTCTGGCCTGTTTAAGCAAATTCTTGGCCGCATGCATGTTGAAGCCAGGTGGGACTTGTTCTTATGGTCTGGCCTCATCACTGCCATGATGGCATTCTTGTTGGAGATGTGGGAGAGAACTTGAAGAGACCACCCGGGCTCACAGTGACTTGCTCTAAGCCCAGACTTGTGCCATGTGTGAATGAGGTGACCTCTGTATAAAGATGATGATGACAAGGGAAAATACTTCTTACCAGGGTTAAGGTGAGATCAAGAACTGGAGGTGGGAGAATTTGCACCCACCAGCAGACCTTGTAAGGCCTTCCCAACTATGTTCACAGAAGCTGCATGACTAGCCCCTAAGCCTGTGGTAACACCCTGACAAGGCTAGTTTTACAGCACCGTGAAAATATGGAATTAGAACCAGCCATGAGTGTGAAAACCTTAACTACACTGGTGAGATGAGTCAAAACCTTCAATACCCAATGTCCTGCACTGAGTGGCTCTGGTATTTATGAAATGAGATGCCTAGCAGGTGTGGATGTGCTCCTATCTGAAGACAGCTGCTTATTTGGCTGACAGCTTTCTATTGGCAAGCTTGGAAACTTATTCCTCATCCTGTAAAAGCCTTGCTCTAAGGGAGAACTAGCTGACATTTCTTATGAACCCAACAGTGTACTAATTTCTTTGCTAATCTGATAGATTCTTTTGCTCTTAAGGCAATTTTTTCAGTGTCTAAAAATGCTTTGATTCCTCTGGGCATCCTTCAAGCAAGCTCAGAGCTGTAGCTTCTCCCACCTTGTGAGCTGGTTGGTTGACTGGCTCTGATGTGGTTTGTGGTTACATGTAACACTGCTCATGTGGCCCTCCTGTGCTTTTGATTTTCTCAATCACCAGTGAGTGCACTTTCACAAGCAGGTGTGAGCCTTGCTTAGGAGATGTGTGTAAATACCATAGAGAGACACTGAGAAGTTCAGCTTCTTCCAACCTGACCTGCAGGACCTCTGTGCCTATTGGAGGAGTGGGTGTGTGGACTACAGGTGCTTCACCAGCAGTATTGTGGAGCCCAGCACTGCTGTGCAGCCCCAGCAGGCACCTCACCAGGTAGAGTCCTTGCACTGAGCTGCTGTGGACTCCAGCCACCCTCCAGTGTGGGATGAAGTTCCCCAGGGTTAGATGGTATCCACTGAGTAATGAGAATGGGGCGATACAGCCTTGTTTCCTCACTTGCCAAACTATCACCTCTCTTTTGCCAAGTTGATGCAATGCTTGAATCTTGAAAGGTTCAAAGAGTTCAGGTGTTGACTTGAAGATGTTTGCTCTTCTGGTGCTCATTCTGTGTGTCTTAAGCAAATAAAAGGCAGAAACTGGTGTCCCAACCTTCCAAACCAGCCATAATATGTCAATGGCAGAGGCCGGGCATGATGCTGCTATTGGAACATGGTGTTGAGTCAGTGCCTTTTCTGCTAAAACATGGCAAATCGAACAGTGGAAAGTAAACTTTGCAGGATCCCTGCTTTCTCTAAGTTGTAGGTCAGGCACAGGTCTGTCAGAGCCTGGGTCCAGTGGGTGTGGGTGGAGTTTGGTGCTACCACACTCTTGGTGGTCCAGGCCCTGAGGTACCTTGCACAGAAACAGCATGTCCTGCTATACTGGGCTGTGATGGAACCAGACACCACAAGGATCTGGGTTCAGTGCATGTGCAGAGAACTATTATGAATCATGCCGGCCCAGGAGTGGCATCTTTCTTGACTCAGTAGGATGGTAATGAAAACTGTGTCACAGCTGATGAACCAGGGTGCTGTTTAGAGAAGATGGCTAAGAACAGGAGCTGTGCTGGTGCACAACAAGTTTCTCCTAGCGTGCTGTCAGTAACTTGCAGGTTGTCTGAGTCTCTCTGGTGTGTGTGTGTGTGTGTGTGCGTGCTGCCTTAACTGCATCTTCACCTCTCTCCCTGAATGCTGCTGATCTTACAGCAGTAAGTTGGCAAAGAGAGCTAAACCACAAAGAGGAGTCTTCAGCAAGGCCTGACCCATAATCAGCAATGTGAAGTTCCCCGCTCCTCTGCTGAGCGATAGGCAGTACAGGACGTTGCTTTGGCAATGGTAGATGTGCAGGGTGTTTGAGCAGTAGTGGGAGGATGATAGGAAAGAGGGTGCCCTAGATGAGAAGATGATTGCAATTCTGCTCCAAAATGGCACCCAAGGAAACAAAAACCAGTCAGTGAGAGGCACAAACAGAAGGAACTGTGCGGCTGCAGGTGAGAAATAGAAACTGGTGGTTGAAGTCACCCAGAATCAAGACTCAGTCTGAGAGGAGATTTCTTAGGAAATAAGAATGCAATGAAGGCCCTTTTTATAAAGGTGAATGTTTTGCTATGTAAAGATCCTGAGGGATTTCCCATACAACTTCCACTTGGAGAGGAAGTAATGTTAGCAATAAAACCCAGCTTCTGATCCTACCCTGACAGATGTGAAACAAATCCAAGGGTACTGCAAGCATCCCCTTGAACTAAAGGATCTCTTTAGCACTTCCACAAGGGAAGTGACCATTTTCTCTCCTATTTTCCTTATGCCATTGAGTTCATAATCCCTTCCTGCCTCCTTTAAAGAAGGAAAAAAACTCCAAAATCATGCAAAGCAAATTAGCCAAATCTTTGTAGCATGTGCAGGATGGACTCCGGATAGGTGCCACTCAGCTTGATAGGGTTTTTCTGCAGGATTTCCTTATGCTACTCATTTTATGTAAGTCAAACATTTGTGAAGCCCTTAGAAATGTTTGCCTTCTTGCCATCTAGATAGATGCCCTATGCTCCATTTGGCAAATGCAGTTTGGAAGTGCAGAGACTTTGCATGCCTATAGATCACATTTGGGGTCTGAGTCTGTTGGCACACAGCAATGTTCAAATCCAACTCTCAAGGCCTGGCCCGTTTCCTTTCATTATGTTGTGCAATGATGCACTTGGCTTCCAATATCAGAGACTGGTGGTGCTGTGCAGCTGTCTGAGAAAGGTCACCGAAAGTCAGAGGAGTTTCACAAAAAACATAGATGAAAAGTTGACTCAGATTCACTGAAATGAAGAAAACTCTTTTCTTTTTTTTTTTTCTTTTAGACTTGTGTTTTTTGTGAAACTTGCTGGTTTTGCTGTGACCTTTATCCTTTACTCAGTTGTAAGAGACCTTGTTTTGGCAGGCACATGGGGAAGAACTTTAATACACAATTTGCACCCTCTGCTTATTGCTGAAGGATGGATTGAGATTTTTCCGTCAGCAAAGGCTCCTCTTAACAGCCCCTGCTGCTGCTGGTGCCATGCATGTGCTCTGGGGATCGGATCCAGAATCCTTCCCTTCATCCATGTAGGTGGTAAGGAGGCACCTCTTCTGTGATTTGATGCCATTCTACCAATTTTTCTTGCCTGTCATTAACAAGCAAAGGTCCTGGAAGATGAGAGCTATGGCCTCTGTATGAGTGGCAGTGTTTGGCACTGTTCATCAGCCTGGCCCGAATTTAAAGGATTTTGCTGGCCCCCAGCTGCTGTGCCAGACAGTTAGTGTGACTCCTGCATCCTTTTCCTGTCTCTTTCCTGTGCATAACCAACCATCGATACCTGATGAGGTATCAAGCAGATGCCAGTGTAGAATAGAGGGCACTAAGAGGTTTTGATGCTCTGGTATTTGTGGGGAGGGGTGATATTTGAGGTAAGAGGTCACTCTCTCAGGTGACTTTAGGATGTTATTAATAGCCTGTCAATCATTATATCTTGCTTTGAAGCCAGCAGCTAGTGGCTGTGGCAGGTGATGGCCTCAGTGTGGGTTGGTGGTTCCCACAGACACCATGAAAACCAGTGTTCTTGCCTTGCCACTGCCATCTCGAGAGAGAGGTTGGGAGCACAGTGGGGCCCCAGAGACACTGTGCTGCAAATGGGAAAACACTCCCTTCTAAAACACCTGTATGCCCTTTGGAAATTCCATATATATGCGAGTCATACCTGACTAGGTTTGTAACCAAGAAAGCAGCATTCTCAGGATGGAGTGGGTTGGCCGCCAGATGTCCCAGTGCCATGGGATGGGCCGTGGCAGGGAGCCTTGTTCTACCCAGACTATGATTTTTTTTTTTTTTTAAGGAAAAGTGAATTTAAGTGCTAGTTGCAGAGCAAACTGTCAAAATGAGAGGCCTCTGATTTTGGTGTTTTGAGGGCTGGAGATGAGTGAGTTCCCAGCTGCAGGACCTAGTCCAGGAGGTTTTCTGCCTATGGAACTCGCTTGCTTTTTGACTACAGCAGTAGCCTTGAGCTCTGAAACACTTGTAGAGCTTCCAAGTTTGAGTGGTCTTCATGTTATAACCATTCCCATCTCTCTAGGGAGACCCTGCCTTTGTCCCCTTCCAATGAGAAGTGGATGGGAGTTGCACCATAACCATGTAAAAGGAAGGGAACTTGTCTAGGGCATGTGAGTCAATTCACCATCAACAGATGCAAAATCCCCCAAGGATGGTCCCAGCATCACCAGAGCACAGTCTAATCAATTTGTGCAGTGTGATTGGGTGGATCAAGTCTAAATGCATGTGAACATCCATCTTTGTTTTGTGTAGCTTTGAAAGCAGATGGGAGGCTTGGAGGAGAAGGCTGATCTTGATGTAAATGTGCCTTTGGGAGCCTCTGGTAACACTTTCAGAACACTGTAGAGAAAGCACAGCCTAAATTCTGAAGTAAATCCAAAGAAGTCACTTTATGCCTTCTGTCTCATTTGGAGTTGTAGGGACAGCAGCTGGCCACTTACATATTTTAAAGATTGATAATGCTGGAGTCCTGAGTATCTGAAATGTTTATTTGAGATTGCCTGAATTCTGTGTTGTCTGTGTGACGTCTTTCCTAGCTGTCAAGGCAGACAAGTCATTCTCAGGGTATGTTCTTATTTTAAGAATACAAGATTGGCCCTCTCAATGAGTTGACTAGCTGATCAGATAAGGTGGTGTGCCTTCTGTGGGTTGAAACTGGGCTCACGTGTATGTAAACAAAGAAGAAAGCTGTTTGGCTTTAAGCAAAACTGTGATTAAAAGCTTTACTGGGGTAGGACCTGCAGAGGAATCCTCAGAACTTGGGTATGCCATTGGTTTAAGGTGCCTTTAGGCAAAGTGGCTGCATTAGCTGAGCAACAGGAAATGTATGTGTGTTTGTTGGCCATCTCTGGTCATGGGTGAGCTGCATCTGAGTGCAGATGGGTCGTGCACTCTCCATACTGATGCACACTTGTTCCTCTGATGACTTTCAAATCCTTAGAGGTTTTGTCTGTCCAGCAGTAACTCTCTAAGTCTGCTATGAGTTGTTTTCAGCCTATTAGGAATGGGTTGGAAGCTAACTGGAAACAGGCAATTCCTTGGTGAGAATGAGCATCTGGAGCATTTGTGCCTGTCCAGCTTAAGTAGTTGAAGTTTGCAACCCGAACCTCGCTCTAGCATAGCAAGCTCTGCCCCTTCACCAACTGGATGGCATTCAAAATGGAAGTCTAAAGGAAATGACTCCTAGTTAGAAAAGACAGGAGCTGCAAAAGGTGCAATAGGAGCTGCTCTATTAGGAGATAACCAGCTATATCAAAATCGGGTCTTGGAATGGCTAGAGGTCAGTGGGCTTTCAGGCTCAGCCTCATCTACTGTTTTCATTAATTCCCCTGAACTGAAACCCTGGTGCTGGTTAAGAAAATATGTTTTGGAGAGAAGTTAGGAAACGACTTCAGCATGGGGAATGGCCAGAATATCATACCAGGAATGCTGAGACCACAGTAGAAGAAATGTGCTGAAACCCAGCAGTACAGTGTTCAAGGGTGCTCAGTGAGTGATAATGAAACCCTGTTCTTAAGCAGGAGTCTCATCAGTTAGAAAATACTGAGAAGGAGAAAAAGATGTCAGTGTACTGGCCCATCACAGGATGACTATAAACTAACTATGTGATGTTCTTGTGAAAAAGGCCAATTTAGTGTGAGGGTCCGCCAGGTGAGTTGGCATGGGCCCCGGTCTGCTGCTAGGCAGTTGTGAAGAACAGCGATGTAGATGGGAGCTCCTGGCAGCTCCCTGTAGCTCATCTCCTCTGTTTGCTTCCTCCTGCACTCATGTAGGACTAGGCAAGACAAGGAGGAAACTGCTGGGGGGATCTGGGAACACCTTATCTATGTCCTTGCTTTCAACTGAAGTTTGAAGCAGTGGGTATCTAGACCTGGCTTCTCCTTGTGTTGAAGTGGTACTATTGTTTGGAGGGGCTGGAAAATGCCCTGCTGAGCACGGCTGGAGGGAAATGAGCTGGGTTTGTGTTTTAGCAACAGGAGTTACTTCTTGCCTGGAGGCAGAGGCATGTGTCAGTGTGGATAGGTCACACCGAAACAGCTTTTAAACAGAAATTCTTATTTGGATAAGTTAAACGTTGTAGCTTTTATTCTTTTCCCACTTGCATCTTCCTTTCTAAGATGTAACTTTGCTCAGTTCATTGGAGTTATTTTAACCCACCTCAATGTGAGTAAAAACAGGAACAGCACTTTTATTTTTAAATGCATCTCTTTGTGTAGCAACTGTCAAATATAAAGCTTACTCCTAAAAGCCACTGGTGTTAAAAGAACCACTGGAAAGTTTAGGATTTCACTTTGACTAAGGCTGTTTTTCTTTTTATGGGAACGTCATGAAGACTCTCCTTTCTTGATACAGTTTTGAGCGAACGGGTGCTGGGATAGCCCCTTTGCGGGAGCAGTCTGTTTGTTTAAGTTCCTGTGAAATTCAGACTTAAGGGTGAAATAGTTAATAGCATGTGTGTTTGTTTTTCTTTTGGTGAATGTTTATAAGCCAAAGTACATGTGAGACCTTGTCTTCCTCTGATCCAGATACTGAAATCATCCAGACAGCTGATTCACAGAGGCTGACTTTCCAGTAAGAGTTTGTATGTTGTTAAGATTTGCCTGAAAATTGAGCACAGGAAAGTCTTTGGATCAGAAAATGTTGGGTTTTGTACAGTAAAGTCTAAACAGATCAGGCTTCCTTTGGCAAAAGAGTATGAATTTTTCAGGGTTTCACTTAGTAAAGCAGAAGTTGTTTTTATGGCTGCCAGTCAAACAGCGACAAACTACAAATAACTTGGCAATGCAACATGATAAACTCATCATGGTATGAAACCAACTATCTGCTCAAAAAACACCCCTAACAAATTCCTTGTGGCTTGATATTAGTGATGTGGTCTAGCGTATTACAGATAAAGAAAAAAGTGAGTATGATTTTAATATTAAACCCGGAAACATACTGAAACTTAGACTTTATCAGAAGACAATTAAACTGTCATCTTTATTTACTGTAAGCTTTCTTTATTTTCTGACAAAAAGACAAAAAGACAGACTGTTTGAAATACCAGCACTTGCTTATGTACATGAGTATTTATCCGGAAATCTGCCGGCTTCTGCTGGGTAATTCTGATTAAGGAGGTATTTGGGGCCAGCAATACTGAGGATTTTGGCAGATGAGCCTAACAGTTTCTGGGGTTGCCACCACAACTTCTCACAGCCATTTTAGGATAAATGGGCACTGGAAACCATTTTAACCTATATCCTGTGCTGCGAAGTGGAGCCCTGAGCACAGGTGCCTCTTTGTGTCTGCTCCTGGGAGAAGGGCAGTTCCTTTGCCTGCTGCAATGTCTTGCTTTGTGCATGAGAACTGACCCTTGTTACCTGTGGCTGGGTGAACTCTGTGGGTCTGCTCATTCTCAGCATCATACAGAGAGGCTGTAATCCTCACAGGAGAGAAAGCTGGCCTGAGAGCTCAGCAAATCCAGCATAAATCTGATACCCTCTCTGTGCCTCAGTTCCTTAGGAGACAGGGACAATAAAGCTTCTCTTCATATGAAGAGATGTGAGAGTGATTTTGGAGAAAAATGGTGATTGAGAAAAGTCTGTAGGGTCTACATGTGACATTTCATGCAAATCAATGCACTGCTGCTTTGCAATGTATTCTGTGTCACCCTCTGCTTGGAAACATTTTGCCTAAATTGATAACCCTTATAAGATGCAAGGAACCCAGGGGCATGGCTGTTGCTGCACTGGAAGAAGAGCCGTGCAAGAAAGGAAAGGCTGGAGTATCTGGTTGCTTGCTATGCCTCTTTCTCTGCACCAGCTAAGGCTGGCTGTGATGTGCTGCCTGGCAGGACTGGAAGCTGGTGCTTGGGTGTGACGGGGTAGGGTGACATGGAGACAGGGTCTGTGACAGTCCCTGGGCACAAGGGAACTCATTTTGTCTTCACCTCAGGCGGGTTTTTGTACAATTGCTCAGTCTGCAGTTGAGGCACAAGAGCAGTTTGGTCCCTGTAGAGCTGTGCAGGCTCTTGGTTTCCCAGCCATGGCCAGCAGCAAAAGGCTCTGCAGTTGGTGATGCAGAGGTGATGGATGGGTGGCCCCTTCCCCTGTGGCTGACTGGAACAGAGGTGCTTGGCTGGAGTGAGGCAGCTCATGACTCCTGGGATTCAGACTCCTTCTGCATGCACAAATACTGAAATGGGTATGGAGCTGTGAGTGTCCTGAGCAGTGCTATTCCTGAGCAGGTGGCCTGCACCTGAGGACAGACATCCATACTGCCCAGGTAGTGCTGACGCAAGAAAGCTCTTGCTGGCACAGTTTCCTCTGCACTTATCAGGCTTGAAGTTGAGATGCCCCTGTCATTGCAGGACAGCTCCCACTAGACAAATGTCCCCCTCCCTAATATTTAGGAAATTTAAAACCAATGCTAAGTCTTAGCACTGCAGCCTGGACTTGCCAATGTATAGATTGCATATGCTTATTTTGAATTAGTCATTCCAGTTCATGCACTGGTATTTGTTTTCCTCTCCAAGAGCTACAGGCAGTTTTAAAGGGTTTAATGTCTCTCTTGCGCTCTGGCTGCAGGAATAATTGCTGACAGGGCCAGCTTGCTCAGCTTTGTGGTGCCATTCATGGCGTTGCTGGCACCTCTGTTTCCAGTGTGATTCAAAGCTCCTTGAGTCATGTCACTGGAGCACTGGCAACAGAATCCAGTGCTTCCTTTGCGGCACTGAGATAGAGCACTGGAAGAAGGTGTCTGCTGGTGCCAGAAGGGAAGAAATCACTCTGGAGATGTGCCTGGATTGCAGCTGACCTGGGCTTGCAGTGGGTAAGACATGTAGACTGACATTCAAGCTGGTGACAGCAACACAGCAAACAGAAATTCTGGCAGTTGCTCAAGGGAAAGAGATTCTGGTCTTGCTCTGCATACAGGTGAAGGCCTTTATTTGATTTCTTGCCCAAGAAACAGATGACTTTTCAGTCCCTGCAAGTTAAATCCTGCAGTTTGTCAAATATTGTTCAGTGAGACCATGAAGTGCATGCCAATGATAGGGAAAGCTTGACTCAGGTTTTGCAGGCTGTGAAATATTTCACAGGGAAGCCTTGCTTCCTGAAAGTTCTTCCTGTCAGATATACTACCTGCATACACACCCTCTGAGGGATGTGAGACCTGGCAGCTCTGCCTCCAACTGGGGGAGTAAATCCAGCAGCTATTTCAATTTATCTGTACTTTTAACTCTATTTTTTTTTCCATTTAAATTAAGTATTCTGTCTACAAAGATATACGTTTATTTACCTATATGTGTTTATGTGTAAATGCCAAGAGGCTGCTCATGTCTTTTGTAGGCACAGACCCATGACTCCCTTATGCCTCTGGCAGAGGGGCAGACTAGTGCTCAAGAGCTGAGGCTCTGGTTTATACCTCCTCTTCCTTCTCTGTCCGAGCCTAGGCACAGCCTGGATACATTCCAGCCACCTGGCAAGGTGGACTGTGGGGCAAATCTTCCATCCCACACAGCAGAGCTGTGGCTGCCTCTCCCACTGCTGCACTTCTGACTCCTCTACAAAACTGCTGAGCAGAGAACAATGCTGGAGCTGCAGGGACAGTTCTGGCACTGCTCACAGGGTTTCCAGCACAACTTAGGGTATTCCAGTTGCTTGATTATTGTGCGTGTATAATTCTTGGCTTTTGCGGAGCGCTCAGAGACAATCTTCCTGTCCCAAGTGTGTGGTGTGTGTAGGCAGACACTTTCCCTCTCACTGTGTCGTTAGGGTGGTCACACAGCAGTCAGAGTGCAGTGCTCCATGTAGCCAGAATAAACACTCCCTGCAGTGTCTGTTCTGTGGCAGCCAGCAGACATGCTGGGTCCCCTGTTGGCGTTGTAGTTGGTTGTGCTTGCCTCATTGATTATTTCCCAAGGTGATTTGTGGCTGCATCTGACTCAGGCAGAACTGAGCTGAAAGGAGTATCTTGAAAAAATCATAGCACATACAAGTGAAACACTGATGGCTTTGACAAAATCAGCACACAAACCACCTTTAAATCAAAATCAGATCATAAGACAAATTACTTTCAAATAGGGAAATTCCCCCCTGGTTTATTGCCTTTGTTAAAATACTTCTGTTTTATCTGCCTTCCTCAACATGTTCATCTTCCTCTGTACAATTTCAATCCTCTTGATTTCTTGCTGATACAAAAAATAACTGTGATAATTGTTGCTGTTCCTGTAGGATTTTCTGACTAATTCAGCAGGAAAGGAAATGCTGGGTTTGTTTGTTTTCGTTTTTGGTGGTTTTGTTTGTTTGTTTTAGGACTCAGATCTTGTATTTGCTTTGTATGCAGTTCCCTAGGGCAGCAAATTTTGTTGTTGCTTTTATTTTCCAATACCCTGCAGATAAGTTCTACTGCAACAGTGCTGTGCTGCTTGCTAAGGCCCCAGAGTTGCCAGCTGTTCCCTAGGCTAAACTGACATGGACATACATGAACTTTGCTACTTGTCAAGCCTGCTACTGTGTGCTCACTAGTGCTGGTGATGGGGAAATACACACCCAGACTCTGGCACATCAGAGCTCTGCACCTTGTTGATTTTATCTGCTTGGGTTTCTTCCTAGTCCCTCATAAAAGAGCTAATTTTCTCCACCTCTGTGCAGAAATATACTGTCTGTGTGGGTGAGAAAGCTCACGTGTCTCTCTGGCTGCTGCTTTTCATTTGCAGCCCAAACAATGCAGAGACCTTGGGAGGACGGTCCCAGAATTTCCATGCGAAGAAGCAGATCACAACAGGATTGTGAGCTTTGTCTGGTCCCTGGCTGCTGGGGATGAGGGACACACTGCTGGTGCTGTTCCCAACCCCACCAAGCAGGCAGTCTTTGACCACTACAATTCAGCTGCAAATTCACTTGGAGCACTCAGGGGAGCCTTGTGATGCTGGGTTCAGTCAGTACTTGTTAGTGTGACTTAGCTGTGAGCAAGACCTTCAAGAGCAAGCCAGACAGATGTACTTGCTGTACTACATAATTCCCAGAAACAGGCATCCCCAGTTGCACAGAAGCTGACAACAGATGCTCACCGCAGTACAAGCAGGAGGATAAAGTCAGTGTCTAGCATGCTGCTCCTTGTCTTCTGCTCGTTTTCCTTAACAGCAGAGGTTCATGAATGCCAGCAGGGGAGTGACTGGAAAAGTGCAGGGTGTTGGAGTGCTGGGAGGGTTTAGCTGGGGCAGGGTTAGACCTTGCTTCTCCTAGAGACATTGCAAAGAGTATGGTATCCTTACTGTTTCTGTTCTTGGGGGTGGGAGACTCTCCTTCCAGATGTGGCTTAAGAAGCAGTGTACCTGCTGTCAGACCACCTGCAATGGAAGATCAAGTTCTGTAATCAGAAATAATTGGAAGATGGTGGCCAGTAATGGTTCCTGTAATGGTTTGTTGGATGCTGGTGAGGTCCCTGGATTCCTGAGCATGGTTATTACACTTTGCAGTCCTCATGGCTAATTTTTTCCTTTGGAGTAACCTTCAAGGGATGATACTCAAAATCCTGGGAATCTGGCTGGAAAATCACAGGTACCACACCTCAGGGAACAAAGGAAAACTTTTCCCAGGCATATTCTTGCCGTTCAGGGAGAGGTGGAGATCTTTTACTGTTAGCTCTGAGCTGTGGTTTGGATTGTAACTATGTTTATTCATTAGTTGTCGATACCAGTTGCTGCTCTTTAGGCTGTCTGAAAGTATGAATGAAAAGGAATTTGGTAATAGTGCACCTACAAAACAAGTTTGTGAGGATTCAGACTATTTAAAGTACTACCACCCCCATTATCTGGTAGCAAACACTTGGGTTTTTCCTAGCAAAGAACTTTCCTTGGAAATGAGTAACAAGGCACAAACCCCCACAAATATTTGCAAAACAAAGGCAGTTCCATCATTAACAGATAGGGTGCCAGAGGATGTGAATGGATGTGAATATGACCAATAAAATTTATTGCCAATCACTCCAAAGCAATGTGTGTGGGAAATAAGAGCTTGCTCAAGGGATATATGTTGACATTGCAACTAGTTCTTTCCTCTCTGGGAGGCTGGAATCCTTGTATGTCTACCTGAAAAACTCACTGTAGAACTTAGTGGGAGTTGAAAAGACAGGCAGAGTTCAGAGCAAAGTGAGACATAAATCCATACTGCAGCCACATCTACTATGCTGATGGCAGTTCCAGTCTGAGAAACTTTAGAGCTGTTAGGATGTGCAGAGATGGGCAACCAGGGTGGGTGGTGAGCTTTCATATGCAAGGTGACTATGCAAAGCTTTTTTGTTTAGAAAGAGGTAATTTTGAGGAGACATGCTGGAGACTGATGAATTTATCAACAGATATTTGAAATGTGTTTCACTCATGATTGCCTGTAATACAAGCACAAGGGCACACAGTGAAATGATTCAGCTGCAGGAAAGCCTAAGGGAGCGCTGTTTTCACAACAGGTATTTTAGAAATGTACTTCATCATAGGGGTTAGCTACCTTTGTTGAAATCAGGTCTGTGACTGACTGTTAAATTTCTCAGCTCAGGAGGTCACAAATGCTGCTGCTGGGACAAATAAAGCAGAGTTGCATATTACGCACACACCTTCTTGTGTTCTCCCTGAAGAACCTACTTTTTAACAGTATGAGAAAGAGGCTGTTGGGCTGTCCTGGATGAAGGCTGCGAGGAGTGTGGTTATGTAAGAACTGAGAGCACTGTGTTGGTCAGTGACACTGTGCAGACAGCTTTGAAAGGAAGTCCGAGTTTCCTGGGAGATGATAATTGCTCTGTAGTGGTACCTCCTTTCCACTGCAGGTACTTTCTATTGTGACCTGGGAAATATTAGCCAAGGTTACACAAGCTTTACCTATAAATGCTGATGAATACTGGAGGCAACATTCTTGTGCATGCATTAACAGACCGAGGACTCCAGTGGGGGAAAAGAGAAACGTGCTCCCCGTTCGCCTTCATGGCATCAAGCATGGAGCATAAACCTTGAGTTCCAAAAGCAAAAGATCTTGTAGGAGAGTAAAAGAGCTGAACACTTGTTCACAATAAACCACAAGACCTTTGTCTGTTACCTACTTTCTCATGGCAAGCAGCTTTCTGGTGTCTGCCATTTTGCAGAGATTTCTTTCTGAGAGGACCCCTTGTAATGTTCCACTGTTCATTGCTGTCATGCTTGGATTGCACAGGGTGTGTGTGGGTGAAATGAGAGGATGAGGAAGGAAGGAAAGGCTTTACATAGTTTTTGTGGTTTTGCCCACAAGAGAAGCCAGATTTCCTCTGTTTGCATGATGTTCTCTTCTCTGGGATAACAGCTGCCCTTTTTGGTGGTTATTCCCTGGTGCTGTGACCTTTCCCCTCAAGCCTGTGCTGTTAATTAGCATCTACTTTCAGAATGTAGAACTGCTGTGCTGATAATTTTACAAATATTTATGACTTATGGAGAGTGTGGTCATTTTTTTGTGTGAGGTTCCTAAGAAAAGGCTGAAGATCTATTAGGAATGTGTGATTAAACTGGGGATTTTGTTGCTTCAGCATGTTGTAGAACACTAATAAATCAAGAAATGGATCTTGCATATGGATCCTGATATAACTCCCTGTTGGGAAAGCCTTAAGGGACAGTTTGCTACTTGAGCTCAGAAGAAATGCAGAAGGATGACTTGTGCAGGTACCCTAATAGTGATATTACTACTGCTCATCTCTACTACACTATACTGTCTGATCTTGCACAGCTATTCTTCTACGTATATATATATATATATATACACACACAGGGGTCCAACAGCATATAGCTGTGTGCAAATACACTTTATTTCCCCTTCCTAATGGACTGTCATGTAAGCTGAGTGCTCTACCTAATGTGTTGGCTGAGGCAAGTGTAGGTCTTCACTGCAGTAAATCAGATGTGTGGAGGGAGAGATACTCGCGTCTGCCATTCCCAGCTGTGGTTTTGCATGTTAAGGGGAGGTGTTTCTGTGAGTTCTGCACTTGTGGTTGATGTTTGACTCCACCATGTCATTTGAAGGTAGTTTCTAGGAGTTCTTTGCACTCAGAGTGAACTGCTGTCACTTGGACTACTAGAACCGAAGTGAAAATGAAATGTTGGTGTGTTCTTTCCTCCAACAAGCTGCTCATAAATTACAGGGTCTCTGGCTCTCACAGAGCCAAGTGGAGCAACAAAGGAAGTCAAAGAAGTTATGGGCAAGGTGAAAAGCTATATGACAGGGCGAACAAAGACAGTTGTGTAGGAAAGTTGCTTAGATTTAGCCAAATGATCAACGTTTGCCACCACCACAGTTGGTGGAGGGTCGTGTGTAATGTTATACACTCTCCAAAGTATTATGTGACTCTGCTAGCAGAGGATCTGTTGCCTCCTAGATCTGTACAAGAGCTCTAAATGTGACTGATGGATGTGCCTTGCTACTACTTGTTGCCACACAAATAATTTTTGCAGTATTATGGCGGGGTTGGGTCCTGGCTTGTTCATCTCACCTGTCTGCTTCATCTGGGTAGCTGACATGTTTCTGTCCTTTCCAGTTTCCCCACACATTACAATTGCATTTGCAATATGACAAACAGAGGTTTCTATTTTATCATCTTTGCTTTTCAGTTTGCTGCCCAGCATTTCCACCTAACCAAGTATACCAATAGTTGTCAAGTTACAAATAAAGGAGTTGGTGATGACAAAGTTTCTCTGGAAGGACATAGGGCTGTGCTGACATGCTCTGTGGAGACTCTGACCTTTTATTAGTAGTTTTTTGATGTCTTGACCCTGTACTGGAGTATTAGTCTGCCCTCACACTTGTGTAAAAAAAAAAAGTAAAAAAATAGCTGACTCAGGTGCTTCTCTGATGACTTCTGCTTCCCACTTCCTCTGTAAAAATACTACCCCCTTGAGTCTGTAGGGGTGAATTAAGGAATCAAGAGCTGGGAAATCCTCACTGTTTATAGGCATGTGAGTGCTTATATATGTTGCTTGGACGCTGCCACCAGCTTGGCTTTCTGTATGATCAGTGATTGTCTTTTGACATTGCTCTCACATATAAGCAGATGATTTTCTGTGCAACTATTTCCTGACTGGAGTGTCCCTCATCCTGCTAAGTTTTACTTTAGAGAAATAAAAGCATTGTCACTACTTTCTTCTGACTGTTGTGTAAATACATGTTCAAAATAGCTTTTAGAAGTAGTATGTGTGAACTTTGGTCTAAAGTAGGAAATACAAGTTGGTGCAGTGGATATTTGGAAACAAATGGATGTCATTAGACCGGAGAGGAGGGGGGAAAAGTTATATAACTTGAGAGAAGCTGGATGAGCCTGATTCTTCCCTTTTGCTCTGATTGAATCAGGGACATGACCAGTGAAGTAAATTAAATAATACTGAGAGAGGCATTTCAAGAATGAAAGAGTTTGAATCAAATTGGCCTTGAAGCTCTTCTGAAGTAAACGTACCTGCTAAGCCCTTGTTGATGTGTGATCAACAGGGTCCACCTACCTCAGGATCAACTTATTAGTGCACAGGATGTGAAGTTACCTCTGAGATTGCCTTCTGATGTGTTTTATCTTGAGGAGAGTATTGTAGCTGAGAGCAAGTTATTTCATGAATTATTTATTTTTCTAGACCTGCCAGCCAGAATTTGTGCTCTCTTACTGGTTGTCACCTTGTGACCTGATTCTTCTCCTCCTTTAGCTTTACTTCTTTGCAGTTCTATTTTCTCTTTCAGAAGCATTTCTTCTTACTAACTGGAGGGAGGGACTAACAGTTATTTTTCTCGTGTTTGTTCTTTTCATCAGTGTCACCAGCACAAACATTTACCAAGTTTTCTATTACTGCACATACAGTTATTCTTTGGGAGTTATTTAGATCTTCCATTTCTCCTCTTTCCTACTGATGCTACCAGGCAATCACACATTGATCCTATGGCAGACTTAACCTCTTAGCTTTTCATCCAGACTTCTCTTGGCCTTGAGGTTTGAAGATTTGGTCTGCTGTGCTGCACATAGACAAGTATCCTTTGCATGCAGGCGTGTGATCTGACTGCTGTCTGACACTGCCTTGTCGTTGCTGTGCTTGCTCTGGTCCTTCCTTAGAGCTGTGCTGCTGTTTGTATTGCTGGGAAATTCTTTGTAATTGTACAACAGTTGTGATGGCATTGAAAAAATCTCCTGTGGGAGAACGTAAAACCTAGCTTATGTTTCTATCCTTTTATTAAATGTAGGGATTGAAAAGAAAGTTTTATCCTTTGTTCTGATTTGTCATCCTTCCATTGCTGAGCTATGAATCTAGTTAGTGAGAGGTGTCTCTTTCCATATTAATGTGCTGGAGTCAATAATACAGATTGTATTTAACAGTAAATGTGAGGTAGAGAAAGAAATAGAAAAGAGGAGACAGAGCAGAAGGTTGTCACCACCTGTGGATCCAGTGGTGCCCCACTGGTCCTTTTTCACCCTGAGTTTCTCAGGGGTGGGTTCTGGGAATTTCTTCTGGGAGTACCACCTTTACACAGCCCATGTTCTGGGTGTCTGTGGGGTGGTTGCAGATGTTCCCATAACTTGGGGTGGCAAGTGTATGAGCAGTTGCTTCATTTCCCACAGCTCGCCACAGAGGGAATTTTTGTCCAGATGCGTGAAACCAGGATCTCACCTCTGTCAGGCTGGGAATTATCACCTTCCTGCTATAAATTTTTCCAGTCTGTGCTTATCTCAAGTTTCCTCTGTGGTGACCTGTGTTATGGCCAAGTTCCTTTTGTAGCCTTGATAGTGTTTTGAGAGAGGCAGTTGCCCTCTGTATGTCCTTAGAGGAGTAGATGCCTATTGACACTTGTTGTGTGTTCCTCTGCTACCTGCGTTTCTGGTGAAGTATTTCAGAATGGTCTGTGTAAGCAGAACTTTTGAGCAGCAGGAATTATTTTCTCTATATAATTTTTGAATTTCAAAGAAGTTTCATCACAGAAAGGTGCAGTCCTTTTACAAAGCAGATGAAATGGCACAGCTCAAATAAGGGGAAATGCTCTGATCTCTTAGGCACAGATCACTTCTCATTTTCCTCATCCAAGGTAAATCAATGCTTACTTTTGAAAAATGTATTGATGAGGACAGGCCGTGGGCTGATAAACTGTGCTTTCCTATAGGATTGTCCTGCTGGTGTCTCTAGTCTGTCTCTGAACAGGAATATGAATCACACTGTAGAAACAGAAGATACTGCCGAGGTTACATTAAAAAAAAAGAAGTAATCTCTCTTGCCCTGGAAAATCTGAATGTTAGTCCTGTACCGGGAATAAACAATTTCAGAGCAATTTTGGGAAAAGTATATCAACACTCACTTGAAAATGGCCTTATTACTTGCCTTGTCCTCAAGAAAAATGGCTTCATGTTGTGATCTCCCAGCTGGAATCTTTTCTCATAATTTGCTTCCCCCCCTCTAGGGGATGTGGTGTAGGGGAATTTGTGTTTTGGAGACATTCCTGTCAAGTCTCACACTCGTGCTACTGGAGAGGAGGCTGTAATACACATTGGTCTGCTCAGAAATAAATATGAGCATGCAAACTCGGGTTGGCAGTGGTGATATTTCTTCAAGACCTTTCTAGTTAATGTGCCTGAATAGAAAATTGACCTAGAATATAAGTGCTTCAATAAACTGCTGTTTTTCTTTCTTGGAGAGCCCAACCAGAAATGTGTCACTTAAGCTTTCTAGAAGGAAAAACTGAGGCAAAAAATTCTGATTTTTTTTTTCCAGGGGAAATTGAACATTTTATGTTTTTCTTGGAGAGAAAAAAGGTTTCCCCGAGAGAATTTCCCACACCTGAGCCTGCATTTACCAGGAAGAGGTAGAAGAGAAATACTGTGAGGGAGATAGTGTTTTATAGAATAATATTGTCCATTTCCTTGGATCCTCACAGAAACCCTGGGTGGGTGAAAGCCTCTGCATGAACCATTCCTATGTCATGTGGATGGCCTACAGTGACTCCAGTCGGAAGGCAAAGGAGATTGTAAAACTAAATTAGCACTTTGGAATGTGTTTTGGAGCTAGTAGCAATGGGGAATAAATATTATTATCTCTAACATCTGTTTCCCCTACTGGGTTAATCTTGGTTAGCTGAAAATCTCTCAGCTCCTGATAAGACAGTGTTTGCTACAAGATAGATGACTGGAAGGAGTTGCATTTTCTCCACAGCTACTGATTACTGCATTTTACCAATTCTCAGCCAATTCTGAGTCACACATCAAGGTAGGGCTAAACAATGCACCTTTGCCAGATTCTGTGAAGGAAACATGGAGAAGGAAAGTAATCTACTGTGCAGGAGAATTTCTTCAAATTTGAAGTCCACCTTCACTTGTTGAGAGTCACTTCTTCTTAATAAATAGGAACAACGTTAATTTCCCCCAAGGGTTTGACTTTTTGGAAAGAGGGGGAGATGCAGCTGGTTTGTTTTCTTATTATTGAAGCAGTTGAGTCCTCGGTCTGGAAAACTGTGCTTTCATTTTTTTAAAACTTGGACCATCTTAACTCTGAGCTGAAACTTAACACTGTGAGTTGTCTTGAGGCAGAACTTTTCCAAGAAACTGAGATAAAAGAACCTAGTGGTGTCTATGCCTGTCTGAATTTTATGGATATTTTATGAATTTTGCGGTAAGCAAATGCCAAAGCAGACCTGTCCAAAGGTTAAAAGGAGAGAGCTGTGGGAGTGGATCACAACCAGGGGGTCCGGAAGTCTTGCATTGTAACTGGATTGTTTGGGATTGCGTTGCCTTGAGGTTGGCTCAGTCTGTTTGGACCCATTCATTGTGCTGTGTCCTCTTGGGTGGTAGCTGCCTGCAGCCTTGTTCTTGTGCCTGTCAGGACTGTTCCCAGAAAAGCATGCTCTGGTTTTGCTTCTTTTGGCAAAACACCTGTGTCAGGGGTGTGCTGTCTGGTCTGTCCACCTCCAGTTGTCCTGTCCTTCCCTGCTGTTATGTCTGTCTGTATCTCACAGGCTCACAGTGCTGGTGATGTTCTCTGCTGTTGTGTAGGGACAATTATATAAATAACTTGAAAAGAACAGTAATTACCCCTTTTAGTGCAAGTTTTAAATAGTTTTAAATAAGACCAAGGTTGTATATTGAACAACGAGGAGGAGACAAATGTCAGCTAACACTCAGTAAATGTTCATTTGGCTGTCCTGCATATGATGATGCATAGGGAAAAATGCTATTTTTAGGGATAATTGGAAGGTATACCATGAGTCTGTAAAAGGAAGCCAAATGGAAGTGACAAAGGCAAATTTATTTCAGGTGTCTCCTGAATCTTGCATCATTAAAAATAAGTTTTCCAAGTGGATTTATTTAAGCTCATTTCATAAATGGAACTAGCTACTTCAGTCTTCCTTTTTTTTTTTTTTTTTTGAAGGATAAGTTTGTAAGAAACATCTTCTAGTGGCAAGAATAGTCCCTCTGTTTTGTGTTGTTTTATACACCTTGTTAGAAAATCAGTGGGCCTTCTAAATAATGATCATGATTCCAAAAAGAGGCCTTTCCTTATCTGAGTGCAAGAAAGGTTTTTAGGAGCAGCTTATATGGGCACAATGTCCATCAGTCTTCCCTGTCCTTTCAGATTTCACATCACCTCTGTGCTTCCTTCTGCCCAGCAGCACAGGATTCCCCCAAGTGAGAGATGAGATTTCCCTCTTGGACCAGTGCTCAGCCTGTGCTGCCTGAATCTCTGTGAAGCTCTGTGACTGGAGTGAGAAACAGGAAG
The DNA here is from genome assembly GCA_013400415.1 of Scytalopus superciliaris. Taxonomy (NCBI): domain Eukaryota; kingdom Metazoa; phylum Chordata; class Aves; order Passeriformes; family Rhinocryptidae; genus Scytalopus; species Scytalopus superciliaris. The sequence continues at coordinate 461,639 of VXBX01007492.1, forward strand.
CATCATGGGAAACAGGAGCATCCTTTGTGGAAGTTCCCTCTTTCCATTTTAGTGATGTCAAGCAACCTCCTTTCCCTACTTCTGTTTGATAATTCTGGGGCTGCCACTTTCTCTGGCTTTCCTGTCATGCGCACAGTTAGTTGGCTCAGATCTTTGGTACAATGTCTGAAAAATCATAATTACTGTGCAGGGTTTGTACTGAAGCCTTCAGTAAACACTTGCAGGAGAGGGAAAGGTTCAGAATCCTCTGCAGTCTGTCTTGTCCCCCTCACAGCAGGGAATACTTTGGTAGACAGAAGATGCACTGACTTGTCAGCAGAGACCAGTTGGTGGGTGAGCTGTTGTGCTACCTGAGCCCACCTGTGCTGTACTCCCACAAGTGAGTTGTGTTCAAAGCCATGGCCCCAAGACTTCTAGATACTGTGGATCACTTCTGTGGGCAACATGGTGCTTCCCTCCAAGGCAGTAGCTTTGGGCAGGTTTAAGGAGACCAGCCTCTCCAAGGTTCCTCCCTGGAGCACAGTTCACATCTGCTACAGCCAAGTCACCTCTTGCTGTGCTAATTGCTGTCTGTTTTTGTCCTCTTCTCCATTTGTTAACTGAATTTATAGTCAAATGCATTATGTTTGAATATAATCAAAAAATCAATTACTGCAGTGAGAAGCGGTTTTTTGTTTGTGTGTTTACTTGTGTGCCTTGTTTATGACACCAGGGCAAGTCCTCTGTGCACAAGAGCTATGTACAAAGTCTACATACAGAATTACATTAGAGAGCTCATTGAGGAGAAGCATCTGCCCTGGCATTTATACACATTTTACACACTTCCCCTGCCTCGAAGTCACAGTTGTTTTTCACTCAGAGAGCAGCAACCTCTGTTCAAAGCCTGCATACCCATGGGAAGTGTGTAGGAACATTCCCTTGGTCCGGTATTCTGCATGCTTTAAGTAAAGCATTTAAAAATTGCTTTGCAAGTTAGCCTAGACAAGAGTCAAGATTTCCTGCTGTGCTTTAGGACTGAGATCACCCCACTCACCACTGTTGGGGGTGAGATTGAGAAACCCTGACACCCACAACAGCCATGCAATTTTCTCTGATCCAGAACTGAACAGCTTTTTTTGTTTATTTGCAAATTATGATTACAATCACTGCTTCTTTTGGTCCTTTGGGAATATTGCTGCTTGTCAAAACTTAGACAAAATATTTTGGCTCTTATGTATGTGGAAATTGTTTCAGACTTATGTTGCAATTTTTTTGTTACTGGGGCATTTTATCAATGCAATCTTCTAAATATGTTGTGTTCTAAATATAAACCTAAACATGTTAATGGCTTTCTTATGATAAGATTATGGGGGTGAGGATAGTTTAAGAAAGCAATGATGGATTAAATACTTTGAATTAAAAAAAAAAAATTGCCATGGAACTGAACTTATTCTAAATCTAAAAATTTTGTAATTTTGGGCTTTTTATTGGTCTTTTGTCAGCAAACAAAGAGAAAAATTATTCTTTATTCCCGTCTGGCCAACAGAAATTTTGCAAATAGTTGAAAACAAACCAGCCCCATCGTGTGTCTTGTGTCATGCTTAATTTAAGGATATGGCCTCCCATTTATTTTGACCATTTTTCATGTCATAGATTGTTATTAATAGAAAAAGTCAGCATGCTATAATATTTATTTCATATTGGGTAAACCTTCTTTTGCTGCAGCTTCTTTTGTTGTAGCTTCTTCTGTGATTCATTAATGGAAATAAGTTTCTCTCACATTTTATTTAGAACAGCTAGTGTCATCACATACTTGAAATGCTAGATTTAAGGAAGAGGATTCACTCTGCAATGAAATCAGTGAACCTCCAAATTCACCCGGGTGGAGGAAAAGATAAATGAGAGTGAGAAGTGGGGATTTGCAACAAATATTAGGAGGTCTCAGGTATTGCTCTCCTTTATGGATTTATGCTGTTTTGAAACCTGGTTTGGAGAGAGAATTACAGTGGGTGGGGGAAAATTGAAAATAGCCAGAATACATTTGTTTAGTAAAGCTCTGAAGAATATGGTCTCAGTGGGATGAGCTTTTTGCAATTCTTACAGTCACCTCCAAAAATAGATTTTTTTTTTTTTTAAGCGTCATTCTTTCAAAATAATGTAGCTTAAAGGTCAAAAGATATAACAAAAAGATAGTTTGAAGAAGAGATTAGGAGACATTGTTTTACTAGAGAGCAGCTAGTTGTGGAGGCAAATGAGCTTTGCTGTAATTTTAAGACATAATTTTCTGGAGGAAAAGGTTTGATTAATGAAGGAATTAGCTGTGGTTATATAACATGAATTAAGATAATGTCACTGAAGGTCTTTAAATTCAGTTGTCTGACTGTAAGTTAAAAGAATTCATCTAATAACACATTTAAGCAACCATAGTTCCCAGCCTTAATGGTTTGGTGGCTTCACATGTATTGATCTGTGTATGCCCACTGACTGTGTTTTGCCTCTTGTCTAAATTAACACACTTCAGGTGTTAACTTAGCATGGTACCAGAGCAGCTACTGCTTGGTTGAATTCCTCACCACAAGGGCTTTAAATGCTGTGGTTTCCACTTGGCAGGGGCCATGCTGGCAGGCCTGTTGAGAACATGATCTACAATCATTCTGAAAACTCTGTACTTTCACCTCTCTTAAGCAAGAAGACAGTGCTTCGTGTTCTCTTGAAGCTCAGTATGGAGTAGATCTGTCATTTGCCTTGAATACAATATGCTTTGTCTTGTCTTTTGGTGAACTGATTTATGAGTGACTTTCAAGATGCAGCCACAGCAAGCAGGGTGCCCAGGAGCTGGCAGGTTTCCTTCTGGTTTAGCAGTCAGTGTTGAGGAGATAGGACAGTTGTGGCAATTGGAAGTGTGAGCAGGTTTCTCGTGGGTTGCCTCCTGCAGCATGTGGGGAGATGTGCACAGATAGATCTGGCTGAGCAAACACTGCATACTGAAGGTTTACATTTTTGAATTCCCTGCCTTCGCCACAGTTATTCTTGGATCAGTATGGGGATTTCCCAGTAACTCCTATCACAGCTGGTGAAGTGTTAACAGAACTGTTAACAGCAGTGGTTGTACAGTTTTCAAAAGTGACCACAGCACTTGTTTTCAACATGGAAAGAGATAATTCTAAAGCTTTGTATGTCCAATAACATTCCACCAGGCACTTTCCTCTTCCCCATGGTCAGTTTTTTGTTTTGTCCTTCTCTTATTGGCTTATAACAGTGAGAAATTGCACACACAGTCAAGAACAAACAAGTTTAGGAAATTTTAAGAGCAGTTATGTGGCAGCTGTAAGTGTCAGAGGGCTGCCAGTTGCTCTGGGCCACCAGCAGACTTGGTTGCTTTAGTCCTGAATTCACTCCAAGCAAGACAAGAGCTTCTCGTGTCCAAATTGGCCAAACCCAACACATTGAAACAGAAACGGTTAGAAATCTTTTCTGTAATGATCTCTTATCTAAACTACAAACTCCTCAATTTGAACTACTACCTCTTTTTATTTTCACATATTATTTTAATGTACTGGGCAAGTTTTTGGGCATTCTTACTTATACTTTGAAGCAGTACTTCTTTCAGTTTTAGCAATTACAAATTTGATGCAGAATTTGTCAGTGCCATCTTCTAAAGCAGATAGCAACAAGATGGTTTTTAATCTGCACATTACCTAGATTTGTGTGAGATGAGGTCTTGCATGAGACAGGATGGGGGAGTGGGAAAGGAGTAGAGAAAAATGTGAGGCATTAATGTTTGACCTTTGTCATGGCATTTTTTTTTCTTCTAATTGAATAGATTATTTACTAAACTTCCTTTCTTCTCTACGGCTGAGTGAATTTCCCATCATATGCCTCAGGGTTAATGCTGACCCTTCAGCCACATCTATGATATCAAGACACTCCATTGGCAGGGATTCTTTCTGCTGTGATGTGGGATGCAGTGGTTCAGCAGGAAAATCAGTGCAGCTGCACGGACTCCGCAGTATGAGGAGTCTGGCAATGCAAAGCATACTTTGGTTTTACAGCCTTTTTGGGGAGCAGTATTACACGGCAGCTTCAGCAGTGACAAGACTTCCAAACTTTTCCCCTCACTGGTGTTTTGTTGTAGTATCAGGAGGTGTAAGGCCCCATACATTTATTTATAGGCAAGCATGCCCATACGTGATGCACTGCGTGTGTCAGCCTGTGGTACCTGGTCACTGAACTCCTGGCTGGCTTCTTTATGATGCAAATAGTGTCTGGTCCCTGAGGGAAATGCCTGTACTGCTCTGGGAGCTGAGCCTTGCACCCCACAGCAACTGAGCAGCGTGTGTGCAGTGCAGGCATCCAGCAACAGGAATGTTCCCACATCTCATCTGTGGCTTGTGCACTCCAGGAGAATATCAAGTCAAACCCAGCAGCTGTGCATGAGGCTGTGTGTGCTGCCTGTTATCTGATAATAATAACGGGCTTAGGCAGCTGGACTTAAATTTAACTCTTTCCCTGTAGTTTTGCTAGTGGGTCTGAGGGAAAGAAAAATTGCTTCAACCAGTGTTTCTGGGGTACTAAAATCTGTTTATTCTACTGGGCAAATATTGTGGGGGCTTATTAAAAGCTTATAACTCATTTTTAAATTACTGACTGGAAAATGAAAAGACAATGAAAAAGTATTTAGGCAATAATTTCACTATGAGAGCAGAAGAAGCAAGTGAAGAAATATGCGTACGTGCCCAAGTACATGCTACTCTGGGGTCAATCAAGCATGTGGTCCCCCTACCAATTAATCATCTTCATCACTGGCCACCACACATTTCCTGACAGAAAAGTGAAAGAGAAAGAGAAACTGCTAAGTTGTTCTGCAGGTTGATTATTTTTTGTTTGTTTTGGGTTTTTGTTGTTGTTTTGATTTTTTTTTTGTTTTGTTGGAGTTTTGTATGGTTTTTTTGGGGGGTGTGTGTTTGTTTTTTGCTGTTCTTGGCATGGAGTCAATGTCCATCTAGGAGAAGGAGGATCTAGATATCTTGCAGAGTTTCAGTTTTAAATCCTTGCTATGGATTCTCATTCTGCAGTAAATCTTACATTGTTTTTCCCACCCTGCCAAGATCTTATTCTCTGTGGTGCCAGTGGCAGTGTGTCCAAAGAGAACTGAGCAGTAGGTAGACAGGAGCTGCAGAACTATGAGGGGTGTTGTGGGACTTTGATTTGTCTTGTAGATCTGTGTCTCAGTGCTGCTCTTTAGTTAGAAATCTTCCCTTGCAGAGGACACTTCATGCTTTTTTTTTAATAGGTGTTGCTTATATCTTACCTGAATTTCTTAGGCTGTGGTTGATAAAGCAAAAATAACCTCCAACTCCCAAAAAGTCCCAACACGCAGTATCTAAAATATTCAGTGGTCAACATGAAGGACTCTGGGAAGAGCTGTTTTGTCTTTTGAAGGGTGTGGCTGCTTCACCACTACACGATGAGGACTTCCTTGTGCAGCTGCACAGTCTTTGGGGAGTCTAAGTGGAAATAAATGGACAGCAGGTTGAGCTTAAGTTTCAAAAGCAGAGGGTTATTTGTCCTTGCTAGACGTTCAAGCTGAACTGGAAGCTTTATTGTGTGTAATCTTGATTTTGTGAAGAGACTGACATGGAATGAAAGCTCCAAGAACTAGTACTATTCAGCCTTGTGCTGAAATAACCAGAGACATGCAGACCCTCACTGCCAGACAGATATCTTCACTCCTTGAGTGTCCACTCACCTCTTTTTTTCTGTACAGCTCAAGACCCTTCTTCTCTGGCACCTCATGTCTGGTATTGCCTCTCACCCATGCAAAATTTTTCTGGATCCATTTGGATTGGTTAAATCCTTGTAACAGAGGCCAGATCAGAATTACCTGGCTGTTTGGTGGTGGCACTCTTGCATGACTTTTTTTAGTCTTCTCATGGCTAAAAGTCCACAACAGTTATCAGTCCACCTTGCCAGGCTCTTCCCAGTTAGAATAAAATTTTAAGGAACACATGAATCATTTAGCAGTGCTATGAAGGAGTCAAGGCCAAGAAGGCTGCCTCCTCTCTGTTACTAACTCTGCTGAGAGCTGCTCTAGCTCCTCAGACCCCATTTTCTACCCTGGTCAGGCAGAAGGACAACTTTGGGCCAGGGAGTTAACAACTGTAAGGCAGATTAATATGGGTGATCTGAGGAGTTGATATCTGAAAAGGAGGATCTTAAAAGGTTTTGTGTTTGCAGCACAGCCCTGTAAACTGATGTGTTCAACAATTCAGTGTGGATTTCCTACTGAAGTGCCCTGGGCAGTCACAGGGAGCTTCCCCGGGAGTTGCCACATGTGCTGATACCGTTCTGTCTGCTGTGAATGTCCAACTCCAGTGTGTAGTAAGAAACCTCTCCAGATGGCCCTGATGATGCAGCAGTAGATATTTAACAATTCTCCTTCAAACACTTCAAAGTGAGTAAGGAAACCCCCCAAAAGGAAAATGACAGCTGCTGCAGCACTGACATTTGAGGGCAATGTTCTGTTGGCATATTTGCAAAGCATGAATCAGGAAATTTGACCTTTTCCTCTGCAACACCTTTGTCATGGTGTATACTGCTGTGTTATTTTTCCTTCCTGTGACCCAGACAGGACAGTGGTGCACTTATATTTAACATTTATTATACTCTTCCTGCTAGCTGGACTTACCATGAGCCAGAATTCACTGGCACAGATGAACAGAGAAAGCTTTATGCCATTTAGGACTGTGCATTTGATGTAAAGTAGCCGGGACCCAACTTGTTACTCCCATATGTTTGGGCTGCTTTTGTGTAGAAGTGTTGCAGGTTAATCCCTAATCTTGATACATTGATTAGCACCTTCTAAACTGGGGAAGGCCAGACTTGCCTTGGAAAGAAGGTCATGGGCAAAGGAAGCACCAGGATTGTAGGGAGTCTGCTAAGCAGAGAGATGGCAAGGGAAAAAAAACCAAGGAGAACCTGCTCTATGGTAGAGGGTTGCAGGAGTGGCTTAGCTGCCATGGCATAGAGAAGGAATTTTTAATTTGCCATTTTTACTTTTTTTTCTTTTTTTTTTTTTTTTTTTAAGAAGCAGAAAGGAAAAGATGAGGAAGACACACTTGTGGGAGCCAGGAGACTAGGGTATGGGGTTGAGATGGGCCAGAGAGGGGACTGTACAGACAGATAAACCTCTTACTTGTGAGGGAAGATAAGGGCCAACACTGCTGCTGATGGGAAAACCCGAACCCTGGTGTAGATCTTAAAAAACTGTTGCTTAAGGCTGCTTTACTTTTAGGCTATGTGTCTCATTAAGGGAGATGCCAGATCTGTGCTTTTCAAGTGTCAGAATGTGGTTATGGTTTGTAAGGAGAGGGAGTAGAAAAAGGGACAGTAACAACTAGAAAAAAAGTAGTAGAAGAAAAGACAGGGAGAGAGCAGTTCAATTCCACTACATTTCTAGCAATCCAGCTTTGATGTCTGAGCAGCACAGCCTTGAGTTCTCCATTGCTCGTAGCCATCAACAGGTAGCAAACAGCTGGGAACACAGAAGCAGCCTAGTAAGATGAATATGAATGTTTTGCCATGTGCTTAACCTTACAGTGTAGTCACTGGTGGTACTGTGCCCCTTCCAAGAAGCAGAGGACTCTTTGGTTGTGATGAATCTGGGGCAGGAGGAACTTACTCTGCAGCTGGATCGGGGGAACCACAGTGTGGGGGGCTGTGGTTTATTCTGATAATGTGCAAGTTTGCCTGGCAAACAGGTTATACTCACCTTTGTTTCAGAAGAGTTTTCTTCTTCGGGTGATGGTTGGAGTTCACTGAGGCACAGGAAATGCACAAACAGCTCTGAAAGGGGTGCAGTGGTTATTTTCTGGCTGTTCCTTGACCACCTGCCCTTGCAGGGGATGCTGAGCCATTCCTTTTCCTGCCATCAGGCTAGGAAAGGGGACAGCTTCAGCCCCAGTGCATTGAGGATGTTGCAGATGTGTGTGATGTGCATGTGTCGAATGCATGAACTGTGGAAAGGGAAGAGCTTGCTACTAATTCCTTCCTATGATGCTGCAGGTGCTTGATGTTCTGGTTACTGCTTCGATGCAGTCCTGCTGACAGTATAAGCAGGAGCTTTGGTCGTGTGTGGCAAACCTTCATTGAAGTATTTTCACTGCTAAGCAAAGGAATTTAATTTCTTATCTGTATTTTTTTGCCTTGCAGAGGAACGAAAAGAACACAGGGATTTTCTTAAAGCTGGTATCATTTAGTGGCATTAAAATCCATATGGGACAAGTCAGTAGCAAACAGGAGGAATTCCTGTGTGTCAGGCGTAATGCAGAATATACTTGTAAAATTCTCTGGCTGTGTTAAGCAGAATACAAGACTAAGATGTAATGACCCCCTTGGGGCACAGCGATTATTGCATTGAACCGTAACGCAGCAGTTCAGCAAAACAGCTAAGTCTGTGCTTGATTGCAAATGTGCAAAAGTTCTCTTCAAATTTAGTGAATATTTAGGGCTGTCCTGCTCATGCTTGGTCTTCCCTGGGTTTGTGATATTACCACATCTTCATGGCAGTGATAGAAGAAAGGCTTTTGAGATATACCTGATGGTGAGTGCCCAAGTGAGACGACCTGAAATGGAGCTCGTTGCCAAAGAGTGCTGATGGTAGACCTTTAGAAAATCAGCTTCACTGTGGTGTCTCCAGCAGAGACAGATGAAAATTGAAATGTTCATATGTGCTAATGACTTTTGAAAATGCTGCTGAGGGCATTTGTTGTAGCCAAGGGTAATTCCCAGGGAAATCCCAGAAAAAGTAAATCCTTTATAGAGGGGTTAAGAGGCGCAGTGGTGCTCACACCCTGTTTGATGGTTTGTTTTGAAGGTGGTGGCATGTAATCCCAATAGTACAGACTGGTTTATAACCAATCCCTCCCTTCCCTGAGCAATGATGCTATTTTATTTTACAACCCACAGAGTGGCCGTTGGTTTATCTCTGATGAACCTGACATCTCTCACACGGCCACATAACTGCAAAGAAAAATATTATTATGGCTTCAGATTTCAAGCAAGGCTTTCTGGTTACTGGTGCTGCTAAGGTTTCCCATCTGGAGTGTTCTTGCTTCTGGCAGGTGCCTGGGAGGATGAGGGAGGAAATGGCTTTAGGGTATGTGGCAGAAGATAGGGATGCATCACTGTTCCTCCTCCTCCTGTATCATGATAAATGGCTGATCTTTCTTTCTCTTCCTTGAAAGAAAGGGAATGCTTTGAACAGGTTACTTTAAGGGACAGCCTCATCTCTCTCCTGATAAGCTGTTGATTGCATGCTGTCACATGTGGTTAGTATGGTTTAGGAGAGGGAGTCCTCCTCCCATCCTTGCCACAGCTCTTTCTATTTAGATATATTCTCAGAAAGAAGAAAAAAAATTCCCCCTAACCTTGGAAACTCCCGTTACTGAACCTCTTTTCTCCTGCCCAGGACCTGTCCCAGTTCTGTGAACTCACCAAACTCTCCACCTGAGTTGCACATCCCTTAGTCACACTGTGATGCCACCTGAGGTTTGCAGAGCCAGTCTAAATGAGCAAATACTTATTCTTGAAATCAACCCCAAGACCATGAAGTATGAAATACCTTCATTCTGTTGTCCTGTCAAACTTTTTGAAGAGAAAACACTCTCTAAATATGGAGAGCAAAATAATACTGTGTCTTCCCTTCCCTTATTACTCCTGCTTCAGTTTACATGCCCTTTTTGAAACCCTTTGCTTGATACAGATCACTCTTGTGTAGCAGTTCTCTGAACTACGTACTTAGCTTGATTTCTGCTTTTCCTCTCCAGGTTATTGCCTCCTCCTACTTCTCCCACTCTATTTAGTCGGTGTATACATTTGCTGTCCTTTGTGTGGCAATATCTTTGGGTCAAGCACTGGTGTCTCAGTGACTTGCTGCGTTTGTGCCGATACCTCACTGTGTTTGACCTGATGCTGTCCCTTCCTATCAATTGGCACTGGTGACATGGAATCTGTGCTTCACTGCTGGTGGCAGCATTTCTCATTTAGCCCATTGGCTAAAAGGAAAGATGAAAGATGTTCTCATCTGTGGCCTTTTTCTACTACAGGGGCCAGGGGACAGAGAGTTGGGGAGGGGAGCTCCTTGCTCTGGTGTGGACATTCAAGGGTGCCAACAGGCAAAGCAGCAATAGGAGTTGACTTGTAACTGACTAAGTTCTGAATAAAAGTGGGTTTATAAGTAGATTTTATTGTAGTTTCAAGTCCTTCCTTCTGCCTAGCTACCACAGTGTGATGACAATTCCAGGGGAGACAAAGGACTCACCCTTTAAGTGAGCCTCTTCCTATCAGTGTGGTTTCAGGTATGTGCTGTTTCCATCCTGGACTGAGCACCTCATGGGGCTTTTGGTCCCCTTAGCAGCCCCTCCTCCCCCTGTCCTCCCTGCCCTGTTCCTCACACACAACCTTCCCCATTATGGTATTTGATAAGTTATGAAGAGAAAGCTAAGTGATAAAGGCAAGTTTGACATGCAATAGTGATTCCCAAACCATTGAACACTAATATGTAAACAATACGGTGCCTTGCTCAAATAGGGCAGACCAGGCTGCTCTGCAGGGGAGGTTTAGGTTAGATATTAGAAAAAGGTTCTTCACCCAGAGGGTGGTTGGGCACTGAACAGGCTCCCCAGGGCAGCAGCACCAAGCCTGACAGAGTCCAAGAAGCATTTGGATGATGCTCTCAGGCCCATGGTGTGACTCTTGGGGATGGTCCTGTGCGGGGCCAAGAGTTGGACTCAATGAGCCTTGTGGGTCCCTTCCAATTCAGCATATTTGGTAATTTTTTGATGCTGCTGACCCTGAGGAGTTTCCCACTGTGGTATAGATGGTTTCAAAATGACTTAGAGCTGAGCTGGCCCTGGAGTCACAGTAAAACCTGTGCTGTCTATTTTATTCTAGTCCACCACTCATTTGGTTATATCCCCTGGGTGTCTTTGATGCCCGATGTCCTTTGGCAAATGTTGCCCGAGGGGGAAAAATGGGCATTGCTGTTGGTTCCAGAAGGGCACTTGGTGCTTGCTCTCCCCTCTGTGTCCTGTGCAGACTTGTTTGAGGGGGCAGTGGAGGTGGGAGGGTGGATAAGGGCTCACCCAGAATAACTACTGAGTAAAGAAATGCTGGTAACACCTTAGCTCTTTGAGTCAATGCAGTAAATAGGTTTGTTTAGTAACTCGGGATGTGTTTCAGTTGAGATGTGTTAGTTGGATTGAATGCTCCTAGGTCATGCTTTGAGACAAACAGCTATCCCCTTGGCAAAGGAAAACTCTAGTAAGAAATAATATGTCATATTAGTCTGTCTTCATTGTTGGAGAAAGAACACCCTCTTAATTTTTAAATTCTCATATTTGAAAGTACACTGCTCCCCTGTGGATCAAGCAAATATTTCTGCAATTAAGTCCTAAATGTATATAAGAGTAATCACTGACATATCTCAATCTAAACCTTATTCTAAAATCACAAACGTGGAGACAAACTCTACAGTGAAGTTTTAATTTTAGCTCTTCATTCTTGGTTGTCAATGTAGTTTTGAAGTTGGTAGCAGAGGACTAAGCTGACAAGTCTGAGCTGAGGGAAAAGTGGAGACTAGTTTACTCATCTTCCTTCATGCAAGCGTTATTCTTTTGCAGTATTTTTTGCATTATGTCTTTGGGTTCAAGCTTCAGCTCTAAATATTGGAGACCAGAAGTTGCTCTTAAGATCTACAAGGTAAGCAGGGAAGTACTTACATAGATTTGAGGGCTCTTTTTTGCCGATCTGGAAGAAAGATTGTTTTACACCCTTTGGAAAAATAAATACTCATATAAGATAAGGCTGTTGGCCATACGTTATCACCCTGCAAAAATGACTATTTCTACAGCTGTAGTCAAAGGCCTGAGGGAAAAGCCTTCTGGATCTGAACGCTGAAATTATCACTGTGTAGTTTGGCCATATCAGGTTTTGTGTTAACTTGGTTAGCTTGGTTGCTCCCAAAGAGCAGTCACGTCATCAGGATCAAAGCAAGCCACAGGATGCGTGGTACAGAATGATCCCATCTTGCAAAAGTAAACAGCCTAAAAATGTGTGTTGAAGTGATTGCACTTTGTAAATGTTTGTTAATTTGGTGGCCTACTGAAGTGGTTGAGTGAAAGCTCTGAAGACAAACACTGAAAACTTGTCCTAGTCAGTGCTGAGTATTCTCTGTTCTAAGATTCGTGCAAATAGCCTGTGCCCTACCACCGTCACAAAGAAGGATCTACTGGTACAACCTGTGTGTGTAAAAGTAGAAGAGAAAAATATGTATAAATTTGTGAGGGGAAAAAAAAAAGCCTGAAATTAGCCTGCAGAATACTGAAATCAGCTGCAAGGCTCAGTCAGTGTGAAACCAGTCCTGGGAGACACTTCTGCTCAGTGGTGCAGGATGGGAACTGGCCTAACCAGTCTCAGGCTCTTGGAGGAAGGGAGGAATGCTGTTCAGGGTGATAGACCCCACAGCTTGGTTATGGGAAAGAGTCATGGTGACTCTTTATCTACCTGGTCTAATGCTGTGTGAACCCAAAGGAATGGCCTGAAGTTGTGTCAGGGGAGGTTTGGCTTGAATGTTGTAAAAAGGTTCTTCACCCAGAGAGTGGTTAGGTGCTGGAATGGGCTCCCCAGGGCAGTGGTCACAGCACCAAGCATGACAGAGTCCAAGGGACTCTTAGGGATAGTCCTGTGTGGGGCCAAGAGTTGGACTCAATGAGCCTTGTGGGTCCCTTCCAGCTCAGCATATTCTATGAGTCTGTGAGTGAGAGGCTGCCAGCTTTGCTGAAGAGGTGTGAATTACCCTGTGATGGTATGACTGGTGAAAAAAGGGGTTTCCAATTCTGTGGCTATAGGAGAGCCTGAACGGGCTGACTGGAGGGGGACTAACTGATTTATCTCTGTCGTCATTGGGCTGGAGCACAGCTGGGGAGTCTTGAGAAGGTCATGGCAGTGAGGTTGCTGAAGCTAAAAACTGAGTTTCTCAGGGGAGTAAACCATGGCAGATACCTTCTGTGAGGTCTCTTAATAGAAAACCACGTATAAACTGAGCGCATCTCTGTGGGCTGAGGAGGACCACCATGATTCTCAGTGTGAGGCCCACGTAGCTGAGACAGAAGTGGGAGGCATATGTTGAATGCATTTGGGAAGTGTGGGAATCCCTGTGTATGTATGTGCCTTCAGGGATGAAGTGAAGTTCATTTAAGCATGTGTTAGGAATCAAACTGCCAGACAGTATTTCTGGGCAGAAGGAGACACTGCCCTTTGTAAACACAGTGTGTGGTCCCCCCCAGACCTCAACACTCCTGCTTTGAAAATTCAGGATGGGTAAGGTATATTTGGAAGCAGGAACCCGATATAACTATTGCACAATGACTTTCTGTGCTGTTGTGCCACTATTCCTGTTTCCACCTTCTCATATAAGCTTTCACTACTGAGGCATAGAGTCATTTGGATTGATTTTCTATTTGTAAGGAACCTTGTTTTCTCTGTCGTACAGACCTCCTGGAGCCTGGCTGCCATATAATTCCTCTTTTAGTTGAGGTGCTGCTCTGCATTGGGCTGTTATTGGACACATAATTCCATCCTTAGGTCATGCCCCACCCTGCTGTTCTGCAAAAAAGGGATAACACCACAAATATCTTTCAGGTTCTGAACTGTCTTGTGCTTGTGGCAGGAGAGTGGGGCTTGTGGGTGTACTCAGCTCTTTGGTATAGCATGACAACATCTCTGTGGATGGGGCCTAGAGAGACTTCTCAGTCTCTAAGGCTGCAGCTTTCACTGTTGGGGTGGGCATTTGGTACTGGTGCTGGCACTATGTGAATGCAACGTTTTAATAATGCTGAGTTGTCTGCCAGCTGATAGTTACCCATGTTTTTTCAGTATAGTTCCACTAAGTCTTTTCCACCCAGCTAATAGGGTGGTGCCAGAGGACAGAGAACATTCCCTGCAGGCTCTGGTGAATGGCAGTGTAGGAAAGATGTGGCTGAAAATGCTAGAGCAGTGTTACCTCTGGTCACATCGGTGTGGCTGTGCTGGGGGAAGGCAGTGGGCAGCCCCTCAGAAGCTGCCTGGCTGCAGCCTTGGCCAAGCCAGGGCAGGGATAGTGTAAAAGGATGGGGCTGCTGCCTGATCCAGCCCCTGAGGCTCAGTCATGTGCTGTGGATCTCCAAATCCTCCTCTGCAACGGCTGGCTGTAGATGTGAATGGTCCTTTCCCACTAGAGGGCAGTTTTATCATGACTGCATTTCCTTAAGTTGCTGATCCCACTCAACACAGTCGTTCTTTAAGACCAACAGAAATTCAGATGAAAGCTGTGATCAACATTTAATTATTTCAGCAGCTACCTAGTGCCTATATGGATGATAAAACCATTTATTTGGAAATACACTGTTTGAGCAAAAGCAAGTATCAAGGAACATTTTTTTAATGTATGACATGTATCTTCGGGAACAAGCAGGCAGTAGGTGTGTCTCAGTAACATGGAAGTCTGTGAGTATGGCTGGAGCATGTGTTCTGCATTGAGTGGGCACACAGCTCCTAGATGCTTCTGCTGGTAAAAGTGGAGATATAGCAGTTTTGTATCATGACATTTGAATGTAGTAGTCAGATTTTTATTTATATATATATATAGAAGCTTTACAAAGAAAAGCAAAAGAATCCCCCAAAACCCTAATTGTTAACTGAAAAGAGAAATGCTCCTTACCAAGACATCAGCACACATGGAGGTTTTCTTCTCAGATGAATAATTATGTACTAATAGACATTAATATTTCAGAAAACCAAGTCAGCAAGAGCCATGGTTTCAGGCTAATTTAATAATCTAGACCTCAGAGGCATCCTGAGGAGCTTCCTGCACTGTGAGGTGTGTGGCTGTGTTGGGAATATCATGCTCAGTTCTGCTGATGATATGTGAGAGGATGTGAACTGAGTTCCTTGGTTAGTGGGGAACACAAGACGAATCATGGCCTTGTCCTGTAACTCACATTTGGGCATTTTCTAAAATGGCATTTCTTACAAACATTGAAGTTGGGCTTGTTTGCTTCTGCTACTTCTCAGCTATCCTTGCACAGCACAGAGGAAACGTGTTCCTCTCTTCCCTCGGGGTGCCTGGAAACATCCAGAAGTTTGCATTCCTGAGATCTTGGCTAATGAGGAACATGAGGAATGTTAGATGGTGACTTTGCTGGGAAGCTCTGCAGACATTTTTTGCCTCTTTATTTTTTTTTTTTCCTGTCTAGTTTTACTTGCCCAGGCCATTTGTTCCTAAGCCAGTGTCTGGAAAGAATGGCTGAAGTTATGCCTCACGTCTCTTTGTCCTCAGGGTCAAGAGTTTCTACGACTTTGTCTTATGAGGCCTTCCCAGCAAAGCCAAGCTCTGTGTTAATGATGTATTTGTAAGTCTGTGTTGTCCTTTCTTCCTCCTTTTGGGAAGTGGATTCCCCAGGAGACAAGGTCAATGGGAGCTATATTCTCTTCAGTGCCTGGCCTAGCTCCACTCCCTCACTTGTTTTGAGGAGACAGTAGTGCCTTCTAGGTCACAGACTCCTTCTAAGCCCTGGTGGCAGCTGCCTGCTCCCACTTGAAGCCAGCCCTGCTGGGCCACAGCAGCAGGGCCATTCTCTAGATGCAGGACAACTACATAATGAGGAGCACTGTGCTTACCAGTTACAACCTGAGCAAGTGAAACAGAAATACTTCCATTTCCCCAAAGGCTGCCTGGTGTACCAAACAGAAAAAGCTATGCAAACTCCCCCAGGGCATTCACAGTGCCTTGGAGAAGTTACTCTAGATGGACTCTGCAGATGGATGCCCTTGCCTGACAACCTACAAGACCCTGCCTTCTCTTATCTTGTGTCTTAAAGATTTGAATGTAGTAGTCAGATTTATATATATGTATATATATATTTTTTTTTTTGAAGCTTTGCAGCCTAAACAATTCTATGATTTTCCTGAGTTTTGCTCGGGAACTCCTGCTGTGATGCCCCTTCACTGTGTTGCCTGGCAGAGTTTCTCTCTGTGTGATTCATCCCTCCAGGAAGAGTCTGAGAAAGTTGCCATAAGCAGAATGGTTTCCCCAGGTTGGCTGTGTGGGGCTTTAACCCATACAGTGCTGAGTGAAACTCTTGTCCTCAAACTTTACCTGACAAGGTCAGACCCCAGTTGGATCTATTGCCTCTTTGGTGCTATCCTCTCCTGGCAGTGTGTTCACCCCCTCTGGTAGTTCTGGAAGTAACAGGAGACTAGAGAAGACCAGGCCTGTGCTGCAGGCTCTGAGTGTGTTCAAGTCACCTTCTTGATGGATCTCACTCTTCTGTTCAAGGGATATGTCCAAAGTAACTGTCCCCTGTGGTGCAGAATGACCCTTGTCTCCATGAGGGAACATAGCTCTGTCTTGATCCTTTCCACCCTTGTGGGCTTAATCTTGCATGGTCAACTAAGATTCTGCAATAATCTGAACATATTGTTTTGGGTTCAAATGCCGTTTGTCTGTTATTCTCATTGCTTCATTTTCAAAGTGTTTCCAGACAAACTGTAGGCTGCTTCCTGTTAACTTGACAAACCTCTACTCTTCTCTCATCTGACTCTCCCTTTTCTCTGGTTTCCCCTGAGAAATTAAATTGTTCTTCTTCACTCTTTTTTGTCCAAGAATCTTTTTTCTGTGCAAGTCTCTGTTCAGTTCTTCCCTTCTCTGAAGAGGTAAAGCTGCACTGATCCAGGCCTAAGAGCTATCTGCCTTCTATAGCAATTAGGAGCAAAATCCGTGGGTTTATTTTTCTTTGAGGTGTGACTAGGAATGCACAGGAAAAATCATATTTAAATACTGTTTTGTGAACCATTTTGTGGTTACTCTGGTGAACAGTGGTTTTTTATATTTCTTGATGACTTGCTTTCTGGCTCATAACTCTGCTTCTGCTAACCACCAATCTTACAGACAGTAGTAGAAAACAGACTGCTCCATTCATTCTGCTTGTCTATAGAGGACATACTGATGCTGTCCATTTCTGCCATTGTTCAGTCAGATAAATCCAGCTCATGCTCTTGCCACCTGAAATTACAGCTGCTCATCTTGTCAGGGATAGGGGGCAGTTACGACCATGTCCCTTTGATTCTTCGGGGCCTCTGCTGTGTGGTAAGGGTTTGAGATTATTTTCTTGGAAAGGATGATTTCCCTAAGAGTATCCTTAGTCTGGTTCTGGATATGGGTTAGAGGCTGCCTCTAAAATACAGTTGGAGCCTACTAGTCTGGCCAGTGTTGGCAGGAAAAGCACTGTTGGGTTGCACAACCTGCTCTTCACTTATATGTTCTTATTCTAGCCTTGATCTTATGCTGATGTTTAGACTCTGTTGCTGGTTAAGGCTTTTTATTCTGTTTCCTTAGAACCTGAATACAATAAACTATACCTAATCTTAACATATAGAGTAGTATAATCTATTCTATTTTTTTGTTTCTTTTTTAAGATGTGAGTGGGCAGAGGCACAGTGACTCATTCTGACTCAACTGAGGTTTTTCAGAAGGGGTAAGGCAGAGTGAGAGCTGAAACCGGTCTCACCTTCTCATTGGTTTGTGTAAAAGATCTAAAGGACTGTATCAACATGTTCTGAGAGATCTCTGTATGAACTCCAACATCCCAAAACGCCAAGGGAAGCCCCAAACTCCTTTTTCCCGCTGGCATTGTCTCCTACCAATCTGGTTTTCAAGAGCAAGGAGGTGTAGTGAGCCATGGCACCTTGTGCTACAGGAGCTCCCCGTGGTAACTGGTGCAGCTGCAGGGTCCATGTCCTAGCTGGATGGCTCTGCCTTTGGTTGGAAGTAACATTTTTTGACATCAGAAGGTGTCTGACTTTTCTCTACCCCTCTTATACCCTTGTTGAACAGTTGCCCTTGCAAAGATGGCCCAGAACTCTGGCACCCACAGCCTCCCACTTCTGGGCCAGTAGCAGTGTTGGGACACATCTTCTCACATCACAGCTTATTACTTATATTCTATGTTCAATTCCATCTCCTTGAACACCCCCACCATGGAAAACGACATGTGTGGTGCAGAGACTATCTTTCGGTTTGCACAGGAAGCCCTGGGAATAGCCTGGAACTTGTCAGTCTCTGGGATTGTAGTGAACTTTCCTAATGAATGTTATGTACAACATAGCCTTTGATTCAACTGTTGCCCATCTCATCTAAAAGTTTTTAACTCTACATCGAAATTATTTAATTCTTCTGACTTAAGGATTTTCTTTTGTAAGGAGACCAGTTCCAGTAGTATTTCCACTTAGGTGAAAGAATGGAGGAACTAAGGAAAGTAACTCATGACTAATTTCACTTGTTGGCTTTTCTGCTCTCACACGTTCCTCTCTTATCACCTGAGTGCTGGAGCCAAGGGGTTATAACTGATCTATGCAGTGTCCCCAGGAGAAGGTGGATTGCTTGTGTCTGCTCCCCAGTGTGCCTCCACCCTTCTTGCCAGCAAACCAAGTCACAGGTGCTTCTTTATTCCTGTTTTAGCTCCATGTCTGCAGCATCCTCATTCACTTAAATGGCACGATCTAGAAAACAACCATGGTTTGGACATTTTATTTGCCTGCAAGTGTAGGCATTGCTTTAGCCACTTGTATGTCCTAAGGTGGATGAGCCATATCTCTGCTTGTGCTAATTGGCACAGTTTGAATTCACACTGGTAAGGCTGGAATCTCAACACCTGTAGCCATGTAAAAGTTCCTCCACTGATTTTCAGGCTTAGAAACATGTACAGATCAGCTCTGTCACTGGGGCAGCAAGTGATCCAGCCACCAAGTTATCTCACAGAAGAAGGACATTGTTGCTCCACTCTCCTTTTAGTCTTAGATTATGCCTTTTCCAGAGCAAAGCCACAGGCAGGTGTGTGTTGGCTTTAAAGAATCCATTGATTTCTTGAAGGAAAAATGGAAGAGGAATTGCAAAAAGTACTGACAGTCTTTATTTATGTAATCTAGCAGTCCTGTAGATTTTAGTCCAAATAAGATTGTACCACTGTGTTGTGACTTGGGAACAGTTGCCTGAGATTTATCAGAAGAGGAGTAGGAAGTTGCCCAGTCAGGTGAATTTGCCGTGCAGAAGGTTCTGTTTGCTTCTCAGCCATCACATGTAGCTTTTCTTAAGCACAGCATTCCTATCTACACAAGCAATCCTTACAATTTGTGCACTGACTGGAATAAAGATATCCCAGAACTGCTTCTATTGAGAAATGACAATGTGTTGATTGCCCTGAACTGGTAAATATGTTGATCTCAGGATAAATTTCTCATTCTTTTCCCAAAAGAAAGGTCAGAGAGGTTCAGGTGGATTCAAGGAAGTCATGCCTTGTTTATGTCTGGCTGCCCATAGCAATACATTGCAAAATCACTGAATAAGCTGAACAAAATTCTGCATTTCTACAGTAAAAGAAAAATGGAATGTTCTTGTTAGACTGACATTTATTAGGAAAAAAGCCAGTGCATTTTAAATCAGAGGTGTTTTTGACATTTCCCTGGATCAAAACATTTTTGGTTTAAAGAACTGAGTTAGATTTGTGTATTTTCTTCTAGTTCACTATTACGTACAATCTTTCTAAGAGCCTATTAGCTGGTGAGTCTTACAGCTTGTGAGTGTGCTGCTGCCATTTTAACCTTTGATACAGTTTGTCTTGTGGATTTTGGCTTCTGCAGCTGCATATGCAGCTTGGCTCAATTAAAAATATATTTAACAGTATGAGAAACACAGTATTCCAAAGAGCCTACGAAGAGTAACTTTATCCAGACTGCAAGGGAAGTGTAACCCTACATTATCTGATATTATCTGAAACAGCTACAGGACAGTTCAAGAAAATGAAATATTTAATTAGAAATAAGCGATCTGAAAAAAAGTTTGCTTCATAATTTTCTTCACATAAATTTGAAACAAATTTTTAAAAAAATAGTGTGGGGGAAATTTGCTTATTTGATTTTTTTGTGAAAACTTCAGTTCCTGTGTGAAAATTGTATTGCCATTACATTCTAGCTAACCTTAAGAAGGAATACATCTATCCCCCTTTAAAGAAAGCAAAGCAAAACAAATCCCAAATTTTAAATGCTCAGTATGGTGCTGAATTGTTGCACAGAATGAACATCATCTGCCACCTGTCTGCTTTTCTGCATCTTTCTCCGGCCTTCTAATTTTATGGGCTGTAATCCTGACACTGCTCAGGTCAATGCCAAAACTTCCACTGATTTCCTTTCAGAAACGGGACTTTGCCTGTTCTCTGTTTTATTAATAGCAGGTATAATGAAATACATCTCAGCTGTCATAAAACTACTATGCAGTGCTTTTAAATTCCTATAATTCAGTTTTCATCCTATGTTTCACTGGTTCTGAGAGAAAAAAATCTAGCTACCTAAGGAGTCCTTGAGTATAAATCTGAGACTCATTTCTTATTGTATATAGTAAATTCTGAATACTCCTATTGAAGTTGTGTAAACGAACCGCATATCTTGTGGGGGCCTGCCAGTGTCATACAAAAAATTCTGTTGTGTTTTGGTGTTGCTGGTGGCTGTTCTGAGATTGGGTGTTTCAGAATTGGTACTTGCTTATGATGACTTAATTTCGGGGTTGTCTGTGAAAGGACACCTCTGCTTTCCCTCCATCTCTGTTTATCACTGGTGGGTGAACATCAGATTCTGGTGGTGTGCAAAGTAAATTGGAAATGGGGAGCCTGGCCTTGTTCTCCTGGGGCAACAGAAGGCAGCATACACAAAGCCAGCTGTTTGAATTCTTTCCCCTCCCAGTGCTCCCTACATCGTGTGCTCATGCCAGATCCTCAGCTGCATGAGCAAAGCTTAACCTAGTGATAGGCCTGGCAGTGGGAATGTGGTATCACCTATGAGGGGAACACGTAGAAGAGAAGAGACTTCTAATAGTTCACTCATTTAACTAACACCCACTGTCCTACGATCTTCCTCCCGCACTAAAGAAACTCTGCTCTGTGATTTGAGACCTTGCAGCTGTAAAACCCGGGTTCCTTGTGCATCAGTGGCACAGCAACCCCTGGGAGGTGGGCTGAGGTACTTCACCCTGCTTTGGACACTTCCTTCTGCCATCAAGTGACTCACATTAATCCCGCTCTGAACTAGAAAGAACATCACCATATTGTGAACAGAGGCACAAATCACAAAGACTTGTCAAATGTTTTGAGCTCTTTAGGCCTCAGGAGTAACCAAAACACAAAGATTTGCCTTCAGAGTCTCCCAGGGTGCTACTGAGGTTGGGGTAGCCTGAGGAATAACCCAGCGTCTGCAGAGTGGGAGGCAAGGCACACTAGTTGTTAGATCTGCTTTTCAGCTGCTGAAGTTCCCTCTGAGTTTCTATTGCTTGTACAGATATTCCCAGTCTGAAATGCTTCTTGAGATTGAATAATTTTGCAAAACTCAAAGTATTTCAGCTCCATTTGTGGAGTTAGCCTCTTGGTGCTCCATGTTCTCATGACTGTTCAGCTCCTGGTGTCCCAACATGTTTACTCTTCTATCTCTCCTTGTTTTCTCTCTTTGAGACCTAATGGCATTTCTGAAACACAGGCTACTGAACACCCAACATTCATGCTCTCCTCTCAGGGAAGATACTATATGGTGTTAACTGTCCAGTAGGGCCAATGAAAACTGGTGTTCATATATCAGCCAGAGCTTTCAAAAATCCTAAAGGCATTTTCTAGTGAAAGAAGCTGTTTTCAGGAAAACAGATTTGTACCTGCACGTGTGTAACAAGAGCCATCTCCCTTCTCTGGGAGGTAGATGCTTTTTCTTGCCACAATGGAGTCATGAGGAAGTGAAAATTCAATCTCTGTGAAGAGCTGCCCTTAATAAAGAGCAAATGTATTTACCAAATGTGGAAAAAACATGAGAATGTCCAATGTTGAGGAAGAGGGCTCTGCTGTGAACCTCCTGCCCTCACAGCATCACAAACATTCTACCCCCAGGAGCTGATGACGGAGAAAGTTTTCAGAGGAGAGCACCATACGCACTATTTCACTTTTGGCAGTGTCTGGTTTACAGTGATTGCATCATGTTTATGAGCATAATGTTTACAGACCTTTTGATGTTGTCCAATTTCTTTTCCAGCCTTTTCTTTTTGGCTTTGCAGTTTTCCATGGGAGCTTACATAGTCTGTGTAGTAATATGCTGTACAGCAAAGCTTTTTTTTTAAAAAAAGAAGAATTCTGCTGCCTGAAAATGTCACTGACTGTCCCTAGATTTTGTGCAATGAGAAATAATCTTTTTCTGCTTATCTTCTCATCACTTAAAGTTGTATGTCTGCCTACTGCCTGCTCCTCTACAGTAAAGATTGCTTTAAAAAAAATTGGAAAAAATTAATCATCTAATCTGTAACTCAAATTCTAAGCTTTTTGTTTTTCATATTGTCCCTCTCTTCTCCTAATTCTAGTGTATCTTTCCTAAGGGTTAACTCCTAATGCTCTGTCATCTCCCATGAGTGCTGAATTTGTCTTCAGTGTTCTGTGTTGAGAACACTGGCTTCTCTTCCCAAGTAATGTAGTAAATATCAGCGTGCGTATACATTGGCAACTTTTCTTCCCTGGTTGTATTACATAACACTTACTGATTTTGAGTTTTGTCTGCTGATTTTCTGTTTACTTCCCCTGGGCCACAAGAGCATTCTGTGCCTCCTCAGATTTCACTATTATTAATGTTTACACAAACTTTATAATCTCACTGTTTGCCCTGAATTTCATTTATCTGCAGTGTGAGGAGCACACATTTCACCTGGTGAAGTCGGAACAACAATATATCTGGAAACTATTTGAGAACCCCTGGGGAAAGCCAGACATTTTTAAACTTCGGTCCCTGATGTCCTATTTTGTTGTCAGTGTCTTTTCAGAGCTGTCCACAATGAAATCCCAAACTCAGTTTTTGGTGTGGGTAGATGTATCTCAAGCATTGACAAATCCATCTGCTTATTTGTCAGTTGCAAAGATTTTTTGAGTCTTTCTTATTTCTGAAGTGTGTACACACATCAATTTCCCAGTGTTAGTAGGTGATTAGCAATTACTACACTTTTTCCTGGTATTTAATTTATTTCTGGGAAGTGATGTTAAATGGGAATACTTTTCACTGAAATGCTGTTCTTGGTTAGTTGTCAGTCTGCCAAACTCATCGGCAGTGGCTGCCACTGCCCAGCTCACCTCCCGCTTGGAGCTGCAGGGAGCACTGTTCAGAACAGAACAAGCCCACCTTTTGCCTCTGAAGTTCTTTTACTGATCAGGGTTTTACTTCTGCCCCTGGAATGCCCATTTGAATTTGGTAGAGAAGCAACACGTATGCTTTTGCAAGCAGAGCAAAAATGAATCCCAGGCAGATCCGTCTGCATCTTCTTCTCAGGAAGGCATTCCTGTTTGGCAGCCAAGTGATGTGAATGTATTTGTGTCTGAAGACAGTCTGTCTCCACGTCTGGACTGTGGTTTTGCCATGTCATTTTTGTACTGCATCAGGCAAATTTCCTTCTTACAAGAACCAAGGGGCAAGAAGCTGCCTAGGACTCTTAATGCTGCTAGTTTCTAAGTTAAAAAAGGAAAAACATACAGAGGCAAGTAGGATGAAATGCACAGCAGAGGGAGAGTGTGGACATTTGGAAGTGTCTGTGGATCTGGGAGAGGGAGATGGTGTTGAGAGTGAGGTGATTGATGAGCAATGGTCGTGCTATGGGGAGATGGAGAGGGACAGGGCTGTGTAGCAGCTGGGCAGCAGAAAGCCAGGAGGAGTCAGGAGGCTGTGGGGTGGAGTGGTGAAGTGCTTTGAGATACGACAGGCATCATAATAACAGAATGTTCTGATCTTTCTGATTAGAAGACATTCCTCTGCTTACAGCTGTCTCCTGAACAGCTGTTTTATTTGAACTGTCTGAAACAACCCACCTGCATTTTTGTCTGAGTGGTGTTACCAATTCAGGACCCAGAAATAGCTGCAAGAAGTATAAATTAATTTTTGATTTTTTTATTTGTCAACAACACGCTTCCCTGGTACCTGCCTGACGTAGATCCTGCAGGGAGGAATGAGTCTGGATTTCCATGTTTAGTCTGTCTTTAACTTCAGATCAAAAATGTTTAATTTACAGTAAGAACTTCTTGGTTACTAACTTCATTGTAAGATCTAAAGACTGAACTCCTGTCAATGTTCATGTTATCACTAGAAATAAAGAGGATGGCCTAGAAATTCAGCTTGATAATTTTTGTTTCTGAAGTGGAACAGGAGTTTGCTCGTTCTTCCAGGGAGATCTTCAATATATGCTTTTGTAGATTAAGTTACCGGGGTTTACTCCATGCAAGAAATGAAGGAATGAGTAGGGTTAGAACATTGTTCAAGCAAGCACGAGAAAATAAGCACATGCAGGAAGATAAATTATTCTCCAGATCCATTGCGGATGGGGCAAAAACTAATGAGCTGTTGTACTGGAGGAAGATTCAGACTGCTCCACAGAGATATCTTCTAAGGATAAGGATGGAGAGCCACTGGCATCAGTCACCCATGGCAGCTGCTGAGGCTCCATTGTCACAGCTTTTTCAGACAAGGCAAGTGCAGTAGCTGTCAGAAGTGAGTCAGGCACAGTAGCAGGTTTCAGAGCAGTCCCAGGTGAGCCCACAGCAAAGCCAGGCTATTGAAACTCTTGTGGCTTGCACACAGGACAGATGTTCTCCTTAACAAATCTTGTTCATAAAAATGCAACTGCAGTCTTATCCCTTTCATCCTTTCAAAGGCAGAATGCTCTTTTTGCACTGATTTGGCTTCATTGGGAAGTTCTGAGCTGCTTGGCTTCTCTTATACGGGAATTTCTCCTTTGTCACAAACCTCACTGTATTCTTCATGTCCTGGTATCTCAGAGTGTGCCTATGTGAATCAGTGTGGTGCCCTACTTCTTGCTATTTCAACTTTTGTTGCATTTCAGCACAGAAAAGAGATGCTGTGTCAACAGAACACTTCCTCTTCAGCTGCTGGGCTAAGCCCATACAGGTGTGCAGACACACACTCACAGACTGTGACTTGGACAATTTCCAAATAAATTGAGAGGTGAAGCAGTTCAGGGCACAACAGTGAAAGATCCTGGTATGAATGTTAGTGTCCTTTGGTAGTCTGTCCTGCTTCTCTTGTCTCTTTGTATTACTATCAAATATTTCATCACAGGGGAGACACAAGAAGAGGGGGAAGGGAAAGCGATAATGAAATTATCCTGACCCATGGGAAGTGGAACTGCCACAGTGCAAGATAAGCAGTGACCTGGAAACAAGGAGTTCTGAGCCACCCAACCTCTTTTGAAAGAAAACAATTTCTTTGCAATACTTGTGAGGCTTTGTGTGTTGCTACTTGTATATACAAGCTGCAGGATGGAATGAGCAGGAAAGTTCCTGTGTGCCTCCAAGTTCAGAATTCCTTCAGGGCTTTAGCAAAAGCATTGAAAGAAACAGCTGAAAAGCAGTGGGAAAGACCTACTTCTATCTTTGTCTAATCATTCACCACCTCCTGCAATCAAAACTGCAATACAGGCCACAAGTATGGCTGTGAATCACCATGGCTCTTGAGCAGGTTTCTTTTTCTCAGATTTGCTCTTCTTAACGCTTGAGTTGTGGAAGGAATTATCCCACACTTCTGCTCATCAAACGCTTAATGTTTTTGTGTCATTAGAGCTGGATGATGCTCCAGTTGTTAAACATACAATTGCTTTGGAGGCTTGCCCATCGCTAAATTATCTGATTGCAAACCAAGCTTGGTAACTGATGAGCTTTGAAACGATTATCACACATAGCCACAATGCAGCCAATGCATTGGAGTTCCAGTGATAAAGTACCTGTGATTACCATGGGTTTTGTAGTACAGGTGAGGCTGTATTGCCCACACAAGAATAAGGACTGTAATTTTGAATGTGAATCTGATTTTTCCCAGGTGTCAAATGCAGTTTGGCATTTTAAGCAAACAAGACCCTTATGTGATAATATCACTTGGTTGAGACATATTTTGGAGGTCACAAACATGATGTGTTGGCAGAGCCACTAACACAGTAAGCACTAAGCTGTTTGGGAACACCTCTGAGGAAGGCCTGTTTTTTATGGTGATGTGGCCAAAGTGGTTCAGACATCAAAAATGTTTGTGAAAACTAGGTTTGAGTGTGCTAAGCTAAAACCCCAAAGTGTATGTGTGATTTTTTTCCGTGGTTTTATTTACAGAAGGCTTTTTATTAGGCAGATAATCTACTGATCTGCTATTCTCAGATGTCTTCTGATAGCTGTGACACAGGAAATTTTTTTCAGCTTCAGACTCATAGTTTGGCAATGAAATTAATGGGAGAGGGTTCCTGTGTTCCACTGTTTTCATGGACAGTGATGCTTTACAGATGGCCAGCTGAGCAGTGCTTCGTGCGGTTAGCACTGAATGTCCGTTTGTGGCATTTTTGATCTTTGCAGTCTTTCTCTTAGATAATATGTGTGCATAGGGTGGGAAGGGACACTGCAGCATGAGAGGAGGCAGGAAGCTATTTAATATAGCTTTCAAACTTGGCTCCCAGCTGTTTAAACTGTATCTTGGGCACTCCCAGTCCTAAATGCGCTTGAGTATGAAGACAGAAGAGGGGCTTTGGGTGCAGGAGTGTGTGCTGGGGAGAGAAGCTGTCCTGAGGAGGAGAGAACTGTTACCCAGATAGGACCACATCAGCCAGAAACAAAGGGACATCAGTTCTGGGGGAAGGACAGAGGGGATGGGCACAGCACAGAGCTCCTCTAGCACAGTCCTGGGACCAAATGCACCACTCTGTCTCCACATCTGGCCTTTACATGGCACTTCTGAGATCTGTGGCTTCATGCTCAGTTCTGCACTATGTGATGAAGTGTTTCCTTTTACCAGTTTTGCATATGACATATTTTTTTTCCTACATATCTACCCTTCCCCTTGCCACAGAGGAGAACATAGGTTCCCAGTCTGCTTTCTCTCATCTACTTGTTGTTCTGTGTCTTTGGGCACATCTTTTCCTGTGTAAACAGACCTATTTTTTCTTCAGGCTCTAAGACCTCCCATTAATTGGTTGTTCTGGTTACCTTTTTTGATTTCTATTTTAGTAACTATCCTGATGTTGATTATGCTTGTGATTTTGATCTTTATAATAATGTAGTGACTTTCTAGTCTGTAACATCCAAATTGTTATGAGTCCTTTTTCCTTCTGGCTTTTTGGGGAGGCGTGGGCATGGTCCATAGCTGCAGGCAGATCTCAGCTGATCAGGAGAGGGCTGCTTGCCTTGTTCTCACTGCAGCAGCATTCAGACTGGCAGAGCCTCTTCCACAGGGAAAGATGAAGGGGACCCAAGACAAAGCAGGAGGCTGCCCCATGTATAGCTCTGAAATGATGTGGTTTGCTATTTCTTTAGCAATCTCCTAGTTCTTTTTACCCTGCCATCAGTTCGACATGAATGTTTTTAGCTGCATGAATTATCTTAAGAATTGTTAAGGCAAGCGTTACTGTACAGGGATGGGCTGCAGAGCACAAATCTGAATTCCAGCACTGGGAAAAACTCATTCATTTTCCCCACTGTAATTGTATTGAGTTCAAAACAGGTTGTAACATGCTTGTGTTAAAATTGGGCATCCTGTTTCATGTCCTGGTGAATTTTCCTTTCTATTGCGTGCTACTGCAGTTGCTTACTTTATCCTGCTGAAATTTCCTTCCGGAATCCCTTACTGTTGCCTGCGTACGAAGGAGCGCTCTGCAGCTTCTGCTATTTAACATAGACAAAAATAATCTGTTTCCGTTTCTCCTATGCCAGTAACAATAATTACATAAGAGGCTCTCTTCAGTTTTCTGAATGCTTATTGTCTCAGTTTCTATTTTCGTTTGGTTTTGGGGTTTGACGTATCTCAGAACTTTTTGCAATGACTGCAGAAAGGATGGTGGCAAATATGAAATATCTATGCTGAAATTCATCCACGGGTCTTAGAAAATTTCTTGGCTTGTTTTTTGCAGTTAATGCTGATACCAATGTACCTTGGTATTTGGCTTTCAGAATTGTTTGTAACTAAAAAATGGATTTGAATCGGTCTTGGGAGTTTTAGTATAATTAACTGTTTGCTCTTCAACAACCTAATGTGGATTTTGAAATTCCCTGTGTGACAAATTGTTGCCCAACCAGAGAAGTGGCTAATGATGAAAACCATTGTATTTTGGTATTAAGTTGGGGTTGTTCCAAACCCACAGCTTATGCTTCTGTTAATCAAGCATTTTTTGAGTACACAAGCCTTGAATGAAAAAGCACCAGGTGGCCCATTCATCACTTTCCCCACTAAGTTGTTCGAGGAGCTAATGATTTACTTCAAAACACATCAAGGTCATGATCACTCCTAACGGGCCCAGGAATTGGTAAGACATTGATTGTGTATCTTGCCAGTTCCATGCATCCAGTTCCTTGACTAGGCCAGCAGTATTTTAGTATTTTGAGGTTTATCCCACAAGCTTTCCTGCAGATACCTGGCTTTTGCAACATTATGGAAGAAGTGACGGTAGAAAACTGTTGAAGTTAGAGTGGAGATGATTTTCCTGTTACTGATACAGCCGTATCAGAGCGTGTGTGGGTGTTTTATGACATGTCTGCATTTCTCCAAGTGCCCATTTTCCAGTGCAGACATTCCTGTTCTTGTATGTTCAGGAAGGAGGCCTGTGGGTGGGAAGTGGGAGACATGCTTCTGCTTTCCATCGCTTCTTCATATTTGTGCCTCGGTTGTTAAGCTCAGCCTGGCAGCAGCTCTGTGCTGCCACATTCAGAGGTTAAATCATACTCTCTGGGTACCACCCTGGGCAGAAATGCAGAGGAATGAGGCATGTTGTGTCACCAGGGAGACCAGCTCTGTCCCAAACTCACATGTAGCCAAGTAGCTGCTTCTGCTAAGGAAAGGTAAGATTTGTCCTGGGACTTTTAAGTCACAAACATCTGGTGTGGGAAATGAGGAAATGGGGCTGTTCTGCCTTCCCCTGCCTTCTGCCTTTCCATCGATCTCCTCTGAGTTCAGAAAGCATCTGCAGCCAAAGATGTGTGATGGTTAGTCTCACCACCTGCATTCAGATCCATGAGCAAGGAGGATTGGTGTTTAGAACTTCAGCCACAGAGACTGAGCCACACCAATCATGCCAACCATCGTGTGTCTGATGCATCATCTTACTGTGGCTAGTAGAGTGTTTCTGTTCGACATTCATTGTGCTTGGATGCTTTGTTTCTTTCCATTATCTATCTTTAATTCAAGAGGTCTTCAAGTCCTTATATTGCTGAGGCTGAGGAGAGCAGTATTTAACATTCTAAGCAGCACATTTCACACATTTCTTTTGTCTTTGGGAGTGTAGCATTAGAAATGCAGATGGTGGGAGCTGTCAGCCAAGTGCATAGAAGGGAATCAGAAGATTGGAGAAGTTGTTTCTGTGTTTCCCAGTCTTCTACCAAGAGATTTCCCTAGCACCTTGTAAGAGCAGCAAGCCTTGGGGGTGGTGTTGGTGGTGTTTTCCCAAATCCCTTTCCTAGGCAGTCTTACTGATTCAGTTATCCTTTTCTCTGAGAGGTTTTCTAGCACTGCATAATAGCAGAAACCTATACTATTGGGTTGATGCACAGAATTCTCAGGGAACTAGGGACTTTTTCCCCTTGATCAATTTTGTGAGTGCAGCCTGAAGGGATAAATGCACTGACATTAGGGATGTAGCTTGCTAGGCAAGAACTCTTACTTTTCAAAAGGGCATGGCCATTTCTAGCTCCTCTGTGCTGCCTGCTTTCAAGTGTTCTGTTGTTCTTTCACCATCCTGGCTTGAATGGCAGCATTTATCTGTGGTTAAGTCAAATATCAGGTGTCACAGTCCTTTGAAAAGAGGGAGGCAGGAGCACAAGAATGAATTGGTGTTTCCATAGTGTTTTGTAATTAGATGGGGATCAAAAGGGATGTAAGGGAGACAAGTGAAATGGCAAGTGTGGATATCTGGAAGGGAATAAGAGAAGCCAGGGAAGGAAGACAGCAACTGTAATCCAAGGAATAGGTGTAGTGAAAGTCATGACCAATACAGCAGATGAGAAATCATCTAGGTCAGAGTTTCTGGAGGTTGGTGTGCCCTGGCACTCTATTAATTCTTCTCTGAAAGCACTGCGGGCTTGAACTCCATTGCTTGGCCTCACTGTCTGGCCAAGGCTGAAAAAGGGGTAGTATTAAGGTGGATTTTAGCAGTAACATTCAAGATACAGTGATGCCAGGATGCCCTGGCTGAGGTTGGGACCCTGTGTGAGATGTAGTTGAGGTGTAAAGTACACAAAAGTCTTGTACAGATGTGAGTCCCAATGGTATGTGCATAACTGGCATAGAGTCTGTTGAAGAAGAGCACTTGCAATATGAACAGGCTGAGGGTGTCAACAGAAACAAAATATCTTTCTAGAGGGCTGTGGTGGACCACAGATCTGTTGTGGGGTGTGAAAGGTGGGTGTGCAAAAATCAGCAAGAAGATCAAAGGAAAGGGAGCAAAGATCTTGCTCTCCATGGGGTGGTAAGATCTCATGGCCTTGTGGTCTCTCTCTGACCCTCTTTGTGAAAGAACTAACTTGAGAGGGATAGTTCATGAAGTTTCCTTTTCAGTCTTCCTAACTCCCAAAGCCAGAATGAGACAGTCTCAAAACTATTGGCTTCCTGTTGTGTTTTTTTTTCCCCCCCTCTGAAGCTGCTGCCAAATTTCCGCACTTTGGGTGAGTTCAGTTGGAATGCCACAGACATGATCTGAATCTTCCCATCCAAGATCTTCCTTCCCAAAGAAGGGTCGCTGTTTTTTCACATCCTTACTTTGCACCACCCTTCAAGACAAGAATAAACATCCAGTGCTTTCCTTCCCAGAACAGAGGTACTTTTAATGTTCTGTTTGTCTGATTTTCTGTTCCCATGCAGTATTTTTGTCCATTTCTAATACTGGAACTCTAGAGAGTCCCTTGACCGTGTTAGCAGACACCATCTGGACTTTAATGACTGTGAAAGTTCAGGTTGGCTCTCTGCCAACAGCCAAACCTCACAAGAAAGATTCCTCCCTCTCCCGAAACGNTCCCCCTCCAGCTTATATACACCTGATTACGTAAAGAGATGGGATGGAATACTTCCTAGATTTTGACCCTGGCTACTAAGGAAGGCCTACAAAAACAACCCATCACAATGCCCATGGAGGAGCGTGTGAAATGCCGTGTATATTGCAGCAACACAGAGCCTGGGCTGATCAGCCTAAGATCTCCAATGCTCTCTGCTGAGATCTGTGATGTAAATGGGGGGGGAAATGCAGCTAAATTTCCTGAATTTGTAATTAAAAAGCAAGTGATTCATCAGTTTGGTCTTTCAGGTGAGGCAGTGAGAGCTGGGTAACCTGTGCACTGACGGCACCGTATGTCTGGATGTCAGGACCACCAAGCACAGAGAGCTTTGCATGAGCTCTGTGGGGCTGTGGGGGCACGGCCTCTCCCCTGCCCATGCAGTGCTGCCCTGGGGACCACAGAGCTGCCAGACTCAAAACTCTCCTCCCCAGCCCAATTCTTCTGTTTGCTCAGGTGGATGCTCCAGTCTTGTGCTGTGTTTCCCCATAGCCTGCCGAGTACATTTCCACTTTGTAGAGATAATACATAAAGTGTTAGAGAAGCATCTGCTTGCCTTGGAAAAGGGGTTTTTTGATTGGCCAGGTGCAGCTGTGTTGTGCAGCCTGTGCATAGGATGTAGTTTTTGACACAGTACATGCTAATTTGGTTTACCATGTTGTTTTGGAAGCAGGAGGCTGTGACAGTAGTTTGGTGCTAGTGCTGTACCAACCTGAACAATGTAAAGGAGAGAGAAGTGGTTTGTTGGTAGAGGGGACTACTTTTGTGGTTTATCATCACGTTTGCTAAAAATACTAGGACAGCAAAATTATCTAGGGTTTTTTTGTTGTGTTATATCCTACTATATTAATAAACTATAATGCTGGGAGGAGTCACAAATTAAAGAAAAACACGAGAGTAAACACAGGTCCTGGTTAGAAAGATTAGTTTCAGCAAGGACCTATGAAGTCCGAAGCCCAAACTTGTTTTCTATCCAGATATGCCTTTGAACTGTACAATGTGAGCCTCATTGTTTCTCTTGGATGCATTGAGACCAAAATCAGACCAGCTCTTTCAGAACTGATTGGTGCTGCTGTACACTTGTAAGAAAGAGCTGTTTGCCTTAGTGAGAGAGGTGGCTTGCTGGGAATACCCATGGTGAGGTTAATATTGCTTTGGTCTATCATAGTCTTAGATCTACTCACCACACAACCTCTGGAAAGACTCTGGATCCTGGCCCTTACATGTAGATGGCAGGTGGAAAGGAAAACTGTGGCACAAACAGGAGGTGTTGTCAGTACTAAAGGTAGGTTAGGATGGCATACAGAAGCTGCTGGCTGACCTTACACTGAAGTGAGAGAGTGTCTGACTGTGGAGACGGGGCATAGGATTTCTGCCAAAAACATAAGAACCTTGGGCTTCATTTCCATGAAGTACAAAGCTACCATAAAGAACATTAACACACCTCCCCAGCTGAGCAAACACCCCAAGCAAGGGTTAATCTAGAACCTACATGGAGTGCAAGGACAGAATGAATATCTAAGGAGCCCCACATCACGGTGACTGGTCATGAATAAAAAGTTGAAATAAAACATGGAAAGAGAATGAGTAGTGAAGGGAGGAAAAAAATCAGCCTCATAAACAGAAGGGAAACAGCAGGAGGAAGTAGAGATGATGTGCTTGAAGGAAGCTGTGTAGGTTGGGGTATGGCCCAATCCTGAACTAATGCCTTAACGCGGTTTTCAGTAAGGATGATGTATAAGGTCAGAGTCCGTAGTGAAAATGTGAATGTGGTAAGGGAAATTTAACATCTGCAGTGGAAGCAGAATTTAGGCTAATGAGTATGAAAATACAATGGTCCCTGAGCAAGCTCTTTTCCTGACTACTGAAAGAAATGGTGCTGCAATTGCAGATGGATTTTAAGATTTATTTTTTTTAATTAATCTATAAATTTGGAAACAGAGAAGCTGCAGATAGAGTGCTTATCTTCAAAAATGGGACTCCACCCTGACAATTTATGCATTTCCTAGTTTTCTGCTAAATGTATGAACTCTTGACATGCAAGAGCAAGGATCACTGGGGATGGGAAGGGAGAGGAAGGGAATAAAGATGAAATCTTCACAGACACGAGGTCAGTCATTTCAGAAATACATTATTCTGTTTTGCAAAAAGATGAATAACTCCTTAAAGACCAAGAGTCAAGTAAAACACTGATCCATAACCTCATAAAGATCTTCCCTTCAATGGTGGAAATAATAATGGGAATTACTAGACAATGATAGACTAAGGCAGAGACACACCAGGAATACTGAAGTTAGGACTATTTATTGAATTTGTTATATTCCTTGGTTATGTAGATATTTGGCCATGAAGCTTGCAAATGACACATCTGGAATTAATGTTGTTACTGTGGAGGAAAAACTGATTAGATGTTCCTTTGATGTGAGGTTTGAAAGCAGTAACATGAACTGTCCAGCTGATTTTTTTAAGAGAAAAGGAGAGAGAACTTTGGCAATATCCTGAGAAGTTGTTCCTGAGAGAGGGTGGAGAAGGAGAGAAAAGGATGGATTGTTGTTGTGACTCAGAAGTAAGACGACCTTACTTATGCATCAGACCTGAAACTTCTAATAGAGACAAATAAGCATTAGTATAATTATAGAAGCTGTTTTTAAGATCTCTTTGGAAGTATTGTATACAGTTTTGATCCTTGGTATTTAAAAGAAAATGAATAAATTAACTTGAGAGCTGCAAAAGGGATTCCTGGGATGGCCAGGTCAACCTTTGGAGATTAGTTTTAAGATGAAAAGTGGAGAGTTTTTGTTGATTAAGCCTAACAGTTAGTAGATTTACAAAACACACCAAGTTTCTCTATAAACATATGAAGAGGGAGCTTATGTTAGTTTAAGGTTAATTCTGAGTCCAAAACTACTAATTTATGAGTAGATCAAGTTGAAAATTACCGGAAGTTTAGGAACTATGCTGAACAGCTTTTTGGGTAACTTGTGGGATTGCTTCTATATGGACACAAAAGAGGAGGTTATTTTAGGGTAAGGGGTGGAAATTTTAATGGTACTAATCCTTGGTTTACCAGGGGTGTAAGTAGAAGGAAAGGGATGGGAGAGTATTTATTAGTATCTGCTAATCTTTGCTAATATTGATCTTCTGTTACTGCTCTGGGATTTTGTTAGCCTTGCACTGAGGTGAGGGCGTTTTGGTTTTCTCCCCAGTGCAAGCTGATTTCTGCTTCTGGGGTTTTTTGCCTTCCCACAAGTACCAGATATGGGTCACCACTGGAGTCACAAGGACTATGTGAGGCGTGCTGGTTCTTCTGCGCAGTCGGGGGTTCTGGTGCTCAGTGGGCTGGTCTTACTCATGCACTTCTCATGTGTCAGCCACATTTCAGAAGAAAAAGGAATTTTTTTTTTTCTGTGAGACTGGCAGTGACTGCAGTGTGGAGCACAGCCTTCTCCGAGCCACTGGCAGGGAATTTCACCTGATAAATTTCCTTCTGATGCCAAACAAACAGAAAACACTTTTTGTTTCTAAACATCTCTTACCTGGTGACTTGCAACAAGCTTCGGTAACAGCAGGCCAGTTTTTTGGTTAATAATAGGAATGGGGACTGTTTCTTGGAAACTCATCATCTGAAAATGGTGGGGGAAAAAAGAGGACTCAGGTCTGTTAAAGATTTAATACAGTTGCGTAGGAAGCACATTCAGCTCCTGGCTTCATCACATGCAGTCTTCCTATTTAAAAGATTTCTTATGTTCCCTCTCTATTTCCTGAGAAAGAGAGAACACAAGAAGCAGTGCTGAAACATACTGTGCATTCCTACTTCGTCATTGTATAAACCCCTGTGCAAATTACTTTTTTTTTTTTTATATATAAAAAAGAACAACTATGTGAAATAAAAAAATAAATTATACTTCGAGG
This sequence comes from Scytalopus superciliaris, assembly GCA_013400415.1. Classification (NCBI taxonomy): domain Eukaryota; kingdom Metazoa; phylum Chordata; class Aves; order Passeriformes; family Rhinocryptidae; genus Scytalopus; species Scytalopus superciliaris. The sequence goes on from VXBX01007492.1 coordinate 496,705, forward strand.
ACCTTTGTCACTGGAGTTTCAAGTTCGTATATAGAACACTTCCCCCTTGCTAACTTGTCAAATACAGACTTGAAGAGAAAGGCAGCACTTCAAGAAGTTATTTAAGCAGATGATAAAAATCAAAATTTAATTATTTTCTCTGTGTTCTATTGTACATATTTGAGGCAGACCTACTTTCATGTGTCTATCTATGACTAATGGCCTTATTGCACTATGTGAAATAGTTGGCACAGGATACAAATAATCATAACAAATTGCGCAGGACAGTTGTGCAATAATGCAGAAAGGCAAGAAGGGCTGCAGAAAATTCCAACCCGTCCCTAGGCTTTTATTGAGATGTTGCTAAAACTTCAAAATATGTATTTTCTTATCATTTCATCTCCCTTGGATGTGACCTTTTCTTACCCTGAAATCAAAGAGAAGTGTCTTATAGATAAAAAAAAAGAAACAAAAAAAGCATGATTTCCATGTGATTCAAATTACCTCATTGTTCAGATGAGGGAAAACACGGCTATTTTGATTAAGGATTTGTGTGCATTTTGCTGACTCTGGCAGGTTAACTCTGGTTGTCTGCCAGGTGCCCACCCTGCCATACTCTCCAGCCACCACCTCCATAGGACATGGGGAGAAAATAAGCTGAAAGAGCTCATGGATCAAGATAAGAACAGGGAGATAACTCACCAATTACTGTCACATGCAAAGCAGACACGACCTCAGAAGTACTCGTTTCATTTATTTATGGTTAATTACAGAATAAGACAGCGAGAAATACAAATCAAATTGTTAAAAATCTTCCTCCCGCCCCCCCTTTTCCCAGGCTCAGCTTTACTTGACTCTTCTCCATCCCCAACACCCACAGAGACCTACAGGGGGGTGGGGAATAAAAGTTATAGTCAGTTCATAACACCCCATCTCTGCCACTCCTTCCTCCTCATGCTGTTTCCCTTCTCCAGCATGGAGTCCTTTCCATGGGCTGCAACTCTTTAAGAATTGCTCCAAGTGTGGATCCTTTCTATAGGGTGTAGCCCTTCAGGGAAAGACTCCTCCAGAGTGGGTGTATGTCCCCCAGCATGCATTCCTGCCAGAAAACCTCCTGTGCGGGCTCATCTCTGCGGGCTGCAGGTCCTGCCAGTCCTCTGGGTGCTGCTTCATGGTGCATCCACCTGTTCTGGCTTGGGGTCCTTCATGGTGGCAGACCACCCACTTCACTATGGTCTTTAAGGAAATCTCTCCTCTGGCACCTGGAGAACCTCCTCCCCTCCTTCACTGACCTTGTTGCATTCAGGGCTCTCATATTTTTCTTACTTATCCCTCTTGCAGTTGCTGCGTAGTGTTTTTAACTCATCCTTAAATTTTTTTTATCACAGAGGCACCACCAGCACTGCTGACATGCTCAGCTTTGGCTGGTGGTGGATCTGTTTTGAAGATGGCTGGAACTGTGTCCAACACGGGGACAGCTGCTGCACCCTTCACTCCAAAGCTCTCTCACCCCCAAGGCCCACCCTGCTGCCATGAGGCTGACCACTGTGCCTCCACCAAGAAGTCATTAAGTTTAGACTCCCTTTGGCAATGCAAAGGTCCCCATGTGAGCTGCTGGTGCTGTCCTGAACTGCACCAATGTTTCTGCAGTCTCTGTTACGTGCTGCATTGTAGCTGTAAAATGCTCCTACCCACTCTGAGAGACAAACACTTCTTTAACCTTTATTTCTAAAGTCTGTCAAACTAGTGTCCTTAGGAAGGTCCTTACAAACTCCATTGCAACTGCCTGAGCTTTCCCTTCCTTAATGGGGAGCAAAGTCTCATCTCTATTTTCAAACTGAGGATATGCCCAAGTCTGCTACCTCTTCTCTCCTACAAGCTATTCCTGCTGCTCTCTTTGCCTGTATCTCTTCCTCCCATCCTAGGGTTACCCTGAAACACATGCTTGTTTCTGCTCCTGCATCAGGTTGATCCCAATGAGCAAAGCAAGCTGGAAACCTGTGAGGGCTCCAGCAATAAGAAGGTCTGAGAGCACTAAATGAAGGTTTTATGATAAGGAATGAGAAATGAGTCTGGCTTTCAGGCACATTAGCTCTGCTGGATAGGTCACTGAGGACATGCCCATGCAAGTGTCACACCTTTGCTCCAGCTGACCAGCACACGGAACCTTACCTTGTGAGGAAAGCCAGGGATGGAGATGGGCTGGAATGGGGCAGAAATATAAATGCTGAAACCAGGTGCAAAGGCACAACCAGCATATCTCTCAGCAACCTTCAACTGCAGGAGGGAATGTTTCCCCTGAAAGCTTCCTAGATGAAGCAGATGTCAGCCAGTATAAGCTATGACAGCTCTGCTGAGGCTGTTGGAGAGAATCTGGTTCTGCAAGTTAGAATTGCTGGGTTTTTTAAATACAAATCTTCTGTCTTGATAAGAGTAGTCTCATCAGAGAAAGAGAATTTTTTAATACCATCTCACTGATGACCCTGAGTCAAGTAATCTCTTTGTGGCCAGCAGTACTGGGAATAAAACTTTTGAGACACATGGGATACAAATGGAATAAACATTCCCTGGCACAAATTTCTTGCTTGATTCTGAGAGCAGCTCTAGGCTTGTGGGAATCTCAGTCCTAGGTATGGATAAAAATGTTACTGTTTAATCAGGATCTGCCACAGTCTCCTTGATGGATCCCTTTGTTACTAGCCAAAATGGCATTTTAGAATAATGGCTCACCACTGCATCAAATACCACCTGCCTAAACTAATTAAAAGTCTTATATAAGTACATTTAAAATTTAACGTTGATAATTTGTATTTGATGGGTTTGAGCCATAAAAGGCAAGGTGAAACAGGGAATTTGGTCACGTCCACTTGGTTTTGTTTCAGAGCCACCAGCCTTTTAAAAATAAAACAAACCCAAATGAATGCTCTGAAAAGGCTTAAAAATACAAGGTGATTTCCAATTTCCGTTGGGGTTTTTTATTCCGCCTCTTTTATGTGCTGTCCTGCAATCCAAGTCTTAGTCATTATGTGACAGAGTGTGAAGTATTTGAGACATTTTCATGCTGAATAAACCTAAGACCTGAGATTTAAACATAGAAAGCTTCTATGTTTGAAGTGTGGTATGTTTTTCTCTTTCAGTACTGTTTGTGAGTCTCACAATCACTTGTTCTGCTGTTTGATGCTGTTACCTGTTTTGGTCATAAGCTTTCATAAGCCGAAGGAGTGGGTCATTTGTGGAGTTTTGGTGGTGTCCGATTCTCACGTGTAGTTTCAGAGAAGCCATATGATAGGATTCGTTATGTTCCTCCATTCACTATCTCACCAGGATCTGAAAGGGGAACCACACAGGCTATATTGCTGAAGCTGCTAATTTTTCTGTGTGGCCTAAGCAGTAAATCTCTTCTTGGAACAAGAACTCTGACGTAAATGAAATATAGCCAACTGAAAGGATACCTGTGCTAACTTGAATGCAAATGGTGGGCCACAAGCAAATGCCTCCCCATAGGAGTAACTCTTCCTGGCTTGTGTGCTGTTTCCACTCTAGGTGAAAACCTGCAGGGGTCAAAAACCCATCCCTGTTGTCACTGGCAGTGATGATCCAAAAGTTACCCCTCTTGGCCCTGTAGTACCATATTTGTGGCTCACGGCCGTCCTGTGTTTGAGCGATACATCCACACTTAGTTGTTGCAAATTGCTGTGGGCTTTGTTTGTCGAGGAAAAACGACATTGAATGCCAGGTTGTCCTGGTGGAAGGAACTATCAGTGGAATTTTTTTGCATTCTTTGAAATGATCCTTGTAGGGCTGATTCAGGGAATGAGAGAGGTGAAACTTTGACATTTGGCTCTGCAAATGGTTTGAGGAAGAAGGATTCTCCTTGATGAGGTGATATTTTTGGATTGGAGTAAGCCCATGCTAATAGGACAGACTATTTAAACTACAAGTGAAAGAGGCAGCTGCCACTTCACATCTAGAAAGGTGTCATCAGTGTTTGGGTGTGACATTGGGGTTTTGGGTTTGAGTGGACGTGGGTGTGGCGTTAAGTATTCTGATTTAAAATTTAGTCTAATTTTAGATGCCTGAGTATCAGGTATTTAGCAAAAAGTGGAGTCTAAGAATGAGTCTTTACTTTGTATGTGAATTAGCGTCTACACTTAAAGCTGAGCTAAATAGAAAGAGCACAGGTAGGGTTGTTCTATAAAGAGGCCAACTGAAACACGGCTAATAGTACAGACATGCAAATAGTCCAAACCCAGTAGCTGGAAGCACTGGACAGCATGTGAGGCTACATGGGAACTATGATGCTGGTGAAAAAGCATTCCTTAGTTGGTCTTATGGTACCTCACAGCAGATAACAGCTGTGTGGTCAAAGAGAAATATGCACAGAGAGAAATTTTTGGACATGGTAATGAAATAGTAACCTATCCACTTCCTCTGGTAAAAAAAATATCCTTCCTGCTCAGTATAAATCAAAGATGATTTTTCTCTTGTTTATAAATGTTAAGTAAGCAGTTCCTTGTGCACAGTAAGAATCTTTGTGAAATATGTCAGATTAATATTGATACTCCCAACACTCCAAAAGAACTGAAAATTAAGAGTAGCAGTGGCTGCTGTCCAAACAACAAATTCAATGCAGAAAGCTCTGTTAAATACCTCATATTGCACCTGTGTGTTAAATTACTGTAAAGATTGATGAGTCAAGTATTCCCAAAGCAGGAAACATAGCCCTACAGCTGTCTTTGCAGATTTGGCTTGGTTCCTGTGCACAGAAATCAGGGCAAGTTTTGTTCACTTGTTATACTCTTGCTCTATTTTCCCATGGTCCAGGACCTTGTGGCTTTTCAAGGCAAGGATGATGGTGTTCCTCCCTTTTTTTTTTTTTTTTTCTCCCCCCCGGTTGGAGTGCAAAATGACCTCTCCATCTAACCTGCAGCTATGGATCTGTGTAGCTGTAAAAATCAGCCCAGTATTTCAAGTCAGAGAATGAGGAATATACAATTAGCAGCTACTTTTAAAATATTTGAGGCTTGTTATTTGTTTAAGAAATATGCTGTCTGTGGAGGGGTAAAACTAAAATAATCAAACTGTGCTTAAGTAATTTCTCTGTGAGTCTACTATGAGCTTGGAGTCCGCCATTCTGTGCCCCATGTATGTCCCAGTTTCTGTAGCAAATGCAGCAGAGCTCAGAGAGACTAGATTTTCCTCTCTTTCAGGGTCAGATCTGCCCCTAGTAGATGTATTTGCTGTGCAGAAAATGAGATCTGGTGTCCTGAGAATGTGCTATGGCATATCATGGTGTACATGCACACAAATGACTAGAATTATAATTAGCATTTGCAAAGCAGTTTGCATTCTGATATTTCCTAAACTTTGAATACTTAGGCTGATAACACAAAAATAGTGTCTTTTAAATTTATTTTGTACCCCTGTGATAATGGGGGTTAACATGGAAAGAGAGACAAAACAGGACTTAGGTCCTGAAGCGCTAATTAAATAGAACTATGGTGTCCAGTTCTCACCTGAAACTCTTTTTGTGCCGTCTTCCTGTAACATGGAGAGGCAGAGTCTGCCTGAGCCACTCTCCAAACTAGAGGTGCTCCAATCTTCGCTTGGGTGTGTGGCCAAGGTGGCTGAGCCTGGACAGCCCTCAGCAGCACAGGTGCTGCACTGCTCCCTCGCAGTCCTGGAGTGGAGGAGGACCTGCCTCTGGGTCACACTGTCTCCAGGGGGCTTTATTCAGCACATATTTTCTGGACCTTGAAAGAAGAAAATTTTGGCCAATTGAAGAGACAGCAGTCACATGCCTGTGGTAAAAGAGAGCAGAGGCCCTCTTTGGCTGTCACCTCTCTTCTGGAGAGGGCAGAAGGTGAACAGGAAAGCTCCAAGAAAACACATCTCCAGTCCAGGGCCTTTTCCTCATCTGTGGGTGCTTTTGTTGCCGCTGTGTGACAGCCACAGTCATTCAGAAGAAATTGTAGTCCACTTTAAAATGTTTTCCTAGGAAAACATATGAGATAGATTTACAGAATCCCTTGTTTATGTGCTTTGCTCATGTTGTTCAGCCACGTGGAAACAGATCCACTTAAATACATAGGAGGAAAAAACAGGGACTTCTCACTTTTTCCAAGCACACAGCCATAACAGACCACGCACAAAGGGTCGTAATGGTAACACATTGGATGTGCTGAAAAGGAGACCCAAGCACTGCTTTGAAGGGACAAACCACGTGAATGTCTTTATCAGAAGGGATTTGCATCTTCTCAAAGCAGCCTGAAGTTTCCACTCTGCCAGTTTTGAGTGCCACAGGAAGGTCATGCTCTGTCAAAGATGTGGTCTATGTTGATTAGTGTTATCCAAAAGGGATTTATGGCTAGGATTACATCTTCTGCACATTCCCAGCTACACCTGAAATTTGGACATTCATGTTCTTTGCATGTTCCCATATTTTCTCTGTCTCCAAACAAGTGAGATAAAGATCTTCGAGGGGAAGGTGGACAGTGGGTGAATAGCCATCACCATATTGCTAAAGTGCCGGTTCAGGAATCAAGGCAGAAGTACTATAACACCAGACCTGTTCCAACTCATCTGACTTCATGCTAGTCACTTAACCATGTTTGTTTCCCTGGAGGCTGGGATGTGAATTCCCCTTTTCTGTACATAGAGCAGTTCAGCTGGCAAGGCATTTGGGGAAGGGAGTTCATGTTTATGCGGTATCAGTTACCACAGGCCCTTTCATTGAAATGGCATCAATAAAGAACTAGTGGTAGAAGAACTAGGGCAAAGGCTGCTAAAAAGCAGGATCTCTCCAGGCACATCAGGAACTGTTCCACCAGTGCCATAAGTAGCCAAGAGAGCAGGAAGACCTCACAAGGTGAGACTTCAATGATGTGTTTACCCCACAAGTAATGCTCAGATGAAGTATGCAGGAGAATTCCAGTAATGGAATAGTGGTTTTCTGAACACTCTTTGTAGAAATGTCTCCTGGTCTCAGTTCTGATCTTATATTAATAGCATCTGCCCAAGTTCATCATGGTAGAGTCAGATTATGTCCATTTTGGGATGCATGCAGGGCTGCAGTACTCCAGTAGGATTCCAGAAGAAATCATCACAGTAAACTGAACCATATTGTTATTGCATTTCTTTGCTCATTCAATTAAGAGTAACAACTCATAAAAAAATAGTCAAGACTTCGACCTCAGGGGTGTTCTTAAATTCCAACCCCTAATGAAGTCATCCAAATAAGCTGTCACCATAAAGCTTAGGATGGTCATTGCTAAGGGTGGAATAGTCTCCTCAGCCCCCACATATGAAAAGGCCGGATGATTAAGAAGGAGATGTTACTGAATTGGATTGAAGTCCTCAGTCTCGCTCCACTTACGTAAGAATTACTATAAACAGTTAGAGATAAACTGTTTATATGGATTTCCCCACCGAACGATATTAGTATATGACTGGGCTTGTGTTTTCAATGTCAAGGCTGTTGTGCAACCACTGGAATTTCAGTACACTAAAAGAATCATATTTAAAAAACATACATATAAATATGTTGGCAGCCAGGAAAGTATTTCCTTTTATCTCTTCATCAATGGTGAAAACGATTCATTTTGCTTCACTTATACACGTGCATATACTGCAGACTGGCTTATAAAATCACTTATTAGTATATGTTCTGGTTCCTGGATATTCTCCCTTTCCTTGTCAGTAGCCCAGCTGTGTGTTAGGGTTGAGGTCTGTGCTTGGCCAATGCCAAGCCAGAAGGGTTTGGATGTCCTCCCTATGACTGAAGCCTGAAAGTCTTGAAAGCCTAAAGTGCCTGGTAGCATTTTCATGTTCAGAATAAACAAAATCCATAGTGATTTGGATCAAAATCTGATATAGGTGTGGTCCCTAGGGTACTCTTTTTTCAGTGCTTTGTCAAAATGGTTTTGCCATCTCTGCTGATCCTGTACAGGTGCTGTCCCATCTTGGAGGTAGGGGCTCCATCCAAGAGAGGGGATAAGCAGGACTGAGTTTTTATGAGACTCACCTAATGTCTTGTACCTCTGTTGTCTGATGTAGCAGCTTCATCTAAGCACACTCTTTGTGGATGAGAATCAAAGCAAGGTTTCTTATGCCTGAGCATCAGTTGGGTCCTTCCAGAGAGGATGGGAGCATTTTCACTGTGGTCTCCTGGGTACCTGCTGCCACTGCCAGGCAATATCACAGCATCCCGTGTACAGCACTGAGGACCACCAGGTGGGAGAGAAACAAGATCTGTTCTTTATGCAGTGTGAGGAAAAGCCCGTAGCACAGGGGTTTCAGTTCTTTGCCCCTCGCTGACTTCTGTCTTAGTTGTCTAGGCAATTATCTCCAGTGAAAGGGAAAGGAAGCTTGTTGATAGCTGACTTCTCTGGGTCTGTCTCTGATGTCTTCATCAGTAAACTGAGCAGTTCTTCCAGTGACTCTGGCACAAAGGAAAATAACACAGAGCAGCTCTATGGCATGGGATTGAGACATTGTTAAGGGAGAAAATGCACATATATATGTATGAATCCAAAGTGAATGTAAGTAGGGGAGAATGCAGATATGTTTGTGAGTGGCAGGGCTAGAACTGAGTGTCTGCAGGTCTTTTGAAGTCTTCCAGCCCCACAGAGCCTCTCTAGAGGGGTGAGAAGACATTTCCTTGCAGGGTTTTTGTTGCAGATACAGAGCAACAAAAGGAATTATTCTGAAATCAATGTGAATGTTACTATTAAATGTTCATCAGTCTTCAGGCTGTAATGTGGGCTTCAGGGAGCAGTATTTTAACAATAGAGAGATAAATTCCTGCTTTCACTGACAGGCAGTCAACATGTGGCTGAAGAACAAATTTTGGTAAGTGTTCTAGATTACCAGTATTTGCTCCTATGATATGTTTCTTCACAGCCTACTAAGCTACTGAAAATTATCTTTTCCATATAAATGGGAACATGAGACCAAAAGACATATGTATGCTTAGAATAAAAAGATTGTAAAAGTGTCAAATTTCCAGAAAGGATTTCCACACCAGTTACATGGAAATGCTGTTAATTCTTTAGGGCTAGAAAGAGTCTTAAATCAGGCTGCTTCTCTGCATGCATCCCTGTATCCTCTGTACTGCCAACAACCTCTCCACCTATTTTGCACAGCTGAGTTCCAAATTACTGCAGTTGTGAGTTGAAAGGGATGACTAGTACAAGAGAGAGATCAGGAAGTGGCTTAAACTCCACCACACAGGACAGTGTAAGCTCCAAGTTCTGGAAGAGTTTCTGTCTGTTTTCAACAGTAGAAATCCAAGCACAAACTCCAGGTTGATGGAAAAAGTAAGCTTTGTTCATCTTACTGCCTATTGAGCTGCATGGCTATATTCATCCAGCAAGAGCTGTAAATACTGGCAATACATGGAAGTAAGTTTTGAATAGCTATCCTTTCTCCTGAAAAGCAAATACTGAAAAAAGGAGGATTGCAACTGCAGTTTCCATGGTCCAAAGCTTCCCGCATGTCCCAAAGGGAAAGGATTCAGCCCTCTCTAATTCCTCATTGTGCACTGTGAGATTTTCCAGCTTTTTCTTGAAGAATGTTCCAAACAAGACTCATTTTTTATGGAGTCACCCCTGGTTTTCATTCCCACTAGCTTTTCCATAGTCCCTTTTCAGAGAAATATTTTAACACATACCCAAATTTCAGCTCTGCTGCTCAGGCTGATGCTTGAATGAACAGCCAGTTCGTCAGGTGCTGTGAGGTGTTTCTGCTTGTGGTCCTGATCTGGCTAAGGAAGGGGAAAGAAAAAACACAAAGATGAGTTGCAGTAGAAATCTGCAAAAAGGCAGAGTGTGAAGGGCTGCCCTGCTCCCACTCTGACTCTTTCTCAGATTAAAGACTTCAGTACTCCAAGAAAGCCACCTAACTTTGTAAACGGGGCTGCAGAGGCCTGTTGGGATTCACTGATTGATTGCTGAGGATTTGTTTCCTCATCTATTCAAAGCCTTTGTCTTGACTTTCTGCTTTGGTCTCCCTTGTGTCAGAGACTACCTGTCCCTGCTTCACTTCTCTTACCATGGGTGTAGACTTGCTGTATGTGAAGGGAATGTTTAGAAGGGTCCTTCCCTTCCGTGGGAAGAATTTTCAAGGACCCTTTAGGAGAAGGGCTTCACATACAATTAACTTGATCTGTAAACCTTTTAAAAATTTGAACCTAATGGGCATCAAAAGCCAGTGGTCTTACTCACCCTGCCTGTGAAATGAAAGTTCAGGGATCAGCCTTAGATCTGGAATTTGAGAGCTCTTCTCAGCATTCAGCTCCAGATACACAGTTATGAGTAACAGTTGAAGGAATTTGTTTTTTTTCATGGCTGACATTTTTTCCAAGACCTCTGTAAATTCCTGGGCTGCGGAGATGAGCACAAAAGTGGGTAAAATTGGAGCTTGCTGTCATATACCTCTCTTCACCACATCTTGTAACACTTCCTCCATGCATCTCAAAAGTTTTTTGAAGTTAAATTCATAACACAGTCCATAGCAGGGAACTCTTAGATGTTTACTTAAAATTGTTAGTAATTTTTACATGGTTTACTTGATCTTCTATTGCTGCTAGTCTCAACTGTTCAAAAATCTTGAGAAAGACCTTAAATACTGTGGAAGCATCTATAAAATCTGAAGAGTAATAGAAGCAAAATGTTTAGTTTCTGTTATCTTGGATTTTTTTGATACCTTGTTTTATTTTTATTTTTTATTTCACTTTTTGTCCAAAACCCCTCAGGAAAAGAGCTTTAACTGAAATGTACATTTTTGGTAGCTGGTGCTGTGGGAAAGCCACTGGCAAGGCTCCTGATTAAAGTTTTGTGGCACTTTTTGAAGAGAGGAGAGTGAGCTGTCACCATTGCAGGAGAGTTAAGATGAGGGAGAGGAGGAAGCACTGGGAGCAGAAGTCTTGTTCACAGAGGAGAGTGCATCAACCATCCATCTCTTGGAAATGTCTGAAGGGCTTGGCTGACCCAAAGCCTTCCAGCAGGAAAGATAAATGTCAGAGAACCTACAAGGATGGAGCTGGGGGAAGGGGTGTTGCCTGTGACAGCAAGAAGTGAGCTTGGGGTTGCAAGATGGAACAGCACCCAGCTCTCACCTCTTACAGTATCAAGTAACATAGCACTTTGTGTGATTTTATACTAGGAGTGAGTCATACCCCTGTGACTTCCCTTCAGTGACTCTTCTGTGAATTGTTTACTTTACAAAGGCAGGATGTGTTGCTTCCAAATCCTTCCTACTTCTTCAGATGTTTGCCAGAAGGGTAGGCAGCATGCTGGCCATGTCAGCAGATGCCTTCTGCAGCGGCATGGCAATGCCATGAAGAGGTTCCTCCCAACACCAGTTTGTAGCTGAGCCCTTGTTCTGTTTACCAAATGGTTCAGAACCAAATGTGTTTTCTGCGCTGTGCATGAAGCCTGTGGTGGTGGCAGCCAGTGGCTGCTCTGCAGGCACTGACAGCTGAGGCGCTGTGGGATCTGTGTGGGGATGGCATGAAATCAGAACATCTTTTTCACACATTAATGTTGTATGTAAAAGGGAAAAAGTGTTGTTGCGGGTTTTCGTCTCAGATGAGATGAAAGGTGGGCTTTGCCAAATTTGTGCTGGAAGAGCCATTTGATGCAAAATCCTATTTTAAAAGAGCTGAAGCAGAAATGGATTTTACTCCTGAATTTGAGAAAATCCAGGGACCCATGTCACTGGCAGGTGTCCGAGGAGGTCAGAAGTGGAGGGTGGGCACCATGCTGGCCAGCCTGTTAGCACTGCTGGAGGCTGTGCCACAGCCACATCTCTGACATTTGGAATCTATTTTGTTCTTTCCGCTTCTGGGATATGGGATGTTCTGGGACTGAGTGTATTGTTTTCATCAAAAAAGGAAAAAAATTGTTAGGAATTGACTCACATGTGTCACTTTCTGGGTTATTTCCTCAGTGCTCTTACGGTCCGCGATGAGCATGTTTGGTTTATACCTTCTCCTGAGTCTCATGGTCAATTCTCACATCTGCTTGTCTGCACTTGTGGTGACCCTGAGGAAATCACACCATCTTGCATTGCCCTTCTTTCCTAACCCTAAACCACTGATAATACTTTCTTCTTCTCTAAGTGATAGTTTGCCTATTAGACTAAAATCTGTGAATGACACTGTCTTTTACTACAAGAAAAGTGCTGTGCCCAGCACAATGGACTTCTGGAATTGGGAAGTACCAGAGCACAGAGAAAGCTGGATGTGGATGTTTTTTCACAAAACATCTGCTAGTGTCACCTCACATGGTAAGGCAACTCTTGGTGTGCCTGGGAGGTGAGAAAGCTGTGTATGATACAAGCCCTTCTCTAATTCAGGAGAAGAGAGCAGGAAACTCAAGTGTTGTGCCTCAGCTGTCCCATCAAATCTCCACTCAATTGTGAAATGAGGGATAAGACCACCACAAGAACCTGTTTCAGTCACCTAAAGAGTGTTTAGGGGAAATATAACTGTAAATGCAGTTGTCACTCTGCAGGGATTAGAATAACAAAATTCTCCACTGGTTCTCTCGGCAGATTTTTTCAGCAGTTTTAAATTTCTCATACACTCATCTGTAGAGCTGAAATTACCAGTGCAGTATTTGTGGTGCCAGATTGAATTTATTTCCTGGAAAATTTCCACTGAGACAGTTCATTTTTGCCCAGAAAGCACGGGTTATGTTGTTCAGACAAAAGGGTTTCCAGAGCACCCTGCTGTGGTAGTCACCCTCCTTCCAGGACCAAAGCCAGCTTGCTTAGCTCCCAAATCTGAAACTGCATCATCTTATTGCACTGAGTTGCAGAAATCTTGAATACTGGAAGTTAGAACTGAAATTGATGAGAGTTCTGCTTACACAATAGAAGCTACTCTGTAAAATCACGTGTTGTAGTTTGCTTGAAACAACCCAAATTAAAGGTTGCTAATTTACTTTTCCTCTGTGGTTGGGCTCTCACTCTTTGTGAACAGACAACTGAGAACAGACTCGCTTCACTGGTCCAGAAGTTTTCCTTGCTTCTGAAACTCGTGCATACCTGGAATGTGGATTTCCTCTTCAGAACATGGTTCTGTGTGACAGAAACGGGGAGAGCACAGCTCTCAATGCACAGAACATTTAACCATCACAAGCAGAGGGTGTGCGAGAGCTGCGCTGGGGCAGGTTTTCAGGCACCAGTCTGGGTTGTGGTGTCTCTCACCCATCCTCAGAGGGCTGATGGTGACTCAGGACATGAGATGCTCTCAACACATCAGCCACTCAGGCAGGAACCACTGTGTCTTTGGGCAGTTCAAAACTGGGACTGCTTTGTCGCAGGGCTGCCCCATCTGACTGGCCAGGCTCAGTAGTGCCTTTCAGAGCAGCCCCTGTAACACCAGTGTCCTAAACGATGGATGTCTCTGCAACATCAGCAGAAGTGTCTCTCTGCCTACTTAGAGGAAAAGCTGTGCTGACTTTGATGTGCTTTGTGGCATTTTTTGAATGAACTTTCAAATCGTCCTAGAACAAGCTCTATTGCCTATGGAGAGTGTAGGGTGCTGAGGTGTGCTGGTGATAGAGGGCCTGTGGCTGTTGAACAGAAAACCCATTGAATATATTGTGGTTATTTGTATTCAAGTCTTTATTTGTTTAAAAATATGATTATTTCTTTTCCAGGACAACATTTTCACTAATAAAGAGATGGAAATCTCTCCTTTAAGGGTCATTTGCATCTCTGACCCTGGGGAGGCCATGCACTTCACTGAGTTTCTCAGAAAGCAGAAAATCCCCAAGTCCTGTTAAAAAACCACCACTTTTTTTTTTCCTGGTTGAAGGCACATGACTGACTATTTATACAGTCAATCTCATGATGCACTCACTCTCCTTTAAATCATACTTCCCATAGATTTGAAAGCACATTTAATTAAAAGGCACAGAGAAATACACTACTTTTTCATAACCACACATCTCATTGACAAGGCTTTCCAAGTGGCAAGTGATAATTTAAAAATGTTGAAAAAAGACTGTTTTAAATTATTTTTTGGCACAGCATAGATTTGCAAATTCTGCATAAAAGTTTTCAGAGTGGCAGAACTGTTGACCTAAGGTACGTGGGCAACCATGTCTTTTAGATCTTGTATGCATTCCCCGATGCCAGGAGCAAGGGAAGGAGAACCATTTAAATTTTGAAGGAATCTGAACACTGGCAGGTGGGGGGCTGAAACACTCTGATTATTTCTTGATGTTTATGTTGCCTGCCCCCACTGAATGTGAGTGCTACTGTGCAAAGAGCTTTATGGGCATGTAAAGGGCAGCATTTTGGGGGAGCAAAGTCCTTCCCACTGTAAGTGCAGAGCAGGTTCGAGACCACCTCATGAAACAGAATAGGCACAAGTCTGTGGGGCCTGATGAGACATATCCCAGGATCATGAGGGAACTGGTTGATGTAGCTGCCAAAACATCATATTTGAAAAGTTGTGATGGTCTTTTGAAGTCTCAGGTGACTGAAAAGAAGGAAATATCGCTGCTGTTTTTAAAAGAAGACTCAGGGAACTACACTTCTTCCCATTACACCAGACCAATACTCTCTGCCAGGGGATAGAGTACAGCTCTGTCGTGATATAATTCTGATGCAATGATTTGGAACATATTTATTGTGTATTGTTAAAACAGAAGCTGTGGCTTTACTGTCGGTGCAGTCGTAAGTGCAATTAGCTAGTTACCACCAGGAGTGGAATTTCCTTTCAAATTTAGTTGCATTGCCCCAGGTTACCTTTCAAATTTCAGTGAGCAAATTGGTCTTGTCTTCTTCCTTTGTTGCTGTTACAGTATTCTGCATCCCCAGCTGAGAAGCCTGTATGGTGCAGGCTGTGCTATAGTTGCCATATTGATTTTCACACATAAGGAAGTGAGGGTCTCCATCCTGTGTGTCAAGCTTGGTGATGTGTGAGCCACATTTCATTCCTGCTGGCAGTGATTACTCCTACAAGAAGGATAATCAATCCTTCAATGGTTAATTTGATCTTAAGAGGAGGTGTGCTGGAATAATTCCCAGTTTTCTTCCTGAAAAGAGAAAACAATACAAGTTTCGTTGGGATTTGTGCGAACAGGTTACGCCTTAGTGGGTCAATTTGTTTAACAGTTTGGACTAACAGCAGAGGTCCATTTTCACACTTGGAACATTTCTGTCTATTTAAATGCAATTGAGTTGAATAATAAGGATCTCTTTGGTCTGCCAGGGCCAGTTTGGAACAGGCTATAATAAGTACCACGATAAGCAAACCTCCATCCTGCTATCTTCAATTTCTCTGTTGGGGTTTTGGTTTCATGTTTTGGCTTCCATTTCCACAGTTTTCCCCTTTGTAAAAGTGAATACAATAGGCAAGCAAAGATAGAAAATCCAGGTGCATATTTTTTCCAGTATCCTACTGTTCCCATTAACTGTTTTAATTGCTCTCTAGATTGGAGCATTTGCAGCTGGTTTGTTTTCCTTATGGTCTGGATGTATCACCACACTGCCTGCCACCCACCAACTTCTTTACATGGTCCTTGACATTTTTCAGGTAGAATATCAGCTTCTATTTCATGATGTCCTTGGTGCACTGTAGTTGCTGCTTCCCTACTTGTTCAGGGGAGTCTCCTCTGATTAGAATTGTAGAGTGAAAAGTTCGGCAAGCTCAGCATGTGCAAAGCTGAGTGAATGTTTATACACCTGTGTGAGTCTGTTCAAGGTATATTGCAATCACTTACAGGTGAACATGAATTGAGCCTTGTGGTATTCCCAGAGTGGAATCATAACAAACATTTCTTTAACATCTATGTCTGGCCACGCATGAGTGGGACACTCCGCTTGGAGTTACCAGTTCCTCAGTGTTTGGCACAGCAGTGGTTAAAGGCATGGTATTGGCATTTAATTGCCCGTAATTAACTGTAATCTGCCACTGTCTGTTTGGCTTTTTCTCCAGCCAGAGAGGAGGAAGCTGCACTGGCTGGAATGATAGGAGCTGTTTTGCCTGGCAAAGGCTGGTGCCACCTGAGTGAATCCTCCACAGATGGCTTAACCATAAAACGTGGTGGGGATCTGCCCCCACTGCTACAGAAATCACAGATTAGGTGTCTGGAAACAGAATCTGGGGCCGGTGCTGGTGGACCAGCAGTAAATGTGCCCTGCAGCCAAGCTGTCCTCTGGCTGATAGCTGTGGGTGGGCTTCTGCCCGACAAAACTGCTCTTCTCTCACAGGCACTCTGAGGACAAGGCACTTTCTGCTTGCTAATCCAAAGGTGTCAAGGGCAGGCACTTTGTGTAGGGTACAAATCATACATTTCCAGCCCTGTGGGAAGGCTCTGCAGCCCAGCTTTCCATCCTGTCTGAAGACAGCTCAGCCACTGTCCCCCCTGCTTGCCTCCTACCTGCCCTGCCCAAATGCAGTCCTGTAAAAGTCCACTTCTGCTTCTGCTTTGGTTGCTTTCAGATCCCTCAAACTTACTACCCCTTGGGTTTTAGTAAGTGGCTGCAACAACCCTGATGCTTGCCAGTGCACTTGTTGCCTTGCATGGGAATTTCTGTGTCTGCACAAAAGGAGCCTCAGCCACGCATTGGCACCTGATGCTGTGGCTGCCGGCGAGAGAGAGGCTCAGGATGCTGCAGCATTCTGATATCTGTCCCTTTACAGTACTTCGTAAATTTAGGTTGGGAATATTTGTTTTAACAGCATGACCCATTTAGCACATTCGAATGTCTCCTGCTGAAGTGACAGGTTTAACATTTCCCTTTAACCAGTTCAGATTGTGCCACCCCTGGGTAATGTGTGAACAAATCACATTGTTAGCGCTGCGCAATAAACCACTTTTATCTCATGCTGGGAGAAGCCACAGGGGCCTCACCAACATCACACTGGCTCTGAAAATCTGGGGGCAGGTTTGAAACAGGCTGATATTGGCTACCCAGCACAAAGGCTGAGCCTTCAGGACGGAGCCCTACAAGAGCTCTTCAATCCTGTAGAGCACTAATGCCATACATATCGATTTGCACTGAGCCTGAAAGCCATGGGATGAATTTCCTTGTTAAGGAGAGGTTTTTAATGTACTTTGCATGTTTTACCATCGTTAATGGCTTAATGAATTAAATTAATGAAGACTTTAGAGTTGCATACACATCTACATACAAATGCTTAGCTTGGTCCATGGCAATGAAAAGATAAGTTCCCAGGCTTGAAAGATGTGGAGCTGGGCTATATGAAGCTCCCCTGTGTGTTGGGCTGAGTTTGGCACTGTCCCGGGACTGTTCAGTGGGAGCTGATCTTACTCTGTGCCGACACGGCCAACCCCTCAGAGCAGGAGAGGCAGTTTAGTGAAAGCAGACAAAAGGTAGACAAATGCGTCAGGCAGTTATCTTTTTGGTCCGTATCAAAGAACTGAGAAAACTTGCGGTTTGTAATTTTTTTTTTTTTTTATTTTAAACTAAGGGAAATCAACAAAACGGTGTAAGAACAAGAGTATCATTTTAATTGATAACAGCTTGTATGAAACTGAACATAAGAACGCAGATGTGTCTGCAAAAAGTTGACTCTGTTATCTAGAATTACTATATATAGAATATAAAATCATAAGAGTAAATAGCACCCCTAACTGCCCCAACCCACCCCAAATCATAATTTATTCCCGCCAGCTTCTCAGTTCCTTTGCTTTCCCATGAAAATCCATCCCCAAGGCTGTGACATGCTGTGAGGAATGGTAGAGGAGTTTTCACCCATGAAGGTCCAGGAGGCAGGACAGCAAAGTACAGAGCCCCTGGGAAAGGCTGCCCACGCAAGGGAGAGGAACCATGCCGTGGGGCAGCTGGGCTGCAGTGCAGCCACAGCAGCCTGCTTTTCCAACAGCACCTTGCCTTTGCTGAGGTTTTGAAGTGTTCCTGTGATCTGTAGGTGATTCAATATTCATTTTGGGAAGCACAGCAGGTAGGCCTTGAAGAGAGCAGTGCCTCTGTGCCTGCTGGTTTCCCGAGCAGGTGGAGGGTGTCCTGCTTCCCTGCTAGCTCACATGTTCCCTGCTGTGGCACTGTTTCTGTCCCACTGCTGTGGACACATTGCTTCATAGGCAGGTTGTGCAGGAAGGATAGAAAACGTCTTAGCTTTACATAGCACCTCTTGTAAGAAGGGACCCAAGGGACTGACATGTACCCAGCTCTGAAATGCAGCCAGCTGCAGAGCAGAGCCTCCCCCCCAGCTCTGAACAGACTGAGTACAGTGACTTGATTTTCCAGGATCTCAGAGTCAACCCAATAATGCATCAAGATTTTTTTCCTCCAAGAAGCATCTTTTCCTCGTACTTTGTGACAGTTAAGTGCCAAAGTTACCAAAGTTTGATATTCACTGTAGGATACAAGTCTACTATGGCATGTATTCCAGCCAGTTGAATTTCACCCAGTGAGAAATTGCAGATCCTTCTTCTGTGCCCTAAGGTTTCCTGGAGGAAATAAAGGAGGAGTTGACTCACAGCAGAATCCTGCTACATTTTAAACAGGCCCCAATAACTGAGCTTCCCTGTCATAACCTTGTTAAGATCAAAATTTCTCTTACAGTACAGCCTATCTCCTTTTTCCAGGGAAAAGAGTCTTCCAAAAGTTATCGTGCCGCTGTTATCTCCCTCCCTGGGTCCCACAGCCTGGTTGAGGACGGTACTTGGTTCTTTGTACAGTATAATTGTAAAACTCTCGTTCATTTTCGCTGTGCGGAAGATCTGAATGTAGATGAAGTAAGTGCCACTCTGCTCGATTGTGAGGTACTGGTTATGGTACTCCACCACAAATCCATCGCAGTGTTGTAATGTCCAGTTCCAGCTCATGATATATGAGGAGTTTTGCGTAGAAATTCCATTTACTGAGGAAAGGACAGACAAAATGGATATCGTGATTTATTATGTTTAGGGACAACCTCTTCCTATACATGAGCGTGTTTTCTTACTGTTTTCCATTTGTACATCTCACTCCCTATTCCCTTCTTGACTTCCTAATAATTATTATTTGTTTATTATTTATTAATTATTCTTGTTGATGTTATCATAATTTTTATTGGTCATTCTTTTTGAGTTTATTAACTTCTCAGAAGTGCTAGGAAGTGGTCTCAATCTGCCAGGAGAGGCTGTGAAGGACCACTATAGCCATGGGTAGCTTGGAGTTGTTCCCTGCCAGGACAGGGTAGCTGCAGAATGCACTCTGGAGACACGAAATCTTCAAAACTGAGGGTTGGATCTGAGCTGGTCTCTAATAAGAAAAAATTCATAGTTGGAACTTTAGCTGGCTCAGACCACAGTGCTGGTCAGAACCTTCTGCAACTGCATCTGCCTAAGGGGGTTCTTGGCTGGTTTGGGTCTTGCACAATCAACAGTCAGTAACTAAAATTTTAAGCATTCAGATGTCTTTCTTTGAGTTAATTAAATCTCTCTGAGAGTCTGAGCTAGTATAATGGGGCATTACTTTAGAACTGCCCTGGGATTTTCTTAGAGAGCTGGTGACTAACACCTGAGAGAAATAAATCTGACTCTTGTGGTGCTGGTTTTACAGACCATTTTTGCAGACATGAATGGCTGACACTGGCAGAGAGAGGCAGCTGCTGTCTGGCAGCCCTGGGTGGAGAGCTGGGGAGCTCTACTTGTCATGGCCACAGTGCCCTATTTCTGCCACCAGTACACTTAGAACAGGCATGAGAGCTGAGGCAGTCAACTTTGCCACAGCACAAGTCTGACAGAGCCAGAAAGCAGGTCTAGAATCATCATACTTACAAGATCCATGTGCCCAGCAAAATCCAGGGGACTGTGGAAAGAAGCAATGTTTAGTTAGTGTTTTCTGCTGCGATTTTTCCATATATTGGTGAACTCAGCAGAGGAGCGTTACCATTAGAAGAGCACAAGAGCATTCTCCCAGGAAGGGAAATAACCCTTTTAGCCACCATTACAACAACAAGCAATGGTTTGTTATGAAAAAACAGATGTTTTTCAACAAAATTTGAAATGTTTAAAGTAGCATTTTTCATATCTATTTTGGTGCTATTTTCCCAAAATAAAATGAACAACGAATTAGCAGTGACCTGCAGCAGGCCTAGTAAAAGTTCTATGTTCCTCTTGGATGACAGCACTATCATTTCATCCCTGGGCTCAGCTCTTGTGAACTGTCACAAGCGATGTCTCTGACAACAAGGACTTGACTTAAAGCCGATGCATACACAAGGGAGGCTGCATGGTGTTGTGCTAATTCACCCTCATTAAAACCATGACCCTTTGCTTATGTGTGTCATAGTTTGGAATCACTGAGTGCTGACACAGACTGTGGCAGAGCCATGTAACAGCTGTGCTCACACATGACTCCTTTCTGTGGCACTTTGTGCTCTGAGAGTAGCCAAGGTGCTTTGACAGCAGTCACCTCTTTCTTAGAGTTGCTGTCAGGCTTTGTAGCCCCTGCATGAAGAGGCAGAAGAAAACATGGAGGGCTGAAGGGATGCCCTCAAGTTTACATCAGATAGACAGAACAGGGAGGACAGCTTCTGACTTTTAAGTCTACTTCTCTTTAACTGCTACACCATGTTTAGCTCAGGGTGACAGGCACAGTGCTTTATTATCCAGTAGTTAGCATTCCAGTGCCCTTCCAGCCAAGGGAAGGAGGCATCTCCATCAGTGCCCAGGTGGTAAACTGTCAGTGGCAAGAGATTTCTGTCTATTCCTGTGACTCATGGCTTGGTGCTTGCTTATGGAGCTCATGCTCTTCCTACACAGCAGTTCTACCCTCTCTCTGGGCAGAGCCCATAAAAAGCAGGTGTGGGGTCAGCTTACAGACACAGGGACCCGATTCCCGTCTCACATCTTAATGACTGTAAGCTCTGAAATGCGCGACGTAGCTATTGAAGCACAATCTCATCTCTTCCTTACTTAGGAAGTTGCTGTCCTGAGTGCTGGTGAGGTTGTTAGCTCCCTTGCAGGGAAAGGCTTTCATTGCCCAGCCCTGCTTTCCGAATTAATATGAATCAGCAAGACCAAAGGCAGTTCTTTCACTTGCTAAAGTAACTTTCTGCAGTACATAAAGGAGAGGAGTTGAAGTAGGAGTGAAATATGTGTGAAATGCTGTGTGCATCCATGTGCTCATTGCCATCAGAGGGATGCAGTTCGGACTGCAGGTCACAGAGCTCTGCTTCACTGCTCCCATATAGATGAGAGAGGCTGTGGGAAGTGGGGCTAAAAGTACAAGGCAATCAGGCTTTTTTTTTTNGATAGTGCTATAAAGTACAGAGCAGCCTTCTCTGTGGGATTTTAGCAAACTTCATATTTTAAAAAATAGTGCCTTGTAGGATCAGTTCTCAAAGGGGTTCTTGGCATCATTATGCCATAAGAACCTCTCAGACCATGTGAACAAACCATCCTGCCTCTTATCAGAGGGGACTTTTACCTTGTCCTCTTCCCCTATAGAACTGGAGCTATATCACAGCAGGATATATGTAAACTGGCATCCAAAATAAGTACTTGGATCCTCCAGGAGACTGATTCACAGTTTGGAAACCAGAAAATAAAGAATGAACCTTCCACAAATGAGTCACTTGGCTCACCCCTGCATTTGTATTCAATACTGTTTGTACCGATAGAGACAGAAAAAGCCCACTGGAATCAGCTAATGAAACGCAGAAGATAACTTGACTCTGTAACTGGTTTTTGTGCTGCATTGTATTAATACTTGGTAAAAACAAGTGTGAAAAGGCTTCATGCCTGGTCAGTTTCCAGGATTCCTCAGCCTCTCTGGTCCCTACAGAGCATCCACAGCAGATATCACATTAGGACAGTGTACATAATTGGCACAGGACAGGAGGAAAAAAGAGAAATAAAACGTGGGGATTCTTTAAGCTTATGGAAATGAAAGAAAAACAGCGATGACATTGAGGAATTGGTGAGACAACAAGCAATTGGTGAAAACACTATCAACTGAAATCTTGGAAACTAAAAGCATTAGTGGTCTCCAAAAGAGATAAGAATGGCTAGGTTGGAGTTAGTTATTAGCATCAGCACAGCAATGTTAATAATTAGAAATAATGCACATGTTGCATACTCCAGAGTTAAGAATTTTGCTTTGTTCTTACCTGCTTTTGATGGAACAAACAGAAGACTATAGAAGCCAGGGTTGAAATAATAACCAAGACAAATAGGAAAGTATAAAAAGCCACTTGAACACATGTGGATTTCCTTTCCTGTGGAGTCTTTCCATTCTCCAGAAAGTCTGGTCTTTCCATGGTATCCTTGATACAGCTAGAGCTGAGGATGCACACAGCACTACGGCTGAGAAAGGCACTGTCAGAATTCCTGAGGTCTTTACTGCCACAGCGGAGCATGGACAGGATTATATGCTGGAGATTTCGTCATGCTAATAAGGCCAAGAGGAGGAGCCACGGTGTGTTTCATCATCAGATCAGGCTAAAAGGCAATGAGTTAACGCTTCCTCATGAAACTGAGGCAGGGAACTTTCATTTGGCTCCTGGCCCAGAGTGCCTGAAACGAAACCGGCAACAGGCTAGAGGGCTCCAAAAGTCACCTCGGAATTTCATGCAAAGAGTCAAGGTTAAAAACTCTCCAGCAAACACAAAGTGAAGGCATGAGGTGCCAACCACAGGAACCCTCCAATACCTGTGTGCCACCTGCTTCTGTCCCTGGAGGTGCCATGTTTTTTGTTAGCTGAGAAGTTGGCGGGAGGTTGAGTCTGGTTCTCATTTTGACAGCACGGATCCGAGTGCTGATGACGAAAGGGCATTTTTCCAGTTCCTTGAGGACATGATTCATGTAGTAAAAGTGAAACTACATACTCTTAAAAGATGACTCCAAGTGATAGCCTTAGCGGCAAACGGAAACAGTCGCGTTGAACCACCAGCGTTCACTTCCCACTGGCGCCACCCGAGGAGAGGGAAGAGTAGCAAAAGAGGTGGAGTTTTGTAAATGGCTTTCAATTTTGCAGTTTGAAACGAGCTGGCTGAGTTTCAAAGTCTTCCTAAAACAGTTTTTAGCTTTTCGCTTTCTATTTTTTCTTACTGGCTTTTTAGATTCCATATTGTAGGAACCAAATTGTGAGTTAGGAGTTGTATGGAGAAGGCAAAAAACTAAAAAAAGAATAAAAAGGAAAGAAAAAGCAGATAAGCTTGAGAAATAAAAAACAAATGAAAACTAAAAGCCACCTAAAAGAGATGAAGTTTTAACTGTCAAGCTGGGAAGTAGTTTCTGCTTACACATACTGCACATTCTTTTGAATTTTCTGATAACGTGTAAAAGTCTTCATTGGTGTTTATTTAAAAAGGAAATTCTGATACACAAAGATGTCACTTAGAGAACTTGGCCATCTGGGCTGCCCTCCCTTTCTGGGGATGTAATGCATTAGAAAAGTCCTTTATAAACTTTAGTCAGGGTTCTGCTCTTCTCCTTCATCTTCCCAGCCTGTGGAAGAAACCTCAACTCTTGCAGGTGCACAAAATCAAAGTTTACACATCTTTGCGTTGCAGAGGAGTAGAATGGAAACAGGAATTTGGAAGGCTCACAAGAAGAAAACTAAAACCTTCAACTGTTGTGTTAATACTCTGCTTCATCCTTCAAATTCTCAGTTAGCGACAGCGTGGATCCTTAGCACAGACTTAATTTGGGCTGAGACAGAGCGAAATCTGCTTGTGCTGCCTCCAGAGAACTCCTGAGCTGAGCTGTTGGAGAGCTCCGGGCTGTGCTGCTGCCTCTACAGGAGGATGCACCTTCGCCAGCCCAAAGCCACCCGCTGCTCTCCTGGCTTTTTGCAGACAAATCCGGAGCTTCTCAGAGGGAGGGAGTTACTCAGATTGAAACCAAACCTCCGAGGGCAGTGATGGAGGCAGCAGCAAGCAGCCTGCTAGGGACTGGTCACCGGCAGGGTAGTTTGCTCCTTGGAACACAGTTTGGGGCAGGATTAGGGCAAGCCATTGAAAAGGAAAGCCCCAAATAGCCTCAGTGTGACTTTCCTGTGGCACCCCCACAGCTCATGTAGGTTTTCTTCCTGCCTTAGTAGTGACTTCACATGATTATTGTCAAGGAGACGGGGTACTTTCCACGAACTCCTTCCTAAAATAAGCAGTTAAGGACTTGGCCTGGGTGGGGAGACTTCTTAACCTCTATGACACATGCCTTCCTCTGCACCCTTCCCTGAGGTGCTGTCAGGGAAGAGCAAATGATTGTGCCTGCACCAGTCCCTCTCTCCCTTAAGTTACAGTCTCCTTTAAGCCATGCACACAAGGAGCCCATGATTCTCCAGCTGTTCCTCTGAGCTGAACCAAACTCCAATATGACTCTGAAAAAGCAGCAGCTGGCAGTATGACAAACACATCCTTCCAGCTGCAAACAGGGATTGTTTACAGTAGCACAGAGAGCCTGTTTCTCCTTGAGCACTCCCACAGGATTTAGAAACACCGTTTCGACCCCAAAATAGCATTGGTCTGGCGCTCCAACCCCGCAGCCCCACACACCAAACTCTCCACTTGTTAAACTCCTGGTTTTGACCATAACAAGAGACTTAAGCACTCAAATGAGACTTCCTGTGTCATCCCATAGAATGCAAAGGCAGAAAAGGATCTGAAAAGAAGTATATTAAAAAAATTAAACCAATAAAATATCACAAGAAGAAGTTTTATCAACTCTTTTTTTAACCTGCAAAACAACCACTTTTTTTGTTCAAACAAAGCTTTACTACTGCTACCAAAAATAGAGTTCAGGGCAGAAAATGTCAGTCCCAGTACCTCAAATTTGCCAGTTACTTAGACGAATACTGAGTTAAAATGGGAAGGATTATACAAGGGAGGGATTACATAGGATGAATAAGGAGCTAGAGTTGAATGCTTCCAAATATTGAAGGCATTTTACTTGATAGAGTTCCACTAATATTACATTTGTTTTGTATCGATTATATCACATCATGTTAAACATGGATACAGTAGCTTGTGTGATTCACTGTTAAGTGACAGCACTGAAGGAGTGTGGCCAGGAACTGTAAATCTGCCTTTCCATCATGTTATCTGTAAATATACTGCCAGTGCATGGTGGGAAGCGAGCCCCAGCACTGTAGCCCTGTGCTGGCATCCCAGTGATGCCCCAAGCCCTGTGCAGGGCTGGAGGAGCCTTGGCAGGAGTCAGCAAGAGGCAGCATTTTGCACTGTAGATCCCATCAGCCTCAGCCAGGCTTGGAAGCAATGAAGTCACTGTTTAAAATAAGCCTTTCTCTTTACTTGCAAGAATATTTATGGCTGCATCTCAATTGTATTTTCCCTACAGACCCCAGCAGCTTTTGTTCAGCCAGTGTTTAACCGTGTTGCTCTCAGTTAAAAAACAGAGTCAGGCTGATACCAGCAGAGGATGCAATCACGACATTTGGGCTCATTTTCTTCCTTATTTCTCACACTTCTCAAAAGAAGCCTCAGCTCTCGGAATGTGATTTTGCAATAAGTGTGTATATTGACAGGATGCTTACTCTACATTGGTCTCATCCTTCCTTTTCTTTTTTTTTTTTTTCTCTCTCCTAACAGCCTATTAGGATGGGATGGAAACAAATCCAGAGTAGAAGCAGATGTGCTCTGTATGAAGGGACACTGCTTAGGAATGTTGGTTTAGTGGTGGACCTGACACTGTTAGGTTAATGGTTGGACTAAATGATATTAGAGGTGTTTTCCAACCTTAATGATTGTATGATTTGAAGTGTGTGATTCTTGCCTGCATTTTCTCCCTTACTTCCCTTCTCTGGTTTCTTTAGAACAGAAGCATTTGGCAGTCTTCACACTAAAAGCGTCACAGCTCAGAATACACCAAGTTGATTTCTAGGCTTTGGATTTCCATTGTGTTGGAGTGTGGTGGTCCACGTGTTTGACTCTTTGCCAGCTTTTTAATCTGAAATATCTGTTAGGATAATTACAGAAGAATGGGAGTATCATGTGCTCCATTGTGGACATCACTTCCTCTGCCTCAGCCCAGCCCTGGGGACTTGCGGTAATTTCACGTCTCAGGCACAGATTGGGAACAGCAGATTTACTACCAGCATTTTCAGGCAAAAACTTTCCATTAGTCTGCCCGGGTCTCAGTGACAGCCTTACTCAGTCTGTTTGTCTCAGCCCCTCTTGCTCAGACACCGAACTGTGCTTTGCAGCCTGTCCCTGGGGAGCTGCTTTTCAAAGCCTCAGCAGTCATGTAAACATCTGCATTTTTCCTCACCAAATACGGCACAACCCAGTATAAGTATGAAGTTTGCTTTAAACCTGGAGAAGGTTTTTCAAGTCTTGACCGGCTTGTGGAAACAAGGTTGCCCTATTTTCACTTTGCGATGCAGCTTGTCTCTGCATGTGTTTGTGGGAAGACTGGCATGCTTCCAGTTGTCACAGCTTTCCAAGAATATGAGAGAGGCTTAAGAAGCACAGAAAAGCCCTAGCGGAGTTTCAGCCCTAGTCTGCAGGAGTGGAGAAAAAGGAAGACTGATTCATTTGAATTTCAGGTCTCTCTCTTGCACCGTGTGTCCAGGCATTACTGCTGTCCTTGCTTCTCTCGAACTGTGTTTGGGGGGAAACAACAAAATCAATAGGCAAAATTGGAAAAAACTGGCTGCTATTGGGAAAATGGCAATAGGCACCATGGCAAGATGCCCTGTTGGGGCAGCCCATGGGCACTGATGAGCCCCACGCCTCAGGGCCACGGGCTGTGTGGTTGGCACAGGGCCCGAGTGGGGACCACAGCGCTGAGTCCCCCAGCGGGAATCCCCAGTATTATAGGAGCAAAGGAAGTGATTGGACTGCCCTGGAACCCTGTCCTTAGGAGCTGACACAGGCAGCTGCTGCTGCAGCTCCTGCTGGAGCAGGCAGTGAGATTGAGAGTCTCTCTCTCTGAGCCCACTCATTCCCTTTCCTGTATTCAATCTAAAACACAAGCAGAGAACTCCAGGGAGGGAGACACTTCTCTGTCTGAAACGCTATAGGAAAATGGTGCTTTGCCCAGTCCAGAACTCTAAAGAGTCCTTCCTGATCCCACAGCCATTGTCACTTGGGTTGGAAAAAGCAATGTAAACTGCTTCCTCTTGCTGTGAAAGAGGGGGAACTATAGCATGGAACTGTAAGCTTAAGTGGAAACTGCATGAATGGGACAGAGTGAAAAAATTCTAATTATGGTCTTCTAAAGAGGCCAAATAGAGAAGTGGTTGTGCTTGTGTTTATACTCTTCTCACTGAGAGAGTGTCTATGGTCTTGGTTCAGATGGAAAATCACAGTGATTCTGCATCAGGCTCAGAAAATCCATTTTACTCAATCCTTTGTAGATAGATGGGTGAATAGGTTTTCCAAGGCTCAGTAAAGCTGTCACAGAAACCTGGTGCTTGTTCTCTCCTTCAGTTGCAAGCATCACATGCCCCCTCACCTCATCCTATTCCATGAAGAGCCAACCAGTACTGGTGTTGTACCTAAAAGGAATTTATCTAAACTGCTCTTAAAGACCCCAAAGAAACCCTCTGTTCTAGGGCTTCACCCTCACTAAAAATGTGGAGTTTGTCCTGAGTTTCCCTTGGGCTTCCAAATTAAGCCTGTGGCCCATTCCATGTCCACCATGGGAATAGAGAACAGGTTGTTCCTTTCTCTTTGCATCAGTCATTTGCAGACAAATCTGTCCAGAGGACAACAGGACTCTTGAGAGATACCTTCTACATCTGCAAATGTCCCAGTTTTCCTCTTGCTTATATGTGACTGGTTCATGCCCTTTCTTGGAAACGGGATATTTGGGTCTAGATACAGCATTCCCCCACATGTCTTCAAGCTTCCATGTACAGTGTGATGTCTGCCTTTTCCAGTGAGTGTCACCTTCAGCCTGATCTTAGCATGCTGTAGCTCCCAGATCCTTTTCTCCCAAACTGTTTGCTCCTTATTGCGTTTCTATGGCAGATCATTCCTGCTTATGCACAGTGTAAACTCGCACATTCTTCTTCCTGAATTGTCTCATTTTTTCAGATACTCTCCCCGGATGTCCAGACCACTTGTATTTTACCCTGCCCTTGCATAACAGTCCTGATTTTGTACCCAGGCTTGAGGACCTACACTTGTTCTTCTGTACCCAGCCCCACATATAGCACAGTGATCCAAATCAGTTGTGGGATCTCACTGGAGGAAATGTTCAGCTTGGCACAAGCCCATAAGGATCTCGTAAGGTTCAACAGGTCCAAGTGCAAGGTGCTGCACCCGGGTCGGGGCAATCCCTGGTATCAGTACAGG
The DNA here is from genome assembly GCA_013400415.1 of Scytalopus superciliaris. Lineage (NCBI taxonomy): Eukaryota > Metazoa > Chordata > Aves > Passeriformes > Rhinocryptidae > Scytalopus > Scytalopus superciliaris. The sequence continues at coordinate 524,942 of VXBX01007492.1, forward strand.
CTGGAGCATGAAGGGATTGAGAGCAGCCCTGCTGAGAAGGACTTGGGGCTGCTGGTGGATAAAAAAGCTCGATATGAGCTAACAGTGTGTGCTCGTAGCCCAGAGAGCCTGTTGTATCCTGGGCTGCATAAAAGGAGATGTGACCAACAGGTTTAGGAAGGAGATTCTGCCCTTTTGCTCTGCCCTGGTGAGACCCAACCTGGAGTGCGGCATCCAGCTCTGGGGTCCTCAGCACAGGAAAGATGGATTTGTTGAAGCAAGACCAGAAGAGGGCTAAAAAATGGTCAGATGGATGGAGCACCTCTCCAGTGAAGAAAGACTGAGACAGTTGGGGTTGTTCAGACTGGAGAGCAGAAGGCTGCAGGGAGACCTCATTGCACCCTTTCAGTACTTAGAGGGGGGTTATAAGAAAACTGAGGACAGACGTTTTAGTAGGGCCTGTAGTGACAGGACAAGGGTTAATGGTTTAAAACTAAAAGAAGGTCAGTTCAGACTAGATCTATGAAAGAAATTTTTTACAATGAGGGTGGTGAAACATTGGAACAGGTTGCCCAGAGTGGTAGTGGATGCCCATCCCTGGGAACACTGAAGGTCAGACTGGGTGGGGCTTTGAGCAACATCCTTTAATTGAAGGTGTCGCTGCTCACTGCAGGGTGGTTGGATTAAATGGCCTTTAAGGTCCCTTCCAACCTAAACCTCTACAATATCAGCTTGGCCCATACTTATTACTGGGGCTGTGGGGATTTCTGTTAGCAGAGTGGTCAGGTTATTGGTTTAGTTGGATTTACTTCTGTCCCATTTTGGGGGCTTATTTTGCTTGGTTGGTTTTTGTTTGTTTGTTTTGTTCTGGTTTGGTTTGGGTTTTTTGTGGTGGTAGTTGAGTTTTGTTTGGTCATTTTGTTTGGTTGTTTTTGTTTTATTTTTGGTTTTGGTGGTTTTTTTGTTTCACATACTGTCCATGTAATAGCCAAATGTGGCTCCTCTGTGCAAATTCCAGTTGCATCTGGCATGGGACAAGTATGCAGCAAAGTATTTTCTAGTGTGGGAGGTTGTGTACAGAATGATGGGATTCATTTTTTGTGTAAAATGACTGAGTTCTTGGGCATGCCATGCAGCATGTGGGATAGTCCAAAGGCAGATTGGCATACCCAGAGCATGTTGTGGCACAGATCTGAGAGAGAGGAGTGAAGGAAAAAGAGCAGTTGTTACTTCATTCAGCTTTTTTTAACTTTCTTACAAATTGCTTTAGGAAAGTGAAGTACTGTTTGTTTAGTCATCCATCCTCCTCTGGCAGAGATTCCAGATTACTGGGATGGGAACGATGATATCTCCCTCAAAGCTGTGAAACCTTGGCGTGTTTTTTCCTCAGCCCAGGGCTGGGAGGCTTGCATCATGACACTGAAATTTTCCTTCTTCTACTCCTTCAGAAAGACTTACAGCTCAGTATCTCCCATTGCATCAGCATCTGGCAGCCTGCCTCTCTCTACTTCTGCCTTCACTGGTGAAGTGAAATTATGGCCCCTGCTGTTGCTGTCATGGAGATTGGAGCCATGTGTCCATTCTGGGCCAGCCTGCCAAGAGACCTAGCTCCGAAAACCTTGACCGGGCTGCTCATTAGCAATGTCAGTGTATCATGCAGGGCATGTGAGAGGCATCTCCTGCCTTCCCTGGAGCTCCCCAGTGAGCAGAGCCTGGCTGAGGGGTAAAGCCCAGAGCCCCTGGACTGCCCATCACTGCCCTGGGCTGTCCCTGCTCCCCACAGCGTTGCTCAAGGGTGGCTGCCTTGCAGATGGATGTTTTGTAGAATTTCCCCCTCCTGACTTTCTTCATGTTGCATCATCAAGTGCCAATTTTATTTCCTCAATGCATCAGAGAACAGTTGCCTTGTGACGGAGCTGAGGCTGTGCCATCAGCATCTCAAGTGCTGCCTTGCACATATCCCTGCTCTTGATCACATGTACTTTGCAAGAGGCCATTTCTCCCTCTGGGAGGGCAGCCAGCCCTGGCACACTGCAGTGAGCCTGCAAACACAGGGCATGCAGGCACACAGGGGAGGCAGCCTGGACTGGCTGTGGTGTGTTTTGAATACTCAGCTCTGTTGGTCGTTTTTTGAAGTATTTCACCTTTCCATTCAACCTTGTATAACAATGGTCAAGCTGAGTTAGCTCAGAGGCCCATCTTAGACACCAGGACTGCTGTGTATTCTGTTTCTTTTTTTCCAGCAATTTGTGAGGGATTTCTCATGTGTGACTTTGCTGCTTTCTGAGCCTATCCAAATTTTTAGCTTCCTCTCATGGCAATGACTCCCACAGGTTATTTACGTATTGTGTGAAACCCACCCTAGAATTCCTTGTTTTCGGTTTAAACCTGCTATCTGTCCATTTAACAAGATGCTCACCTCTAACTGAGCTCGGTTTGTAAGAAGCATCAATCCCATCTCTCCCTCCTGATGCCTGTGGCTCTGAGGGTCTGTGTAGAGTCCTGCAGCTGCAGGGCGCTCTTTGGTCTTCCTGGAGTGATGAAGCTCAGGGTGCTCCTTTCTCCTCTGACCATCCTTGATCCCAGGACAGAGGGAGGGATCTGATGGAGGAAAATCTTTGGAGGAAGGAGTTACCAAAGCCCTATGCCACTGTTGAGGATATCCCAGTGCATGGTGTTTACTGGAGTTTGTAAGGATCGCACCACTCAGAAGAGCAAAAAGGACCACTTGCATGGTTTGTGGTGAGCAAGCTGCATCATAAATGCCTGCTGCAACAGCAGCCATGCTGTGCTGTGGCCCACACACTCCCAAACATGCTCCAAGAGGGCCTCAGGCTCGAGCAGGCGCATGTCAGGGGCCTGTCCCTTGTCCTGCCGCTGTTCCCTGGGGACAGGACGCGCGTGCCTGTGGTGGCGCCTGAGACACTGTGATCAGCCCCTGGCTGGCTTGACTGGTGGGCCAGGATGCACAGCAGCTACGAGTTGTCCTGCTCTGAGCTGTTTTGACTTGGCAGTTTGTAAACCCACTGTGCTTCACCCCATGGCTCCAGGTCAAAAGTTCCTCTGCAGGAGTTTCCTCCTCGTGCTTACTTGGCAGCTGGTTGCTGAGCTCTGTCCAGAGGAAGGCGAGCAGGGTGGAAACACCATGAGGAAAGCAGACTGGGGATCCCCATCATGCACCCAAGGCAGTCCCTTCTCCTTGCATGCTTGCCAAGAATCTGGAAAAGTGGTGTCTGAGCACTGGGCTCAACCACTTCTGCCATCCAACACCCTGCAGCCTTCCCACTGAGCTAGGTTGCTGCCTAATGTCTGCACAAGTCTGTTTTTGTCTTCCCAGAGCTGAGCTTCTGGTACTGCCATCTCCATCAAGGTTTAGAAAAACCTGACTCATCTTTAGACCAGATCTTTAGACCAGCAGACAAAAATGTTAGAAGCTCTGTCATAATGGTATGAAATGTTTTGTTTTACTGGTAAGATCTGTATTTATTTGGCTTTAAAACAAACACTGTTATTGTTGAAATGAAGCCTTGTTTTGATATGAAACATGGAAGCAATTAATCTTGAAAAGAATTAACAGAAAGTTACTGCCTGTGGGAATGTGTCTCCTCTCATTTGAATTCAAATTATGTTCATCTGACTCAGGCCAACCCTTCAACTAATTGTATTCAACTACTGAATTGCATTCAAAGGAGTTTGGTGGGTTTGGCAGAAATTCAGGGATTTTCATCAAAATCAAGTACGTCTGCTCAAATTAAAGACAGTCACCAACATTTTCCTAAAATCTAACCTTTCAAAGGCATGATGCCACTTTCTGTGTGCTCAAAACCCCTGCTCAGAGACCAGTACACCAACAGTCTCCCTGCTATTGAGGTAATCTCCCTCTTGCAGAGTCCCAGGCCCCTCTCCCCATCACCTCCTCCATTGCTTCTCTTGACCTGTCACTGTAATCACCCTTATCATCCCACCTGAGCTGCTCCTCAGCTCTGCAACTCAGTGTGCCAGGACCCCAGCAGGGATTTAAACATTTGAATTACACGTTGTCCGGCTGTGTTGGGAGCTGCTGTGTCCATGGCCATCTGAGGGCTGGCATTTTGGGGGTGTTAGTATTGGCCAGCTCCAGTGCAGGTGTGCAAGCTGCAGAAACAGTTATGTCCTGCAGTTCACCCTCAGAAAAGGCACACTGTAATTTCCCTCAGGCTTCTATTTGATAGGTTTTAGCTTGCAGAGTTTTGTTGGTGGGAAAGAAGGGTATAGACAATACATGTCATGATCAGTCGAACTCTTAATCACCTTTTTCCTCTGTGACAGCAGTCACAGCAGCCTACACTTGGCTTCTGCATGCCCCTACCATGATACAGGCACAAGTGAGTTTGTTTTAGTAGGTAGCTGGGAAAACAAGGCAATTCCCCAAGCACAGCTCATGATGGAACACAGCCAGCAATTGAACTGTGGTTTACCTGACGTTTCACACCCCACTCGTATGTGGAGAGTTGAAAGTGAAAGTTGACCCTTTCCATTTTACTTATCTGCCTTGTCTATTTACTACCAGAATGGAACAGCTGACTGAGTCTCAGCCAGAAGAAAAATTAAGATTTCAGTTAGTTTTGTAGTCATGGTGAGGTTTTTTGCCCAGTCCAGAAGCGTAATCCAGTTGGCACCTGTTGCATCCCTGTTTAATTATCAACCTCCTTCGGAAGCCTCTCCCTTCAGTGTTAGTTGGTAAAAGAACTGAAAGTTCCTTTCCTGCTTCTCTTGGCTAAGCAGGATGTCATTTATGAGCTCACACAAGTGGGCAGGTTGCTGACAGATCTCATCTAGTCACCCAGCACCTGGCATGATGATTTTATGTGGCACAGTGCTCTTCCAAGGTGAGGGAAAGGAGAGGAGGAGCAGGTGGCAAAGGTGAAACAGAAAGGAGGTGTATTTTTATGTTTGCAAATGTTTTGACTTCAGGGCATCCCAGGAAATTGATGCAGGATCTTGTGATGGCAGGGCTGTCTTGCAGGGCTGTGATACACCCTCTCACTCCTCCTGTGGTGCAATCCCTTGTGAGCTCCCACATCCATATAGTGCTTGTTTTGTTTACAAAGATCCAGATATTTCCCCCACACATATGAACTGCCACTCACCATGTGTTACACCACCTACCAGCACATCAGGTGAAATCCACACCTCATAAATGTAGGGATACCCCATGCATCTCTTTCCCCCAAGACCACCCAAGCTTATTGGGATGTATTGTAGTTAGAAGCCTCTCTATTCAGCCTGAATCTCCATGGCAGCTAATTTTCTCATCCTGACATGACTCAGTGTGCCTGATCTCAGAAAATGCTTGTTTCTTCTCAAGCTGCTCAAGTTCTGTCGCAATGTAGATGCAGAAAGGAAATCCCCTAAACCTTCATTCCCAGGGAAATTTGAAAAATGAGGCAAAGACAAAATTCTGCTAGTGACACTGCCTGGTTTTGCATGGTGATATACTCTGAGGTGGTAGAAAAGCAGCAGGCATCATTCAGCGTGAGATAAGACTTGCACCCACAATGAGGCCTCTCTGACTGCTGCATGACAGCCAGCTGCAACCTTCCTGTTGAGCTTGTGTCACCATCCAAAGGTGATGGGACAGGGAGAACAATCCAGAGAGATCCCAACTTCAGTTGAAAGGCTGTGATGGGTAGGACATCCTTCATGAGTTCTGCTTTAGGCCATTTTTTGATTTAGCACCAAAACCAGGTCCAGGAATGAAGACCAGAACTCCAATCCTAACCTCTCCTTACTTACATGTCTTGACTTAGGGTCACAAGGGCATGTCAGGTGGGACTCAGAAAGGCTTTGACAACAGTATCACATGGTATGCTGGTTGGAGATGGCTGGCCTCCAAATCATTAGGGCATGAACTCTGGTCCCCAGTGATGTTGGCATGTAAAGGACAGACACCTTGAAGCCCCTGTAGCCAGTGGAGACCTTGGGGGCTCTGTGGGGAGAGGAAGACAAGATGATAGCTTCCTCCTGGCCCTCTCCAGCCCCCTAGAGGAGGACATATGGGAGCAAGGCAGCCTGGATTGCCCTCTGCAGGGTTTTGTAAAGTTCTCTCTCTCCATCACTTGCAGAGGAGGAGCAAGGTTGGCCTCTTGGGGCCAGGGGCTTGGTGTCTGGGGCAAGGAGTGCCCAAGGTAAGCACTGAGAAGAGCCTGGACTCCATAGTCAACCAGCTGTGTTGGGAGAGCCCAGGCTAGGCCAGGCAGAACTCCAACACATCCTGCCACATTAGCAACGTATGAATATATGCAGAAGTAAATCCAGTCCTGCACATGCAGCAAGGCAGTGAGTTGTGTAGGAAGTCATTTTGTCGGGCAGAATCATACTTTGTGGGGACATCTGTGCTGGCACAAAGCTCAGTGAGAGGGGGCATTTCCAGCCGAGGCCATGTGAAACTGGCCAGGATTGGACCCAGTACAGAAGGGACAAAAGCTGTCCCAAAACAGGACAAGTACCCCTTGGACCACTATGGCCCTCCCCCAACATGCTGCTCAGGAGCAGTGGTACCAATAAGGGCCTTTAAAGCTCTGACTGCCTGTCTCAAGTACTGCTCCGCCATTCATAGATTAATCAGTGCTGCAGACCAGGGTCCAACCACGAACATACATACAAGTGCACGTATGAAATGGTCACAGCTGCTGTCTGAGCTGTGTGCTTGATGGGGACCTGCCTTAATGCCAGTCCAAGGGTGACTTTTACTCATTACCTTTTTGTGTTACCTCTTGCTACATTCATCACTCAGCTGGCTGTGACCAGAGCAGCAGCAAGCAAAACTCTCCATCATTTGAATGGTGTCAGAGTGATTCCTTCAGCCCTCCCAGAGGCTGGTCTGGTATTTCAAGCTGTGGAAAGCCTCTGTAGCAGTTCAGGTCCATTTCAAACAAAACTGTGAGTCTGGGCCTGAGATTATTTTTACTCACCACATTCCTGAATTCATATGCCTTCTCATGTGCTGAAGTCCATATTACAGGAGCTGTGAAGAACAGGTGATATGCCTGGCATACCTGTGCATGTGTTTGCAGGGTGTGCAAGCATTGCAGAATAGGCTTAGAAATAGTTAAGCTAATGTGGACAATCCTAAGTACCAAAACTGCTCAAATAATTGTTACACAATGTTCATAACCACAGTCCCTGCTTAATTAGTTTTTGCAGTTTCCTGGGTTTGAAGAAAGTGCAAGTGTAAAAGTGTTGCAAGAATGATACTGAATGTACTTTCAATTGAAGTATTGTAGCATACTCATGCTGTTGATGATCGTGGTCAGGAGGAGAAGGAGAAAAACAAAGTTTCAGACCTTGAGATCTGAGTCACTGTGCTCAGCCTGGGACAGAGGGTGGGAAACAGGTCAAGAGCATGTTGCTCTCACGTGCCATTGGGGCCCCAGGGATCAGAGGTACTAGTCTCTCGATAGAGTTGGTATAGACAAAGCCACTCTTTCAGAGTTATGCTCCAGAATTATAAGGACAGAAAATGTTTTCCTCAGAGTGGGATTGTAGTACAGCCTTAGGCCCAAGGAAAAAAAAAACCAACATGAGAAGTGAGACATCTGATAGACATCACTGCTGAATGAAGAACATTAGTCAATGTTCTTATGCAGGTAATCAACAGATTTTTATCTGAGCATCTTTCATTACTTGATAGAACTGTGTTTGCCTTATAATTTATGACTGTATTCTCTGACTAAGCTGACTTTTTTAAAAACCAAAATAATTCTTATTTGAAACCATGTGATTTTACCTCCTCTTGGTATTATGTGTAACAATTTGTATTACAGTCCCTCCTGACACTGTATGATTTAGGAGTTGGGATGCTGATAAGCTAAGGTTCTGTCCCGCCCTGCATGTCCTTCCCAGAAGCCTTTCAGAGGTAATTACAGTGCTCACTGCTTTTGTTGTATGTGGTCTGTGTGTGCCGCCTTCCCGTGATCTGTCCTAGAGAGTTTGTGTCAGCCACAGAGGGGAATGCTCACCTGCAGGTCAAGAGCTGCATGGAGAGGAGCTGCTTGTCTCTCCACAAAGCCACCTTCACAACCTACTTGTAAAATCTCTCAGATCTTTCCCTGCTAGGTGCCCTTTGCTTGTGTTCCTGCAGGCGAGGTAACTCCTTTGAGCTATTTGCAATCGGGTTTAGCCACAGGCAGCTGTCCTGCCTTCTGTCCCTGTACGTGTGCTTTTCCCCCTCTGCACCCAACTGTGGCTGCAGGATTCTTTTTTTGGTGATTTTCTCCTGTGCTCGTTTGATCAGTTGTGTTTCAAGTGTGAACCATGGTAGGTGTTAATTATTCAGCACCAATTGTTTCCAGTACTCTCAGGTTTTGGTTATTGATTCAGCCTCTTCTCTGGGCTGACACGGCTTTGTTTATGCAGCAGTGTTGCACTGACCTCAAATCTTGCAGTATTTATGGTGTGCTTCTTGAGACCAGTGACTAATATTCAGCTCAGAGCATCTCCTTCTGCAAAGTTTTTGCTGATGGCTGCAGCTTGTCTGGTCAAAACTGTGTATAGGTACCTATGAAAGTCTGAAGGGTCAGTGGAAGGTTGCCTCTCTCCATTCTGTTTCTTTGCTGTTATCTTTACAAAGCCAAGCAAGGGGGAAAGGTGCGTGTGTGACTATACCCACAGCAGCAAGGAAGAGTCCTGGCTGCTTTCTGGAATAGAGCAGGTGAAGTCTCTGGCTGTGTCTGTGACAGTACAGTCAGTGCAAGCATCAGAATTTGGGACATGTGCCATGAAGCACTGGTAGGGAAGGCAGCACCTGCCCCTGCTTCTAGAAAGGGCACTTCTTGTAAAAAGAATCAAGCGTGATACAGGGCATACCTGGGAGATGACTTGAGTTGTTCTAACCAACTGGGATGCAGTGAGATTTTTCTCCTGCAACCAGGAGCAAACCTTTACTTGTGAAGTGTGGATACTGCTGGTGACAACGTATGATCTGAGGCTTTTCAGAGCAGGTGAACAGCCCCCAGAGTTAGTCCTTCACATTGTCAAGGGCGGAACATCCAGAATCATCATATTGTTCAGGTTGGAAAAGACCTTTCAGATCACCAAGTCCAGCCATTAATGTAGCACACATTGAAGAAGTTTCTTGTTGGCAGGTTTGTAAATGTTTCTGGCTCTTAGGAGAAGCAGATCAACCAATGTTTCAAAATTCTGCAATTAACCACAAAAAAGTCTGAAACCAAATTTAATCTGTTTGTCCCCATTAGATGTATGTATCCTGTTAACTTTCTGTGCTGGTGACTGTAAGCCAAATAAGCAGATACTACCAGTAATAGAAACCTTAAATTTACAAAAGACAAAGGAAAGTGAGTCCTTTGAATTCCATGAGATAACATCAGTGATATCACCAAGTATTTGGTGATGAAACGATAATGTTGCTGTGTACTGTATGAATCAGATCCTACACTGGGTTAAATATTTATCCCTGCAGTGCATTCAATACTATCTTTATAAATAAATTAAACAGGTTTCTGGATTTCTGGTAAACAGGTGTGAATTTTGCCCTAGAGCAGATAAAGAAAGCAATTATTAGGAAAGTATATCTGTGCCCATGTCAGGTTTTGTCTTGCCCCAAACCTTGCCCTATTTACTCTCTGAGCTCTGGTGGACCATCCAAGCCCCTTGGCCAGGGGCCCAGCTCCACACCCTGTGCCTTGGCTGGCCACCAAAGAACAGCGAGGGCTACCAACCCCCGCAAACTGCAGAGCAGGAGAAAATGTGGGCCCGGGAGTGGGAGCCTGTTTGTGCTTGGGAGCAGCTGGGGCTTGTAATCCTCCTGCCTCAGGAAGGGGTGAGCAATACTACAGAGCTGTCATATTTGAGAGGTAATTGTGCAAGACTTTACATTAGGAGGAAGTGAGTTTGAGGAGGTGTTTGCAGAGGTTTGGTTCACTGAGAGTGGGCTCACAGGAGAAACACTCCCTTAGTCCTACCTTCTGACTGTCCTACATTATGGTCCCGAAGTCCTAAGCACAATCAATCCATGGACCTGCTACCAGCATCGCATTGCTCCTGAGCTCTCCTTCTCTGTGCTTGCCTGGGCTCTGTGCCCAGTGTCCTTGCTCCCCTGGGACACATCAGCCAGCCTCACTGACCCCTCTTGCCTTGCCCTGTGGGTTTTCTAGTCCTTGGGCTCCTGCTTCCTGGTGGAATCATGTGCCCATGTGGGGTGGCACTAGGGTATGTTCTGCCCTGGGATGCTGAGCAGCTGCCGGCAAGTTGCCTCACTGCTTGGCACTTCCATGGGGAGACATGACTTCAGCCTCAGCTCTGCTTGCCCATGTTGCTAGACCTTTACAGCCTTCCTCATCCACTTAGGGAGCTGAGCAAAGAAGTTCTCTGATCCTTCCTGGCCTTAGGGCATACAAAGCTGCAAACAATTTTAAATCCTTCTGCAGCTCTCTTGCTACTGTCCCTTTCTAGCCTGCCACCAGCTCCACTTCTGCCAGTCCTCAGTGAGTGTTACTCAGTTTGCCTAATTTGATGGACTACCACACAGATGGAAGCAAACATTGCTGGGGCCGGTATGGATCCCTTGGAAAATAACCAACTGTCAGCGCAGAGAACAGCTCTGAAGTTAGAGGTCTTGCTGAAAAAAGTCTAGTAAGTCAAACCTTCCCAACTAGTTGCTGCCAGAGACTGTTGGATTCTATGTCATACTTTCCAATTTTGATAGTTGAGTAAGGAAACTGAATTCCTGGCTTTCTGCTGTCTGAGCTGGACAGCAGTGGAAATCAAGTGCGCTTTGCCAAGCACGCTCCAGCTTTCTTTTTTCCTCTCCCTAGTGAAGCTGACAGGCAATAGCTGTGACTCACACTGGCTGATGAAATGTAAGTGGTGTCTAGAAACCACAGGCTCATTATCCATCATTACTGATAACCATTTGTGGTAGAAATGAGGTGACTTTTGCATGGATGTGAGTGGACTGTAAATTAAGTGTTTACCACCACTTCCTGTGTAAAAAGAAGCAGTCTTCATCCTGCCGTGTGTCACCTTCAGCAGTTTCTTCTTGGCTAGAGAGCAAGAGCCCTGATGGGAGGAGTAAGGTCAGGTCCTTCCCCAGGGATGGTCATGGCTCTTACATCAGGTTTGTCACCCCAACCTTTGCTTTATGTGAGTGGGGAAGGTAGGAAAGAGGAGAGAGAAGGGAAGGAGTACATGGTGGCCACCTCTGTAGCTTATGCAGTAGCAGGTGTTAAACACAAGGCACAGGAGTGGGGGAGATTGCTTTAACATCAGAGAATCAGTAATCCCTGGCTGATGACTGTGTCCTCTGAAATCAGCCTCATGGAAAAAGCCCTGTGAAGGACAGACCACAAGGTCCCATTTCAGTGACAGTGAGCTCAGGAAGTGGAATGGGTTATCCTTCTGGAGTTAGGGATTGTCTCCAGAAACTGCCTAGTCCAACCTTGCACTTGAACACCTCCAGCTTCAAGGGGTGATCTAAACCCTCAGAGCACTAACCTGGTTGAACAGAGATGTAAGATGTGACTCTAGCACCACCTATGAACTCCTGCAAGGCCTTAACAACCCCAGTAACAAAAATTAGTGTTTCCCGTATTAAGGAGAATTTTAACCTTGTGGGGAAAGGGATCTCCAGATACAAACAGAAGCTGACAGTGTGGCAACTTACTCATCAGGACAGTCAGTTCCTCAAGTAATTAATCTCAAGAGTTGAATTGTTTCAACCTTTACTTCCCGACAGGTGTATGTATATATATACATATGTAGCTCAGTCTAGTTCAACCTGGAAGTGCAATGGAATCAGTGTGTGAAATGCCCTCTCATGCTTTAAACAGGAAGAAAGAGTGTAGCCTTCTGAGGAACAAATTAATTTGTGTTGTCTAGTCTAAATCTTTTTTGCTGTCCTGTGCATCCCTGTCCACAGCACTGACACAGCCTGCCCTGTCTGCATTAGCCCACTTTGGAAAGCACCAGCCCTCAATACTCTTGGGCAGACCTGAAATGAAACCTGAAATGTTAAAAAAAAGGAAGCATGTGAAAACTTCATATAATTTTCATACCAGTGGAAATGACTGCTCAAACACTGAGTGTATAATTTGCCAGTCACCACCACATCCCTCATCCCCCAGCCCCCACCTCCAAGGGACACTACAAGCGCAAATGTTACAAAGGAAAGTTTTATTATTTTTCAGGAAGGAAACCATATTCTCCCTTTAACTGGGAAATGTGACAATCCCCAGCTTGCGGGCAGGATGCAGCTGTCTTTGGTCCTGGTGGTGCCCAGTGTGGCCAGAGGTAGGAGCCCAAAATATCCCTTAGAGTCAGGGAAGAGCGTCCTGTGGGTGCAAGTCAGCCCACAGCTTCTCAGCTGAGAGGAAAAAAGCTGCTTCTTGGCACTACATGAATAACAGCTTCAGCCACAGGGCTTTCCCCTGGGTCTGTGGCCTGGCCCAGGTAGGGAAGTTCACAGCATAAAGCATATGGAAAAGCTCTCCAAGGCCTGGCAGATTTCCTTAGGTGCCTGCCTGTGGCACCTGAGCCTGCAGGAGTGCTCAGCCAGGAGCAGCTTGGTCCAGGCTGGTGCCTGGGTGCCTGCATAGCAGGAACACTCCAGGGCATTAGGAGTGTCTGCAAAAAGGAGCTTAGTGCTGACATCCTGGTCTGAACCCTTCCCAGTGTTTCTAAGAAATCTTATGCTTGTAAATTCCTATGCCTATCATATAAATACATAAATACTTGTAACAAAAGGCTTCGAAGTGTACAGCCAGCAGTGGCATGATGAAATAATGATGGAGTTCTTTGGGAGACATGTTGACAACTTGCCCTTGAAATCTGCCTCATTTCAACCGCCAATACAACAGTCAGTGGCTGTGCTCAGATCCTGTGCTGCCTGCAGCATGGGCAGGGCAGGACTTGTCCTCAGCACCCCAAGCTGTAATGAGAACAGGATGTGCAGCCCAGGGTCACTGAGAGCAGTCTGGCTTCAGCAGAGGCCAGGAAGGGTGTGCAGAGGTGCGTCATGGAGATCGTGCCTGTGAATCTCTGATGCACACCTGTATGACAAGGTCTACTGCAAGGCTCGTGAGAGCCATCTGAGTCCTCCCCGAGGAAAGGACGCACAGATGTCCAGACTTCACCTGGTCCATTAGAGAGAACCCACTGAATCCAGTGTCTTCACGTTTTCCCTGATTATTATGTGCCTGGATCATTTTTGGCTGAAGACAGTGTGTGAGTGTGCGCTTGGAGATTTTCCTCTGAGAGCTGGTGTTAAGATGTAAGTCCTACCAGACATTCCCTTGCTGAGGCTTCAGTAGTCTGCAGATAGGTAGAACAGCCAGTGGGCCTCTGCTCTTTAAAGCTGTTCCCTTTAAACTCCCATAAAACTGTGGGATTTTGCCCCATAGTCACTGCAGGACCTGCACTTCTGCTGTCCAGTGCAGTCCTGTCAGCTCCTTTCAAAATACCACCTTCTGTCATGGCCTTTACCTGTCAGAGAGCATTTAGTTGGATCACTGCAAGGAAATTCCCTCCCTGCCTTGTCCCTGTCTCCCATCTTGCCAGGCAAAGGGCTGTTGACAGGATCTGTTCTTCTCCTACTCCAAATGGCTTCAAGACACCTGAGCTATCTTCCTGACTTACCAGACTTCTATTTGAGCAAACATACAGCACATTTGTACTATATACAGGTACTGTCAAGTAAATAGAGAAACCCAGGGTTTCTCTGAATATGAGCTAAGCTTGTGTGACTTTCTTTGGCATTCATTTCTTTCTCCTCAAGAGCTCTGCACATCCCTTTCCCCAGAGTTGGAAAGATCCTTCCTAGGTAGCAAATCAGCTGCACAGAGCTCCAAAGACATGAACATGGCATGCACTATATTAAGCCCATTTGCACTGTGGTTTATCTGCACTCCAGCTGAAGGCTTTCCATAGTCCCAAGGAGGAAGGCTTGAGCAGTTTGCCTGTACAAGTACAGCCGGTGAGAACACTCATCCCACAGGCAAATGGATTGGTAGGGAAGGCTGTACTTTACATGTTGCATTGCATACATCAGCTCCTACAGAGACCTTCTTCAGAGGGAGTTAGTAACACCAGGCTGAGTGACAGATCCACGATCCTGGCATCGGAGTCAGTACACAGAATGATGCTATCTTGGCGAAACAAGAAGAGCACCGTGGTGAGATTTACTGTGTTGTCACTGTGCCAGACAGTCTGCACCCAGAGGACACTGCTGGGAGATTTCTGTGTGTTCTCCAGGGTCAGCTTCAGCAAGTGCTCTTCCAGGTGGATAGAACTCTTCAAAGACACCAGGTAGAGGCCATCACAGGGGATCACGATGGAACCATTTCTGATCTGAACAGAGCCTACTTCAGCAGTGAGATTCATGGCTACCCCTTTGATGCTTTTACCTGGAATGGAAGAAAGCAAAGATGATCCCATGATGACAAATGTCGTCTTGGAAATGGGTTGTTTGATACCAACTGACTGCAGGAAAGATGAAAAAAAAATATATAGGAAAGGAAAGAATAAACTAGAGAACAGGGTAGACCAGAGCTGGAATATCATCTACTCTAGACAGACATCATCTACTGAAGCAATGTACAGGTTGTCACTCTTGACTAAGCTGTGCCTTTTGGACCACAACTGCAGTTTTATATGAATTATTCATCCACATTTCTTTTCATGCACTCCTTACTTACTCTATGCCTTACTTAAAATACAGAAAAATATGGTAAGTAAAGCATAACTGTGAGTTAGGGAAGCACAGGTTCCTAAAAAGAACAGGAAAATGAAGACAATAAATAAGATAAGGAAAAAGAGTTCAGACTTAGAAGGAGGACAAAAAGTGCCTTCTGTGGAGATGCTGATAACATAAGCCCTTTCCTTGGGGTTTGATTCTGGGTTTTTTTAAGCAGAAGACAGGATAAAAGTGCAGCATAGAGACAGAAACAGAAGAATCTAATTAATACAGAGCAGAATCAGGAGAAATTAAACTGGAACTTAGCATGAAAGGTTTTCTCTTGAAATGAGCAGTAACAGTTCCCAGGGCTATGCTGATCATGTTTCCCGGCTGTGCTCCCTCGTTTTCAGCACACCAGCTGAAATCCCTGGGACCAGGGGACCCAGAAGGTCTCCAAGCAGGCAGCACCAACTCACTGGGATAAGGCCAAATGTCTCAAGCTTTTCCTCTAAAGAACAGGAGTTTTTATTAAGTTATTTTGTTAAGTTAGACTCATTGCTTTCTCACACTGTTAACAGAAAGTAAAATGGTCAACAATATTTTAGTATGATTTAAAACACTTAGCAATTGGTTTTATCATTGAGGTATGCTATTGGACAAATATCCAATGTGGCACGCAGAGCAGTGCTACTTCTGATATGGTGTGTACACTCACTCACTCTTCCCCAGGAAATCATTTACATTTTTCATACATCAGGAAACCATTGACTTGTTTCAGAAATACCCCAGGAGCGTGCCCTGTGTTCTCAGTAAAATTCTCAATAACTACTATCTTGTTCATTCGCAGAGTGAAAGCTTGTGTTAGGAGATAGGTAAGGGTTGCAGAAATCCATGCAGATTTTCAGGTTCTTTGTTCCACTCTGGGAAAACCCTTTCACTTCGTTCTGGCCCCTTGCAGCACTGGGGCAGACTTGGCCCCTTTCCCTCCTCCCCGGTAGCACTCCTGGCACCGTCCTTCACCGGAAGAAATAGCCGTCACTGTGGCATGAAGCACATCATAACAGCCTTTTAGGCATTTTAGGGGCCACTGGGTGCCATGGTGGTCCCTCGGGACTGTGGGTCAGTGCACAGTAGAGTGGGAAGGCAGGAGCCTTTCCCCTGTGCCAGGGGAATGTGGTGCAGTGGTGGCTGCTGCACTGGGGGAAGCGGCGACCATGAAGGGGCCCAGGACCCTCCCAGGGTGCCCCCTGCCCCAAAGCCCACCCACCTGAGTACCGGATGTGGGTCCATGGCACTTCGCTGCTCTCAGGCTGGAACTAGAAGAAGAGAAATCCTTGTTAAGGCACTTGGTGGACACCTCACTGCTGCCACTATCGCTTTCGTTTCCCAGCTGGGATTAGGGTTCCACCTCCTAAAGCACAGCAGGCAGCCTCAGCTGGCACAGCTGCTGCTAGCCAGCTATGCTCTGTACTTGCTTTTGTATCATTATTATAATATATGATTGTAGCGTGGTTCCCAGCCAGTGAGACTTCCAGCCCCGTGCTGAGCCCTACAGGCAGTGTTGTTCCTCTTTAGAAAACCCTGCTGGTGACTGTAATCAAATCAAACCAAACTGTAAGGAAGGGCCTCAGGATGCAGAGCCTCTTCTGCATGAGTGCCTCGAGTCTGACTTACAGCCAGGAGCACCTGGCAAGCAGGCATCGTTTGCGGAGTGGAGACCCAGGGCACCAAGAGGTGGGTCTGGCTTTATGGCTCCTTGCACTTTGGGTCAAGCTATTACTGAATGTGTGTCTCTCAGAGGCTCTTAAGTGTGTTAGGACGTGTTTAAAATTGATTGGAGAACCTCTCCTAAGAAGACAGACTGAGCAAGCTAGAGCTGTTAAGTCTGGAGAAGATTCCAGGGAGACCTTAAAGCACATTTCAGTACCTAAATGGGCTACAAGAGAGCTGGAGAGGGATTTTTTTTGCAAGGGCTTGGAGTGATAAGACGAAGGTGAATGTCTTTAAACTGATAGATGCCCAGTGTGATAAGATATGAGGAAGAAATTCGTTACTGTGAAGGTGATGAGATACTGGCACACATTGCCCAGAAAAGCCGTGGCTGCCCAGTCCCTGGAAGTGTTCAGGGCCAGGCTGGATGGGGCTTTGGCTTTGAGCAACCTGGTCTAGCGGAAGGTGTCCCTGCCCACAGCAGGAGGGGTGGAACGAGACAATCTTCAAGGTCCCATCCAACCTAAGCACTCTATGATCCTGTGATGTGTATTTTAAGAATGTAAGAATGCAAATACAGAAGTGTGTATCTTACTGATCAGATATGCAAAACACCAAGGTTCAGTATTAGATTTTTAAATCTGCACTCTGCATCTCAAACTTGTTTCTCATCATAACCACAGCAGACCCAAATCTGCAGTCTTTTCACAACCACAAGTATTCAGCATTTCGCCTGATTAAAGAGTGAAAGATTAGGCTCACTGCTCTGTCTCTTCACCTATGCCAAAGGCTTTCTCAGGGGAAAAAAGTGGGCTGGTGAGAGATGGGTTGGGCTGACTTTCATGTATTTGGCCTCATGTGTTACACATGAGTGGCCCCTTCACTCTGAGCACAGGGAAGGTGTTGGAACAGAGCAGAGTGTGAGCACAGCCATGCAAGTCAGAAGGTTCCGCGCCATGCCTGGGTAAAGGCAAGTGTCCGGGGAAGGCAGCTGGAGCTGGGCTGTGCCATCTGCGCCAGAGGGTGAGGTGGGAGCTGGGTGCTGGTGCTGGGAAAGGTCTGCTCTGGCACCCTCTAGTGCTGCCAGTGCTGATGCTTTGCACTGCTCCACCGGCAAGGCTGGATACGACTGCCAAATGCAAGCTTTTATTGCGCAGTGACTCAGGCCGAACGATCTCCTTTGTTCCTATCCAGTGCTTGAATCTTATGCTTACTCTTACTCTAGGTGCCTGAGTGCACAAGGGTTTCACTCCTGGCTCAGGCAGCTTGTATTTCCAGGTAGTTTCCCCACAAGATGATAGCAAAGCACAGGTCACTGAGGATCTGAGGTCAAAGACACCCACTGCAATCTGTGCGATTTGGCCACTGGTGGACAGGATGCATTGGACACAGGTGACAAACTTGTAGTGCTTATATCATCCCCATTGTCACTAATGCACGTTACCTGTTCTACAGATCTCTGCCAATTGTTGCACCATCATAAAACATTTTGCAATTATCTACTAGTAAATTATGCTGAGGAGAGGCTGTGTTAGTAGTCCTGAAAGGACATCAGTGAGCTAATAACAAAGTTAGTCACCTCTCTTTCTCTGTTCTGGCTTGTTATGGTGTGCAGGAAGGGGTGCCAGGAGGGCTGGGGGCACAGGAGTGCCTCTTACTGACTGTTACAAATTTCCCTGTATTGTTTACACACAGATTTTTCGCTTCGTTCCTGCCTATTCTGGATCCCCAGACAGGAGACTTCCTTGTAGCTGGGACACTGTGTCCAGAGCTATGTGGCAGAAGTTTCAGGAATCGGTTTGTGTGGCACAAAGTGCAAACCTCGGGGGGGTGCTTGAGAGGACTGCTGTGATCATGGGCCTGACTCCCTGTGTCAAACAGATGGCAGGTGACTGTTCTCTAGAAGTGGGCTGTACCTTCTCCTCACCAGCAGATATTAGGATTACATGCAAGAGGAGAGGTGTGGCAAGAGGAGGTAAATCCAGGAGAGATGGAAATAGCAGATGAGTAAAAGCAGGCTATCACTACCCTTTTTTTTAAAACTTGCTTATTTGGAAATCTCAGCTGAGACTGGCTCTCCAAGTGGCATCATGACAAAAATGAGGTCACTGTCCATTTTGGTTAAGCACAGTCTGGACTGCAGATGCTAACTTTCTTTAGCATGTGCCATGACATTATTTGTGCTATGTTTTCACAGGGATTTTTCTTTTCAGGAGCTGTGAGAATGAGGGAAAGGAATCAAATATGGTCCCTCTATGAAAAAACACAGCTATTTCCTTGCCAATAGTGTGGCACACTTCAGCTAAGGACAGGGACAGCCACTCAGTCACTCCCATGGACCAACACTCTCAGTCTGCCACTTTCATGCTGCTGTGCCCCTACTTCCATGAAGTCTGTGTCCCTAAACTGCCCCAAGAGTCAAGTCAGATTAGTACCTCTGCCTCTTCTGTGACATTTATGTGGTTAGTTCATGGCTATCCTACAGAGCCCTGTAATTGCACTGAGATGAAATCCCCCATGCACAGCCCACGAGATTGTGTTGCACAGTGTGGTGCACTCCAAACAGGACACCATGGTTATCTATTAAAATAATAGAAACCCATCCTAACCCTGTACTGAGCAAGTATTTAAAACTGAAAAAGTCCTCTGGTGACTCCAGAACCTGGACTTTTCCTCTGCTGCAGTCGCTGTTCCTCAAGCACCCTGTTTAGTTTTTTTCTGTTGAGGAACACAAACTCCAGGCATGTACTGTGTCCCCTCCTCAGCTGCTGCTCTCTTGGGTGTGTAAGGCTTATAGGCAGAAATGGCAGATCCTGCCATATTCCTCTGGAAGAGGAGGATTAGGGTTCATATTTTTACGGAAGAGAACAGATACTGAGAGATGAGGCTTCACAGCCAAAGTGTGACCCAGGAGATGTTTCTGCACCTTGAGCAGTGTGATAGCTTGCCCTTCTCTATCAGTTTACTCTCCCAAAAACTGTCTTCTCTCTCCCAAAATAGTGGAAGGAGAAGAAGACTGACCTGAATGAAAAAGGTTATCTTCCAGTGTTACCAGGGTCATCATTCTACAGTTTAATAACCACTGTGAGACTCAGATCACTATACAAGGTTTTCATTAAACAGCAGAGGACCCGGAGCACAGGGTAATCCCTCCCTTGCATGGTTACGTGCCTGGCTTGCTTCTCTGTCAAGTCTAAGTGGGAGGAAACAATGAACTCGGGTAAAGCAGAGCACAACAAGCTTTAAAGTGGTACACAGCTCCTGGAGAAGGTGTGGGAGGAGAAGTCTCTAGTGCACAAGCAGCACTGAAATAGCCGTGAAAGGTTGTTGACAATCCACCAACCTGCAAGCACATGAAAGAGACAAGTGTATCTGCTGCAATTTTTGCTAAAGTACCGTGAGTTTCAAGCATCTCTGCTATTTATACTGTTTGCAGTGGTGTTATGTGTGCACAAAACCCTCGCTGGCCACAGCAGTCTTTCTCACACCCATGTGCACAGGCTGTCCTCTGCAGACACAGATGACTGCTCCTAATCCCAGGATATGGGCAGGCTGAGATCACCAAAAGGTTTCAGAGGGTCTTGCTAGAGTTGTCACAAACTTGCTTTCTCATATATCTGCCAGCACACATAATAAATTTTGAAAGTTCAGGACATGTTTATAGACAGTCTGGGTTCTCATTCACCCAGATGATCCTATTTAGTTAAATGGAACGCATAAGTCACTGCAAGTAGAGCAAGGACTCAGACCACCCTCCCACAGGGGCCAGTATAAAAAGCATTCTTGGAACAATCTCTCTCCTGGACAACTTGGCCTCAAGCCCTGCACTGGGCAATACTGAATGTTGTTTTGAGGACAAGCAATGTGAAAAATAAAAGGAAAAAAGGAATTGCTGTCATAAGGAAAGGATTAAAAACTTGGGGTTTGAATAAGGATAACCTTAAAGCTTTTGTTTTCTCTTAAAAAAAAAAAA